>JAXCHB010000140.1:1800000-2205000 GCA_036926305.1 Uropetala carovei
GTACTAAAGGACAAATTAATAATTTAATATAATAAAAGCCGTCATCTGTTGGTTGGTTGGTTGGCCACGCTATGCAAACGCTAATAACTCGAGAAATAATAACGATAGAAACTCGAAATTTGGTAGGGATGCTTGATTAACACTTATTCAGAGAATGACAAATTTAAATTGCAAAAAAATTCCTTGGTTCGTCTCCAAGAGATGCAGTTCATTTCCCATTATTTAACATGTAAAACGCGATTTTTGGACGTGCAGGCTTTCATTCATTTGGAAATTAAAATTAGAAGAAATTAACAGACGACCTTTGGATTTGAACCATTTTAAAGAAAAAGTTATAAAGTTTCTTATTCCGTTCGTCTTTTTTCGCCCACAGTTCGAAATGTTTCATGTTAAACGTTTAATTTGCATATTTTGTGGAAATCTCGCCCTTTAATGCGATGTTGACCATTATCATTGTTACACCTCAAATTACGATTATTGTGTACATCCTTCTGGGAATAAGTGTGCCTTGAGTGCTTCAATACGAGAGAGAGAGAGGAAGGAAGGGGCGAGATTGGCGTGTTTTGTGGAAAATAAGTATATTAACGTAAATATAAAAAATTTTAAGTATGAACAGTGTCATTTTAGAAAAATTGGAAATAAAAAGCATTCTTAAATTAAATTCTTTGTAAATCATACGTGCTTACGAATTTATATTGTTATTCCTCGAATTAATTTCGTAACAATGGCCGAAGTTTGGAAACGAATATAAATTAAAATTCAATTAAAATTAAAAGGACATTTAAAACCGTTAACGGGCAATTTTCGAAGAAACAACAGTGGATCTTTTAATGAATTGATTTGTTTTTATAAAAGGAATTTTGGTGCTTATTTAATACAGAGTAAGTTCTAAGGCTTATAATCCATTTAAATCTAATAACAGTGGCTATTATAGTTTAAAGAAAGAACTTTATTTATTCACTTTACAGAATGAATTAATTTTAGTCTAGCATTGCCTATTATAAAAGGAGTTACTTTGGAATTTACAGTATGTAAAGTGGAATACTGAGTACTGAATTGACTCAAGTACATATATTTCAAAGCAAAAATCAATTTAAAACTATTGAAAGCTGTTGTTTCGGAAACTGAGAAGTCCAGAGTGGTGAGCGGACGCTAAACGATATTAAGGTACATTTTATTCCAAAATCTATTTAAAGCATTATCAGAGGCAATTGAAGATTGAACAATTTTTTTTGTTACCGGAATTCTGCTTATTTCATGAAATTGAAATGGTAATGCATTAATCCATTTAAATCTGTTAAGAGTGGCTATTTTAGTTGAAAGAAATATGTGTACCTACATGGTACTTTTATTCACTTTTCAGAATGAATGAATTCTAGGTTAACATTGCATATTATAAAAGGATTTTCTTTGGAATTTGTGGTTATTTTAACTGAATTGAATCAAGTTCTCTTCTAAGTTTGAAATCCATTTAAAACTGGTGAAAGTGGTTGTTTCGGAAAATGAGAAGGCAAGAGTGCTGAGCAGACGATAAACGATATTGAGGTACATTATATTCCAAAATCTATTTAAAGTATTATCTGAGGCTATTGAAGATTGAACCGATTTTTTGGACCCGGAATTCTGCTTATTTAATGAAATTGAAATCCTAATGTTATAATCAATTAAAAACTAATAACAATGGCTATTTTAGTAGAAAGAAAGGTAGTATTTTATTCACAAGGAATTTCTGTGAGATTTTAGTTAATTAAAACAGACTTATTATATAGAAATATTCGACGGTTAAAACAGTGCACAATTTTATTCTTGCGATTTTTACATGTTGCATTGACGAAAATTTAGATTCATTAAACCCGTTGAAATTCAACGAGCACTTATGCTAGTATTACATAAAGGTGCAGTGATAATATTAGAGGAAGCTCTGACAATTGGCATGGGAATACCATCAAGCCCACACGAGAAACTCTTGCGGAAAGATTTGATAATATTTATTATTTCTGCTGGACAGGTAGGGAATAGAAAAACTGAATGTGGAAATGGGTTACTTTCAATTACAGAAGAGGAGACAGATGGTGTACCCTGTGAAATAATATTGCAAAATTGTGAGTTAAAGCTCTGAGCAATTTCATCAGGATCAGAAATGGGGTTATTATTAAACCTGATATTAGTTGGGCTAAGAGTGTAACTTGAAGAAGTGTTCGTTTTAATGATATTCCAAGTTGCCTTTATTATGTTATTAGAATTATTAATATATGCTTCATTAGCAGTTTTCCTACTATCTAATAAACAAATCTTAAATTCTTTATAGGCCTGCAAGTAAACTTCACGTAGACCAGGATCAATAAATTTACTTCGAAAATGAAGATCACCTACATACTGAGACATGTTCATGAGTTTCTGAGAGTATACTTTTGGTTTACCATTAAATTGTTTCTGCTTAATTCTTTTGTGAGGAAAAGCTGCATTAAAGCAAGTAATAAAAATATTAATAAAAGTATTAAATTTGGAGTCAACATCATAAGCATTGTAAACATCATCCCAAGATTCTTGTGACAGAAAAAAAAGAGAATTTATTAATCGATTCATCAGAAAAAATTCTTTTAGTGGTAAACAGAGGATTAGATTTAGTATGTGGCATATGAAAATTAACTGTTAAAGTTAGGCCCAGGTGATCAGAAAGACCAGTATTAATAGTGTTGCATCAATAAGAGTATGTGACTTTTGAGCAGTCCTAGTAGGCTCCTTGTTTACTAAATGAAGACCAAAAGTTGAAAGGAGATTTAAAAGGTCAGTTTTAGCTGATGAGTCTTTCAAAAGATCTATATTCAAATCACCTAACAAGATTTGCCACCAATGTCTATCTGAGTTACAAACATAATAGCATCACTAAGTGCATTAAGAAAATCAGACACATTACTGTTGGAGGAACGATAAATACATAATATTGCACATGTAAGTAAATTCACCTTCAGCAATACCATTGAAAATTCAAAAACTTTTTCAATGTTGACACTAAAGTTAGGACATTTAATGTCAATATAGGGTATACAGTAGATTGCAGTTCCACCACATTTATATTTTTCCTGACAAAAAGATGAGATATGGTTATAACCATCAATGTAAAAAACTAATATCTCCTCTCTCATTAACCAATGCTCAGTCAGTAACACTATATCAGTGTTATGTTCCTGAAGTAACTGTTTAAGTAAGTAACCCTTGTTCCTCAGACTTTGGATGTTGAAAAATAGTCACTTTGTCTTTGATTTCACAATACCTGACCTTAGGCGCGTTTGCGGCTTCGTATCATTAATCACAGTATCGGGCACAGTAATAGGGACTGAAGCTGATGCAGTACTTGAAGCAGTAAGTTGGTCAGATGAGAGAGAGTCTGGAGGAAAGGAGACCCTGTTGTTTATGGTATCACCAGTAGCATTGGCATTCCTCTGTAATACTCCAGAGTCCTTGTTTTTTCTAATGTTAAACCTTCTAACACGAACACCACTAGGCCAATTTTCAGAATTATTGAGATCATTTAGTAAACTAAAGTACGCACTGACTTTAAAAGTGGAACTGTCTACATATTCAAATAATTTATCGCACGTAAAAGAAAACCCCTTGAAATTCGAATTCAAGTGTTCTACAATTGCTTCGGGAGTAGTTGTACTAGCTACACGACTAAGATGAAAATAAACACGTTTAGGAGAGCTGAGGAACTTAGAATTACCTGAACTGCTTCCAAGAAAGAAAACACTCGATTTAGACTTTGAGTTTCTTTTGCGATTAGCACTATAGGAGTCCTTTTCATCAGAAGAGAAATAGGAATTTGCACCAATAGATGGAAGATTGCTTGGAGAAACGGCCATTTTAGGTTTCCTTGGGATGGCTGCAATACTAGCATAAGAAGAATCATCAACATGACAAGTTAAGGGAGTGTCACAAATTACCGATTCATTTGCAGTAGTAAAGTTTTTAGCTATTTGTTGCATATTTTTCACTGAGTTAGCATTTACAGTACGATTTAATTTCACATCTGCTCCAGCTACACCATCCATTTGCACTGTTGATACCAAATGGCCATCATTGAGCATACTTCCACCACATCCATTCATTTGTTTATGCTCTAATAAAAACAACCTTTTCTCAATATTATTCAGACAGTCCATCACACTTTTTATAGAAGCTGGTTGCTGATTTACACTAACTGCAACTTCCGGTAACGTGTCCAAACATTCTGTACAGAGGCAGCTAATACAGATCTGTTACCTCTAATGACACTATATTCTAGATCATTTAATCCAGAGCACTTTAGATGAAATGTCGAAGAACATTTTCCAGCACAGAATAAGATTTTCTCACCAATATTTAATTTTTTGCATGAGCGACATAAGGTCATGTCAACAAAGTCCACCATCTTTGTCAGTTCTGAGAATCATATTGTTTTTATGCAGTGAATGAATTCTTATGAATGATTTCTGTATGACCTGTTATACCCTACTCCTTCTGTAGTGTCCCTTGGGCAAATAAAGAGATTATTTCCATGCTCTTACATTAGACTACCACAATTACAATTTATTACAAATCTCTAATTTCTGAGTTAGTGTTCTTCAAACTCACTTTCTTTTCATTTCATGGCCAGTGGAGAGGATTTTATTTGACACCACTATAAAATAATTAAAATGTTTCATAGAATACTGAATATCCAAACATATGCATATGGAAAAAACATAGACAATAAATGATTGGTTCATAGCACCATAGACTGGAGATAAGGGGAAATTTTTAATTCCATTCCAGAGTTTTACATGCCAATTTCTTAAAAATTAACAAGAAATTATCAGAATTGTTTACAAGTATAAGGCAGTGTTAAAGTATTGTGACTTTCTTATCTTTATATATCACACATTGCCCCTTTATAGTGATGATCCAAACAAAACTAAAAATTAAAGCTCTTGATGAAATAATTCCATATTCTGGTTGTGTATGCTGCACCCTCTATATATCTTTATACATCAATGACATTGATGTTTTGAAGTTAGTCTAAGCAGATCTATATACTTTAGCAAAGGATTTAAAACAATAATTAATTATATGAAGAAATTTCAAACAAGTGTTACTTTTGATCAGGAGAAATGTTTGCATTTCCCCTATCCATTGGGGTTAATGGCATTTTAATCTCATGCTATCTTTGATGAGTTAAATAAATATGGCAGATTAATGCTTTTGCCTTTCCAGTGACTCTCAATCACAACTATTCATGTTTATTTACTAAAATATTGATTTTATATGAGAATTGTTTGAAGAAAGATCCTGTATTTCAATTAACAGCATATTATCACAAAAGAAATCTTTCTTTTTCTTACTTGTCTTAGTCCTGGAACGTCACCAACAGCTGTGCCATCTGCTCGGACCCAGATAATTTCAGGTTGCGGATTTCCTCGTGCAGAACATTCAACCTCAGCTCCTGTCGTGTTAGAGAAGTCGAGTCTGTTTGGTGGTTCACGGATAAAGACAGGTCCCATAGTGTCCTCATTGTCTGCTCGTGCTGTAGAGTGAAACAACTCATTTTCAGAATACTAAGTTTTTATAAACTGAACAGTGCAAAAATATTTACCAAACGATTATGTATAATAGGAATTAAATATGGCATCTTAGACCAAAGGTCTCAAACTCATACTTAAGAACATGCAGTCCTCTCATTACTTTGATTATCATGTAAATAAGTAGAAGACAGCATGAAGAACACGAGAATTCAGTAACATTGGGCTATGAAACAGTATTAAAATGCTTAACACCCAGGAACAGTATGATAGTTAAAGTACATACTTCTTAAAATATATACCACTAGCAAAATTACCTGGCATTTCTCGGGGTTCGTTTTTCAATCGACATGACTGCAAATTAAGACAATTATTGTGAATTAAAAATTATTTCTGTTTGAAGTTTTATTTAGAAAATTATATTTCATATTTTAATTTAGGTATAAAAATCTAGTGTTAGGAAATATTTTGAGGATTCTTGGTTAAAATGAATACAACCACTCCCCACTTTAATGCTGTCCCAATTATTGCTGTTCCGCGTTAACGCTGAAAATAATTTAATACCATGTTCCGAATTGCACTCACATGTTTCACATAAACACTCTTCCAAATTTCTGGTGTAATTTGTGAATCCCACTGTGCATCTACAACACAGAACACCTCAGTAGCCTTTGTAGTTGATTGATGGTTCTTTGTACACTTGTCGATATTTTTGTTGGTCAAAATATAGAGTAAACTTTGTCTTAAATCTATTTTCCCTCTTAAATAAAAAGACCATGAGTGATGACCGGCAGTCAGAGAAGATAAAGAGGAAAAGCTTGACTCTTGAGGTTAAATTAGAGGTTTTACGGTGACTAAAAGCTGGAGAGCTTGTACGAGTGCATTAACAAGGCCTGCCCAAAAATCGTATGATTTAATTCCAGAAAACAAGCCTTCGTCCAAGCATTCCTCTCATTAAATTAAAATATGCATCGTTCTTTATTTTTTTCATTAATGCATTCCTTTCATAGTTTGTATTTTTTGTTTATTGTTCCAATTTCGTTTGGTCAGTTTTTTAAATGTAATACCTAGGTTTTTGAATTCTTCTTTTTTTGGTTCCTTTGTTTATTAAGATTTTTCTTTTATGAATCGATATTTCTTTATCGAAGCATAGTAAGGTTTCGATATAAGATTTGTATTTGTCTTATTGGCCGTCTTCTCTTACTGTTAATTGAACCGTAACTTCAATTGTTCAGTTCATGTCTATAGTAAACAGAAATTGCTTATGTTATTGTTTCCATTTTCTTTGTGTTAATAAAAGTGTGACTGTTTAGTGACTTTTGCCTCACCCTGTATATAACTAGATGCAGGTGTTCTTTTACTCTAATTCCTATTCCTTAAGGCTCCTGCTCAATTTATTCAGCGTGAGATCAACATATGTTTCGTAAAATGCAATCTGTTCTTCAATTATATTTAAATTTTACTGTTCAATTTTAAGTGTAAGTGAAATGCAATTTACGACCTATTCTGTGTTATGTTATATGGATAACAAAGATTACTTTGGTATACTATTTATATATTATTACCTATTTTCATTTCCATTAATAGAATCTCAGGAACGAATTAAAGCTTATAACTTAATTTCTTATGGAAGTACGTGTTCCGAATAGCGGTTTTAATTAGCGCTCGATTTTCCTGGGGAGTTAGGAGGGTGTACAGCGTTTTGTGCAATGGAGTATTAGAAAGAAATGATATACCTGTACGTAAGGGAAATAGCGTTTAAAAAGTTTTCTTCATCATAAATAATCCATTTTCATCCTATTTAAAAATAGTGCATACACACGTAAGTAAATAAAACGTTTGTTTGTGAGATTGTTTATGTTAGCAACAATGAAGAAGTAACCATGCAAGAAATTTTTTAACAAGGGGAGGACCAGGCATCGATGTCACGAACCATGACCAAACTTCGCTGGCAGATAGAAGGATAAAAATAAACTGACACGTGTCTCGGCTTTTGGCTCCATAGACACTAGTTTGCAAGAAATCGGGGGTCAACGTTTACTGAAGAATACTGCGGCACTTAAAACCCCTTAGCGGAGTACGTTGTTAGGTTGCCAGTGCGGTTGAGTGTGTAAGGCACTAGGCTACGAAACTAATGCTTGTTGTTTTGAGGTTCGAATCCCTGCGCTGGCATTTCTTTAAATCTATGACAATGAAGTACATACTTTTTGGCATAAGTTTTATTCTTTTCTGAAAAAATACCTTGGATTATTATTTTAAGAAAAACAAATTACGCAATTCATGCACGGTAAGCGTATGCATGAGAGAAAGTTCCTCTTGCTTGCATAATGCACATTAGCAGCCCGTTTCAGCTACGCTTGCAAATAATCTAAATAGTTCGGCCCTAGGTTAGATCTTCTTTATTCCCTAATCATTTGACGTGTTTCCCTATTTCTTTGTCTTTCTTGTACTCTCCACTCCTCATCTACATGGGCAATCCTATGAGCTTCCGCATCTCTTTCTCTCTCTTTCCTGCAATACTCTTCCCTTCTCTGGCAGCTGTAGCTGGACTAATAGCTCTCCTTTTCACTGGTCTACCCCTTGGCATTTTAAAATTTTCTGAGATTTTAGAGCAACACATTAGGGCAATTACATGATCACAATGTCACAGAGTTACTCAATGCTAGTTTAATATCGCGGTATATTCAAAGGGAAAAATTTTTAATTCTACCTTAACTTAGTTCCAATGATTATCGTTGCACCCTTATAGGTGAACTCACAAACAGTTGTCTTCCTTCAAGTGTCTATCAACAAATGCTTTTAACTTCTTACAAGACCTACTATAAAGGCGACGTCAATGCAAGCGTTTATTTAGATTATCAATAAAGAGGATATAATAATGCTTTTATTTCATCTACTAGCTTTACCCACGCAAAGCATCTGCGCCCTAGTCTAACTTTATTGCTCAGTATCATAAACTTCATTATACTACACACAATTTTCGATCTCTTGATTTGCAGATACAATAATTAGAGTCAAATGATATTATGTGACACACAATAACATTGTATTGCTATTATAAAAGGATTATCTTTGGAATTTGTGGTTATTTTAACTGAATTGAATCAAGTTCTCTTCTAAGTTTGAAATCCATTTAAAACTGGTGAAAGTGGTTGTTTCGGAAAATGAGAAGGCAAGAGTGCTGAGCAGATGATAAACGATATTGAGGTACATTATATTCCAAAATCTATTTAAAGTATTATCAGAGGCAACTGAACATTGAACCAATTTTTTGGAACCGGAATTCTGCTTATTTAATGAAATTGAAATCCTAAGGCTATAACTAATTTAAAACTAATAACAATGGCTATTTTAGTAGAAAGAAAGGTACTATTTTATTCACAAGGTATTTCTGTGAGATTTTAGTTAATTAATTAAAACAGACTTACTATATAGAAATATTCGATGGTTAAAACAGTGCACAATTTTATTCTTGCGATTTTTACATGTTGCATTGACGAAAATTTAGATTCATTAAACCCGCTGAAATTCAACGGGCACTTATGCTAGTTACTAATAAATAGTTTTTAATGATATTTTCTTGGCGTAGAGTACTCTAAAGCAAGCTGTTTTTAAAACTACGTAAGTAACTTAAATAATTAGACGTAGATATTCTAAAAATTGTGATTGGATAAATAGTTTCATTGTTCCAAAGTATTATGGATGTATACAATTTTCTCGTAACAGAACTACAGGATGAGAGAATTGTGTTTAAGTTGGAGGATAATATTCACTCTGTATATCTTAAACGTTCTCTATTTGCTTTTTTGATTTTCGTTAAATTAATTCAATTCGTTTGTTCCAATGTGTTTGTTCCATTTTCTGTAGAGTATTGTGTTCTTGCTGGTTTTACTTAAGAGTTTTCGTTTTGAAGATATCGTCACGAAACTTCGAATGGGTATATAATTTTACCCTGAGGTTAACATAGGCTATATGGCGCTAAAAAATTTGGAGTGAGGGAGAGCTTAATTCAATAATTACGTATATTCACATAATTTTACACGTAATTTCCGATTTTTCCAGTGCAAGATTGAGGTTGAACCATACCTGGAAATACTTCACGAGAAGTATTTCTTCCGATGCAGAAATCCACAAAAGAAAAACTAGAAACCAAAGGACGGCAGCTTCAGATTAAAGAGTCCCTGAATCCAACTCTATTTCATTCACCTCTTATTGCCACACTTTTCAAACTCCTCCATTTTCAAGGTTTTTAATTAGCTCGGTATTCATGATGAGTTAAAATTAAATTATAATTTTTATTGCCTCTTATTTTTCTCTCTCTTAAACGTGACTTGATCTTCCTTTCTTTATTCTTCTCTCCCTGTCCACATATTTGTTTCTACATCCTGCAGTCGTCAGAACGTTAAAAATCGCGTCAAGTTATTCTTGCATATGTGGGATCCGAACCTCGATTCCTCCATTATTTTATTCATTTTCTGTTTGCGGTTTTGAGGTTTCTCCAGGAAATTCCACAAAGACCGAGGCATGCCTGTATCTGTTAACTGTAATTTACAACTATCAAATAAATAGTCGGAAAAATTGAAATTAATATCTTCGTGTCCATTAGATACTTGAAAACCAAAATATTACACGAATACTATCACTACGTTCTATGAATGTGTTTTAGAAGGGAAGTATACAATTAGCGTAACAGAAAAATACTTAACAAATTGGGCGAATTCAATCCAACATACGAGTCCAGGTCATAAAATTGAGACTGCCAGAAGAAATGAAAGAAATGCTTATTTATAGGCAGTGACGAGTTTGATCCGTCCTCAATGATTCGAGCCCTGGGGCGAAGCGGCCGAAGCAGCGAAAATCCAGTCCTATTAGGTCACGAAACAAGTCTTCCCGAATTAAAAGAAAAAAATCGACCAAGTGCACACAAAGGCAAGGTTACCTAAACGGGACGCCGTACTGTTTTTAATGGAAAATAGGAACGTAAATCCAAAGGCACGCCGCGATAGGAGGATTAAAAAGACAAACCGAATAAGCCAATGACATCCGAGGAAATGTTTCTGTAATTTACGTTGATGCGAAATAAATGTCTTCCATTATTCGGTAATCTTCCCTTATAAATAGCTGCTTTATACATACAAGTAATTCTACTCTCCGGTATGTTTTAGGCACACACTACCAAATCCTGGCTATCCAAAGCCTTTCCCTTCAACTTCTAATACCCAATTCCTTCCCCTAATGAATCTACCACACCTATACTCTTTGCCTCTTTCCCAACACTCTTCCTTCTACGACTTCTTTCAGTAAACCATTTCCTTTCAAATTTTGACCAAACTTTTCTTCTGCCTACCAATTACTACTCAAATTCAAGGGCGGCGTACCTTTTCCACATGGCGGGCTGCATACGCAAAGGGTGGCGAATCCTTCGGGGGGCCGTATTGAATGTTGCTAATGCTATGTCGGGCCTGATATTTAAATTATTATGAATAGCATTATAAAGCAAAATTATTATTTCGTATCGTAAAAGAATACAGTCGTCCTTATTGCCGTAAATTACGGATATTTTGAATATGTTTACAGAATTCACCGCTACGTGGTTCTGGCGCTGTATACTGGAAATTACGAAAAAGTTAAATATGGATGATTCTACGAAAATTTATTTCAAACAAAACTTAGAAGAAATATTATTCTCTACAACTTTGTAGGAAATTATATTTTCTACATTTTTTGTAATGGTCAATGTATACAATAATGACGTATTATCGGAGAAATATCGCAAAAACCGAATCGGGTTTCGAATAAACCTCGACTTACGGTTAACTGGTATTGTCAAAAAACTAATCAGTTCTTTGTGCTCATGCTAAAGTGTTATATATTAAGTTTGGTAACGATATAGCAGGTACTAGAGCGCCCACAATCACATACACACGCGCACACACACACACAGACATCATTCCGAAAATAGTCTAAACGTGTTCTAGGGACCTCAAAAGGTGTATTTCCGTTGAAATCTCAAAGTCGATTTTTTTCTAGATCACAATACTTTCCCATTACTACGTATGGAAAAAGTAAAAAGGGCATTTTAAACAATGAATGATATCCACTACCGTGGCAAAGAGTGCAATGCCTTTAAATGGGAATAAATGATCTAAAGCAGTAGTGGTGTCCAACCTTCGGCCCGCGAAAGGTTTTTGTGCAAAGAAAAAGCAATTTAACACAGAAATTCATGGATTTTTATGAAATTTTTTATAATAAAACTTTTAATATTGGAATGTTTACCATAAAAAACTCATTTAGATTTGATTTTCACATAAATGGCGCCTCAGAATATATAGATTTAAAATGTAGTCCGAGCCGCAGAAGAAGTGCAACTTCCGCCGAATGATTCGTAATCACCGATGTGGCGCGCCCTCCATATAGAAAACGTTGGACGCCACTGATTTTAAAGTGGAATTTAACTCTTTTAATGGGAATTTTAAAAATTATGAAAAATGAAATATATACTAAAATAAAGATTTCGTAAATGTTTAGAGACACGTTTAACAGTTTTCAATTATTAAACGAAATGAACGAGGACACTGATTTGACAGAACTGTAGAAACACCAATGCCATAAGCTTCTATTACTAACGACAAATTTAATATAATGAAGTCTTACGTATTTCGCGATTTTTGTATCCGTATACCTACCAAAAGGCAAACATGGTGACGCAATAATCCTAGCAAACAAAATATCCTAATTTTTTCATAAATTTTAGCGTAATACGTACAATATTTTCGTAATGATGATTGCTTTTATTGCTAATCTGAGATACGAAATTTGCTAAGCGAAAACTTGAACGCGAGCCGATTGCGAATGAATTTGAAAATTCCGGAAGGCGCCTTAATTTCGCGGAAAATGAGAAATATTCAGCGAGAACTTTGGCGATTTATTATCTTACTAGCGTAATTGCCCGTCAAATATGACTAAGGAAGGTTCTGAAATTCAAACTCTGCTTTGATAATTTTTATACATTTCAATTTTCAATCACATTTATAAAATTTCCTTATGAGCTACATTGGCAGTGAACATTTCGTCCTTTCTTAAAATCACTTGCATAATTGAATTTATTATTTTAATTTTGATGTTGTCCTTTTAAGTGTATCTCGAAAGACTGAATACAGGTTCCGGAAAAAAATAATCCTACACGATCAAAAGTTTGGCCTCGGCTCTTATTAATTGTGATCGCAAATGCTGGAGTGATTGGAAGTTGACGTCGCTACAACCGAATCGGTAACTGACCGTCACATGGGGAAAGAACGATTCTAAGTATGAAGACCCTTGGTTCGATCTAGTTAAAATTTCTGCAGCGACAAAATGTTCGTTTAATTGCTTAAGAGTCATGCGAGTGCCATTACACAAATCTTTCTTTGCATTTAAATTTCTCATTAGCATAATGATGCATACAACTTTCAAAGTTAATTTGTGAGCAGGCATTCCAAAAGGATAGAGAGAATTTAAAAACTCCGCTGGATAATCTGGTCTATAGTCTAAACTTAAATGTAAACCAAACTTGTAACAGAATTTTCACACTGGCAATTTATTACTTATAAAAATTAAAAAATACACTACTTAGCACTTCCCCTTCGGATCTAGTCTGTTATAGCACCACCACTCAAAAATCTTCGGTTATAGCACCGCAACTCACGCAATATTTATTGTTGAGAGGCTCACGGGATTGCTAATTAAATGTTTATTTTGCGAAATTATGTATAGTTGAAATTTTTAATTAAAAGTAACCGAGGATATTGACGAGCCTTCGGCTCGCTTTCTATATATAAACTATACAATATACATAAATTCTACTACTTTTGCCGACACCGTGGCCACGTAAGCTTTAAAATGAGTGGTGAATCGTATTAATTGGAGCTGCCGTTTGGTCACAATTTCATTAAGGAAAATGACTCTTACAGAATTATATATGTAGATACAAGCAGAATTTCCGGTTAAATTTCAACGGATTTAGTGAAGCTACTACAGCACAACATACAAACTCTTTAAAATATATAGTAGATACTTTTTAAATTACAATTAGTTTTCTTAACAATTAAACATATTTGCTTGTAACAATCCGTTTCCGAGCCTATTGCATTCAAATATAACGATAATTTTATTTCCTATCATATTACTTTCGCCAAATCCAGTTTCATTTCTTGCGTAATTATGGCTCGCTGAAATATTTAATTTTATGTCTTGAAAAAGCAACGTACAGTTGTCCATGATTGAACACTGACTGGTAAATGTACACCAGATACGTGAGCCTATTTACGTTAATAAACATTATAATGTAGAATATAATGATTTTACTTACACAATATGTAAGATTCCAGTATTCAATAGACGAAAGAAGGTTCAATTACTTTCATCAATAAACGCTTCCTGAATAATAATCAGTATCTATTTACGTTGCTATCCATAAACATCGATCGTTTCTTTGCTATCCATAAACATCGATCGTTTCGTTGCTTAAACAAAAGTGCGAATCAAATAACGCTTAAATTTCGTCTATTTGTAAGCTTCATTGAAGCTAACTGAATCGGAGGTAACAATGACGGCCGACTTGGCAACGCCCGGAAAGAGTACGAAAAATCCACAAAATTTCGAAATAAAAGGCGTATTTCTGAAAACTTCGACCGTGTAACATGTAAACTTCGCAGGAATAAGATAGTATAGAGTTTTATTCATCGAATGAAGCAAAAACGAAAACAATCGGTCAATATTTACGTATTTTGATGCTTGAAGGAAGAATACCTTGCAAGTCAAGAAATCGATTCATACGTGTAATCTTATGGAAAAATGTTAATCCCCTATATTGGCAGCAATGATTAATCCCGGTTGACCAAACCTTGACCATTCACTAAGTTAGGATGTAAGGAAGAACCGTACCAAATTTGGTTATTCTAGCTTTTATCGTTTAGGAGGAGTTCCATGAACAAACCAACAAACACATCCTTCATAATATATTATAGGAGATGATGATATAAATGGGCTCCGCGTGGCTCAAATGCTGTTGCCTTTGAGGGCGCGTTTGTTTATTTGCGAATTGAGATATTGGTGTATGGTCTGTGAAACGCTTGCATCGACTACTCGCATATAAAAATAACTTCAATGATCAAGGGTGGATCTAGAAAATTCTCAAAGGGGGGGAGGCGATTACTGACTATTTTTCTATAGGGGTGGGGGATATTTTTAATTTGTACACTAAATCCTTTGAAATTTATTTTCTATTAATAAACCACGGTATACGATAGATTAATATGATAATTATCAGTGATGCTTATTTGGGAAAACCTTCTGTAGCATGACAACCCTCTCGGCTTCCCCTTTTGCTACCCCTAAAGAACATCCAAGGGGCGATCGCCCGCCCTTGTATCCGCCACTGTCTCAATGTTAAGAAGTTACTATTTAATGATTTAAACATGTCTAACGAATTAAGGCACTCCTTTTTTAAGCCACCAGCATTTTTCCACGAAAACGTTTAAGCAGTTTTCATTATCCTCGAATTCGATTCTTAGTGAGAAATTCCTAATACGACTTAACCTGAGTAGAGAGCGGTGCCCTTGGAACATTTCTTCGAGTTCACGATTAATCAGTTCGGTCTTGACAGAGAGCCATGGAAACTCTTTGCAAAAAGTCTCCAGGGGTCTCTGCCATCTAAAAACAGTTGAATGATCCTCCGCAGGCGAAGAGGGGGCATCAGTTAATTCGACCGCGTGTGGCAAGCGAGAAATGTGTTCGATGGTAAATCGGAACAGATAAAGACGTGAAATAATATAGAAGGAACAAAAAATTTAAACAACTCAACACATTCATGAGCAAAATGAAAACCACGAAAGCATAAAAACCAAGCAAATTAAACGCTTGTCTTTTACAGAAGTTCAAAACATTCAACGGTAGCCCGCTCCATAATAACACATCCAGCCTCTTTACCATGCGTTATCAGTTATTTCCCATCACGTAACCTTGAAAGAACCTTCCATATCAAAACTCATTCATACAATCCCGCGTACGATCCATCCCCTCCGTCAGCAATCGAAAATACGGAAGACATGGCACCAGCGCCCCGTCATCCACTCATAAGGTGACTTACAGGGTAGCATGTAGATGTATAGGGGTGCGGGGTCATGAGAAGAGCTGCTAGTGCGATGTGCAGGCTTTTATTGTTTTGGAAATTAAAATTAGAAGGAATTAACCTACAATCTTCGAATCTGAACCATTTTGAAGAAAAAATTACAAAGGTTCTTATTCTGTTCATCTTTTTCCGCATACAATTCGAAATCGCTCATGTTATACGTTTAATTCACGTATTTTGTGGAAATATTGCCATTTTAACGGAATGTTGCCTTGGCTACCAATTATATTGTTAGACCTCAAAATCCTATTGTTGTATCAATCCTTATGGGTGTAAGCGTGCTCTGAAAGCTTTTAATACGAGATAGGGAGAGAGAGAGAGGGATGGTAACGCAGGGGGAGAGAGGGAGGGAGAGGGAGTGAGGGAGAGGGAGTGAGGGAGAGAGGGGAGGGAGGGGGAGAAGGGAAGGAGAGAAGGGAGGGAGGGGGAGAAGGGAAGGAGAATGTGGAAAGGAGGGGGGGGGAGGGAGGGAGGGAGGGAGGAGGAGAGGGAATGAGGGGGAGGGGTGGAGAGAGGGAGGGGGAGTGAGGGGAAGAAGGGAGGGAGACAGACAGACAAATGACTTTATTGAGGGTGAAATTGAGACTATATAGTCTTTTCTTACATTTAAGAAAGAGAGAGAGAGAGTGAGGGGGAGAAGGGAAGGAGAGAGTGGGAAGGAGGGAGGAGGAGAGAGAGGGAGAGAGAAAGAGGGGAAGGGAGGCAACTATTTTAAGGTTAACTAAAGATATCCCGTCATATCGACGGGCAATTATTCTAGTTTCCATAGAAAACCCAGCGATAGTGAATCACAGCCGTCTCTACAAAAGCGCGAGACGGTCGACTCAATTCGACATGCCCTAGAAGCCTATATAGACCTAGATTAGTGGTCTAGACCATGGGTTTACATGAAAAAAAGTCGTGGCCGCACTTGTTTATCTTTCAATTTTTAGTATATGTCTTCAAACTCATGTAAGATCAATTTTTTTATAAATATGAAATGACCCATTAATGTAGTACATACCTCTTATAGCCAAAAAAGTTTATTAAACGGAAATTCATCCACACCCCTGTCTTCTACAGATAACCGGAGAGCAGCTTCAAGATGCTCGTTCTTCATTTTGTTTCGGTATTTACTTTGGAGGAAATGAAGTGCAGTAAGTGTTCTTTCACACACAATCTTCTTTCACATGTAAACTAGTCTCTAATATCGTGTTCTGAAATTTCTCAATTATATAAACAGTTTCAACTGGTTGCTGTAGCTGGCGATTTATTGAACTGAATTTTGGCACTTATAATCACACTCATTATCACATTTCTAACATAAGTGCCCGATGAATTTCAGCGGGTTTGATGAATCTAAATTTTCGTCAATGCAACATGTAAAAATCGCAAGAATAAAATTGTGCACTGTTTAACCATCGAATATTTCTATATTATAAGTCTGTTTTAATTAATTAACTAAAATCTCACAGAAATTCCTTGTGAATAAAATACTACCTTTCTTTCTACTAAAATAGCCATTGTTATTAGTTTTTAATTGATTATAGCATTAGGATTTCAATTTCATCAAATAAGCAGAATTCCGGTTCCAAAAAATCGGTTCAATCTTCACTTGCCTCTGATAATACTTTAAATAGATTTTGGAATAAAATGTACCTCAATATCGTTTATCGTCTGCTCAGCACTCTTACCTTCTCATTTTCCGAAACAACCACTTTCACCAGTTTTAAATGGATTTCAAACTTAGAAGAGAACTTGATTCAATTCAGTTAAAATAACCACAAATTCCAAAGAAAATCCTTTTATAATATGCAATGTTAACATAGAATTCATTCATTCTGAAAAGTGAATAAAAGTACATACCATGTAGGTACATATATTTCTTTCAACTAAAATAGCCACTCTTAACAGATTTAAATGGATTAATGCATTACCATTTCAATTTCATGAAATAAGCAGAATTCCGGTAACAAAAAAAATTGTTCAATCTTCAATTGCCTCTGATAATGCTTTAAATAGATTTTGGAATAAAATGTACCTTAATATCGTTTAGCGACCGCTCACCACTCTGGACTTCTCAGTTTCCGAAACAACAACTTTCAATAGTTTTAAATTGATTTTTGCTTTGAAATATATGTACTTGAGTCAATTCAGTACTCAGTATTCCACTTTACATACTGTAAATTCCAAAGTAACTCCTTTTATAATAGGCAATGCTAGACTAAAATTAATTCAATCTGTAAAATGAATAAATAAAGTTCTTTCTTTAAACTATAATAGCCACTGTTATTAGATTTAAATGGATTATAAGCCTTAGAACTTACTCTGTATTAAATAAGCACCAAAATTCCTTTTATAAAAACAAATCAATTCATTAAAAGATCCACTGTTGTTTCTTCGAAAATTGCCTGTTGACAGTTTTAAATGTCCTTTTAATTTTAATTGAATTTTAATTTATATTCGTTTCCAAACTTCGGCCATTGTTACGAAATTAATTCGAGGAATAACAATATAAATTCGTAAGCACGTATGATTTACAAAGAATTTAATTTAAGAATGCTTTTTATTTCCAATTTTTCTAAAATGACACTGTTCATACTTAAAATTTTTTATATTTACGTTAATATACTTATTTTCCACAAAACACGCCAATCTCGCCCCTTCCTTCCTCTCTCTCTCGTATTGAAGCACTCAAGGCACGCTTATTCCCAGAAGGATGTACACAATAATCGTAATTTGAGGTGTAACAATTATAATGGTCGACATAGCAACATCACGTTAAAATGGCGAGATTTCCACAAAATATGCAAATTAAACGTTTAACATGGAATATTTCGAACTGTGGGCGAAAAACGACGAACGGAATAAGAAACTTTATAACATTTTCTTCAAAATGGTTCAAATCCGAGGTCGTCTGTTAATTTCTTCTAATTTTAATTTCCAAATGTTTAGCCAAAATTATATCTCGTTTAACTGTTGCGCCGCAAATGGAGAAGATATTGGCGAGTCTTCGGCTCGCTTTGTTTTAATGGGTAGTCGTCTCCGGGCGCTACCGCGCCCTTCGCCTCGTCCGGAACCAAAGAAACCCTCCCCGTTGTCCGAAGATTGGGTTTGTAAATGTCGAGACCAGCCAATAAGTCTCTGTTAATGTTGTTTTAAAAATAAAATATCGTAAATCCAATAATACCTCAATATATCCTTTCAATGTTGTCTCCTCTCAAACATTCATAACAATACGTTTATTTTTTAAGGTATTCCCGTTAACAGGAAAGTACCTCCAAATGAATGAAAGCCTGCACGTCGAAAAATCGCGTTTTACATGTTAAGTAATGGGAAATGCCTCTCTTGGAGACGAACCAAGGAATTTTTTCGCAATTTAAATTTGTCATTCTCCGAATAAGTGTTAATCAAGCATCCCTGCCTAATTTCGAGTTTCTATCATTATTATTTCTCGAGTTAATAGCGTTTGCATAGCGTGACCAACCAACCAACAGACGACGGCTATTATTATATTAAATTATCACAAGATAGAAGCACTTGCTAGTTAATTAAATATTTACGATAAAATGAGTGAAAACTATGAAAACGAAACTCTCAGAGAACAACACAGAGCTATCCAAATGTGAGGCGAACGTACTCGCTACTTCCAGATGTGCTCGTTTACGAATGATTTTCCTACAGTCATTCCCTCTAGCTTATTAGTGAGTAAAACATTCGTTTGTTTTCTAGAAAGACCATTTTCTTATCGCCGCCTCAAGAGAGAGAGAGAGAGAGGAACAATGAATGGATGCATAGCATTTTTCTAATAAGTTAAGAGACGTTCTCGGCCAGCTGTTACAGTCAATTAACCTTTCCTTTGTATATACATCTGGATCATATCTCGATATTCTGAATAAGGGACTATTCATTCCCTCTGTTAATTCACAAAAATGCTCTAGAAGGTTTGAGTCGAATTACTGGGTTGAGGACCCCTTGTATGACGGAGAAGTTAGTGGTGGCCGCATTTGAGAATAGCTGGTCCAGACCAGTGTTTCTCAAAGTGTGAGCCGCAGCCCTCCAGGGGGCTCTGAATCTTTTTC
The DNA here is from genome assembly GCA_036926305.1 of Uropetala carovei. Taxonomy (NCBI): domain Eukaryota; kingdom Metazoa; phylum Arthropoda; class Insecta; order Odonata; family Petaluridae; genus Uropetala; species Uropetala carovei. The sequence goes on from JAXCHB010000140.1 coordinate 1,819,767, forward strand.
GGGGAGCCGCCGAAGAATAAGCCGATAACAAAGATTCTGAATTAATTTTAATCCTAAAAAATAAACTGACTGATGTAGTAGGAACCAGTGGATACAGATTTATTATTTTTTATATTTATAATTCTCAAGCGGACCAATCGGTCATTTGTAATGACGAAGCTGATCCGTAAAGTCATTTGTAATTCAAGGCATTTTCCTCCTCAACAAAGCCGCGGGTGACCCCAGAGCGAGAGGTTATCCTCGAACGACACTATTCGATGTTCGAAATGGAAGGCCTAAAAATTTCCGAAACAAAGTTCCTAAAAGGCATTCGCTCTGATCCGTTGGCACATCTATTTCTTCCTCCGATATTAGTTACGGCAGGAACGTCAAGCATTCGGACAAAATTTTAACTTTTTCTAACACCCTTAAATCGTTTACATTTATAATCTCTAATGCCTTAATATATACCTTACGAGTAATAATTCTCCGCGTTTAATAATTATGCAGCCATCTTCGTTTACGGGACAACCACTTAAAGTTTCACACTTGACGATATATTTCCTCTTCACTCCTCAAATCATCCTAATTCTCTCAAAAACTTTGTAATTGGACGCCACTGACCAGCGCAAATTCGAGAAATTATACAAAAAACGGCCTTGAGACATTTGTGATCAACGCTGATCCCGAATGACATCTAATCATACTCCTTCTTGGGCTCAGCGAAGTGTGTCTCACCAACAGCACTAATAATTAACAGCTGCAGAACTAATCCGTTATCCTCGAACATTGTTTTCCTGTTTTCTCGAAGGTTCACTTCAGAGGACTTAAAGGAGAAACTCGTCCACTAGTTCTTTACGCTAATCGTATCTTGACCTTCACTTGAATGTGTCCCAGTTCTTAAGTGGATATCTGTAGTCCCCATACAGAAGGGGGAGCGACATTTCTCGATTTTTTTACGCATTAGGAGATCATGGACTGCTATTGCGAGTCATTGCACGCTATAGCGTTGCAAATAAAGCGTTGGTCGTAGGTGAAATTGGCGTGGTTGCGTTACGCAGAGAAATAAATTGCAACCAATAATTGATGTGGTATCTCCCACACATATGAAATCACAGGAGAAACTGTTTAGGTGCTGTAAAACTAGACCGTCTATTGGCACCGTATTGATTTCAAAGGAAGCGAGAGCAGCATGCTGTCTCCATCACACACGAAAAGAAATTTCCAGAGAATATTTATTTCAAAACAACAGAATTCGCTCAAGAGTATGTTTTATACTACCCGAAGAGGAGACAGTTGACAAACGTAAATACTTTACACATTTTTTACAGTACACGTGACTAAAGTTTTTAAAGTATGTAATGGAACATGATTTCTCTCCAAGAACAATTTCCTCATCTTCAGCAATGCGTACTCGCACGGGATTGGTATCGACGCAGTAAACCTCAAAATGAACAGCGTGAAGTGGGAGTTAAACCACGCACGTGCAATCTTCTTCATTTCAGTCGTTTAAGAATCGCACAATATAGTGGAAGTCGGCTTAGATTTGATATAAGACACCCACGGGTTTAAAAAGGCGGGGGTTAAAGGGGCGGCAGCCCCCTTTATAAAGAAATGTTCAAAATAATTCTCAAGTGTTCTGCTGTCCGTAACGGTTTTTTTATGTACTTCCATTTGAAATATTTTTCATATTCAAAAGATTTTCGGTACTTACGTATTATCTCTAGGACCCTAGAAACTGATTGGCCTGTCTCGACATTTACAAACCCAATCTCCGGACAACGTGGAGGGATTCTTTGGTTCCGGTCGAGGCGAAGGGCGCGGTAGCGCCCGGAGACTACTACCCATTAAAACAAAGCGAGCCGAAGACTCGCCAATATCCTCTCCATTTGCGGCACAACAGTTAACCGAGATATAATTCGCGGCACAAGAGTCAAGCGAGATATAATTTTGGCTAAACATCAATAAGTTTCTAAGGGTATCATTTTCTCGTACGCGTACTTCGATAGTTCATTTTTCCAGAATCAGGTGGTGGTGCGGTCGTGGGTGTCTTATATCAAATCTGTTCCGTGGAAGCCATTATAATGAATATTAATAGAATTTAGAGTATATCAAGCATAAGCACAGAAATTAAGAAGATTAGTTGACACGGCAAGTGCAATTCTGAATTTTATAGCAAAGTTGAAGAGGAAAGCGGCATAAAAATAATTCATAAACGAATAATAACAAAGGAAGTAAAATGTAAGGAAATGGAAACATCAACTAAGGACTCCATGGACGTCAACACGGATTTCGGGACTCATTCATCACCTTGACAAGTATTAAAATTAATGTTTTCTCCTTGTAAATTCCTCATCATAAACATACTTCGGCAATAACTCGTTATTTATATTTTACAAAGTATCGTTTCAAATAGTTAGCGAATCATAGTACTGGTGCAAGCAGGGCAAAGGTTTACCAATTGAAAAATAAATTCCGCCATTTTACTTAATTATATTGTCGGTATAATGAATATTAATTTATCCTTGAAAAATAATGACAGAGTTCAATTAAAAACATTCACAGCAAAATCGTGAAAATTGATCATTTAGAATTTTTAAAAGTGTTACTACACCCATAGGAATAATATATCGTTATGGAGCCCGGTAAAATTATCAAAACTTACCTTTGGGTAATAAATTAAAAAATATAATGCTTGAAATGGTAAAAGTGCTGATAATCATCGGACTGCTTTATTGACAGCCAATCGTAAACAAGTTAGGAATGTGTACAGCGCATCACAAATGGGCGCGTTTCGTGCAATGGAGTATTTGAAAGAAATTATATACGTGTACGTAAGGGAAATAGCGTTTAAAGTTTTTCTTCGTCATAAGTAATCCATTTTTTCCTATTTAAAAATATTACTGCACACGTAAGGAAATTAAACGTATTTTTGTGAGATTGTTTATGTTAGCAACAATGAAGAAACCATGAAAGTTTCTAAGTTCAACTCGAATTAAGACATCTTGTTTTATTTTCTTGATAACGGAGACTCCTACGATAAAAATGTATAGGAAAAGAAATACTTTAATAGTTCTACAAGTTTTAGTTGAGAAATATTTTGATGAGCAATATTTCACGAAATATGACGGAAAGTTTTTTTTGTCACCAGTAAAGTGGTACCCCTGATCGACTTACGGGATTCATTTTTGTGATTTTTCTTATCATCTCTCACTAAAAGTCCTTAATATCAAATTTCATTAAAATCCGTTCGGTAGAATCCGAGAACGAGCATGCGGGCGGACGGACAGACCCACGCTCATGCTGGAAGCGAAACGTGCCTAAAAGGGGTAAAATTTTCTATTATTATATTTATATGCTTAACATACAATTTCATGTAAATATCGTTCGTAGCTTCACGACCATGATAAAAAAGCAATTTCTAGTACAACAGGTAACTACTTAATTTGGAAGGAAATAAAACAATCCACTTTGAAAAATTCCACTCAACGTCATCCTGATGATGACATCACGTGAAACGTACGTCATGTTTCTTAAAAACTGGGGAATTTTTTTCAAATTGATTTGTTTTATTTTCTTACAATGGAATTCCACAAAATTAAGACTTAGGTATTCAGTGAATTATATTTCATTGAGATTTACTCTTCGACTCCAAGCTAAAGAGTTCTTTTAAAATTAAATGCAAAAACAAATCTATGACCACCGCCTCATAAATCCCGCCACGCATTAGCGGGTCGAAATTGCAAATCCTTGTAGATGGCCTCTGGTCAGTGCTTCGCCGTGCAAATTCGGATTTAGCTGCAGTCGGCCTAAATCGATAGAACTGAACATATCGAGCGTAAAACGTTGTCTTAGGACGCGACCACATCGGATCGCGATAACCCTCACGAAATCTATCTTATCGGCTTGACTGTAAAGGGAAAAAAAGGGCGCCAGAACAAAGCCGTTCGTTTAGTTAAGAGAACCGTGGATACGACAAAGCTGTATCGCGATCGAATTGATTTGGAAAGAAATGGCTGAAATACACACGGCCTCAAGGCGAAGACATCGTCGCAACTGATCAAAATGAGAATTGTGATTTCTCAAGCGACACGCTCTATGTATTAGCCCACGGCAGTAATTGCACTGACAGCTAGCAAGGTGCAAGTGTAAACCTTGAAAAAACATTTAAGATCTAAATAAAAAACAGAGATGTGTTACGGAGGGATTAGAATTAAAAATTCGTTACGTCCAACTTAATTTGATATACTACTCAAGAATTATCTATCTCGTCTTAAAATAAGTACCTACTTATCTTAAGGTATCTGATATATGTATACCTAGCAATAAAAAGGTTAGAAGCTACTTTCGGTGAATCGCCACTGAAGATAGCCTCGTCATGGCCACGGGAGATATCTAACATGAGACAAGCACTTATTTTGCAACATTTTTATGTTTAAACGCCCATTTTTTAAATCAATTATAATTTTGCATGCAACTTTTTACTGAAACTCACAAGTATAAAAAACAACTCAGTTTCATAGTATGAAGTTTGTTACGGAGGCCGATAGCGTAGTGAGCGTTTATTTAAAAAAAAAATAACGATATTTCATTGCTTTTCCGTCAATTCCTTTTAAATTTGGAAATTTGGATGCAATGCGCTAAACTGCTGTAGTAAAAATAGCTCGTAGAACTGATAATTAATAAATACAAACTCAATTTTTATATTGGACTAGAAATTCGGGTAATTTTATGAATCAGTCATCGTACTACTACTACTACTAGTGTAATTGCCCGTCAAAAACAGCGGATGAGTACAAAATGCACGATTTAAACGGACTTTAAAATAATTCAAGATACTGACATTAGCTCTGTGTTAATTCAAAACAGTAATGTCAATAAACACAGCCATGGCTCATTGTAAACATTCACAAAATATTGCAAAATAAAGGTCTATACCGTTACATACACTGAAGATTTAACCATTGATTAAAGTTACTTAAATTTGCCTGACTGTTTGCTTTGTACAATTTAAATCAAAGTAAAACGTTAGTTGTTGCAAATGGAGCGAAACAAACATTTTTGTACGGGTACTGAAATACGAATAACGATATTTCCCATATAAAACCAAATAGAGCTATGTTTTTCAGTTTCAGAACTGAATCGCTTACGCTTAGAACTTTATTGCCTTATTTAACTGCAATTAAGTTTTATTTATTACATTACTAGCAGAAGTGCCCGTTGAATGTCAACGGATTTAGTGAATATAAAACTTCGACCTGTCCATATTTAGGCATTTTAATGAATGAAGGAAAAATCGAAAATTACGCGTAAACTTATGGGAAAATAATTATTGAATTCAGCACCCCCTCACCCCAAATTTTTTATTGCCATACCCGCAGGATAACATTATATAGCTATGCGAAGTTTCGTGATGACATCTTCCAAGGTTTGGAAACCACAATAAGATACTACACAGTTTTAAGCGTCGAATAAAGCAAAAACGAAGAAAATCCGTCCATATTTAGGAATTTTGATGAATGAAGGAAGATAATATTGCACTGTGACCATATAATCACAATTTGTGAAAAATCTACTTCTAATTACTTAAGTTACGTAGTTTTAAAATCAGTTTACTTTGGAGAACTCGACGCCACACACAAATATCATAAAAACCTTTAATTGGTAATATTTAAATTAAAATCAACAAACATTTGATTACCATGTAAACAAAGCAAAATCGCACTCAGAAATTGAAAAACTATATTACGTTAAAATATTTCCCATATAAATGCATTGGACTCTCAACTTCGGCAACAATGGGAGTTGTCATGGTAGCTTATAATTGGTATTGTTATAAAACTGATAAAATTACGTATTTTTCTGATTCTAGCGGCATTTTTACGCTAATTCGATAAGGAATCGGAATCTGTCATCAATAAAAATAAACTTTGTTCTTTCCTTCATAGAAACATCTAAGTCTCAAGTTCGTTCCATGTTTCTACGTAATTTTAAAAATTTAGTGAAAAATAAGTTGCATTCATCCCTATGTTATTCAAATGGAGAAAATTAAAAAAGAAAATATTTTTAAAAAATTAGAATGGTTAATCAAATCGGTATTGAAACTTCACTACACCACTTAACTCTTTATTCCGATTAAAATGACACCTTCCTCTTGTTTCTACGTGCTACAGTTGCTTAGCTATAAAAAACATACATACAAACACTCTTATTTATAGATATATATAGATAGGTATATGACGACACTAACATTACACTGGACTAATAAATGCAGAGGCGGACTATAGGGCCAGGCGATATAGGCCAGTGATTCTTAAACTTTCAACTGTCGCATCCCCCTTTGAATTGAAAATAGTAAAAATAAGAAACTTCAACACAAATTCCTTTATTTTATATAACTGTTAATAATTTTCATCACATAGCATTTCCTAAAATTTCCTGATGAAATTTTATTATTCGTGAACATTTTATATTTGGCATTTATTTCACCTTACATCTAAAATAGTTTTGCGTCCTCCTGGTGGGTCGCGGCCCGTGGTTTGAGAAACGCCAATCTAGGCGACCGCCTAATTGGGACCTCTCGCCTAGAGCCGCTAGGGATATATTGTGAACAGAGTCAATTGCGAGAGGAGAAAGAAATGTATACATTGATTGTGAAAAGTCCTAACACAAAGAAACGGTCGTAAATGACAACGAAGATCATGGAAAATATAATCGGCGAAGGCCAGTCTCAACCGATGGGTAATATTCCAAAAATAGTTATTTCTTAGGGTTTCACTCGAACACTTGAAGAATTGTGATCGACGTCGACCTCAGACGAAATTTAAGCACGCGTTTTCAGAAATCGTGGACCTCGCAAACCACTATCGCCCACTCCGTTCAGCTTCCCTAAATCGCCACGCAGACGCAAGTTTTATCATTTGCTAGATATTCGTCCTAATTCGATTTTCAATTGCTGTACGCATTTTTTAAAATTTTGTTACTATAGGAACAATTTTGTTGATTTCATTTTCAGCCTTATTCTTGTGCTACGTTTAGCAGACAAAAGTAAGTAACTTTAATCGTTTCATCCAAGTAAAATAATATCGATATAGTTATCATTTACTTATTAAAGTCCAATAAATGTCTATAATTAGCTATTTGCCACTTTGAATTGTCGCTGAGATAAGCTCTGAATATTGAAATATTTTGATTGCGACAATAAAGCCATTCAGTCATAGTATTACATTTTGAAATAAAAAGCAAAGTATTTTCACATGGAGGAATTATATGTTCTGCATTACCGTCAGCTTCTATGAAAATATCGTGAAGAAATAATGTTAAAGAAAGTAGAACTAGAAGAAATGTTGGAATGTGGATTCAGTCAACAAAAAATCATCTTAAGCATAAGCAATCTGTTCTCAGAGTCAAACTTGACACTTGACATATACCTATCCATTAAAAACTTCACCTCTTGATAGCTTTCGTTCTTCTTCAACTCCTCTTTCAGCCAAAACATTGCATTCCTTCATCTAATCTATTCTTCTTTTGCTTTTTACTTTCTGCATACACAGTATGGGGAAAGTATTGTGATCACGAAAAAAATCGAATTCGAGATTTCAAAGGAAATATACGTTTTGAGGTCCCTAGAACATGTTTAGACTACTTTCTCGATGTTGCCTGTGTGTATGTGAAGGGAATTTTTCGAAAAACCGATAGTTTATTAGATATTTTGATCCCTAGAACACGTTTTCGGGATGATGTATGTGTGTGTCTGTGTGGATGTATGTGATTGTGGGCGCTCTAACTGAAAAAGTACTTGTCATACTAACACCAAATTTCATATATAACACTTTAGCATGAGCACAAAGAATTGATTAGTTTTTGGACAATACCGATTAACCGGAAGTCCAGTGTTTTCGACACCCGATTCGATTTTGGCGAAATATCTCCGTTAAAACATCATTATTGTATATACAATTCTATTCAAATGTTATAGATAATGTAATTTCCTACAACTTTCATTTGAAACAATTTTCCATAGCAGTTATTGTTTAGGAATTATTTATAAATAATCGGTGTTATCGGTTTCCGTCAAATATCTCCTTAAAAACATCGTTATTGGTAATCTTCGTGAGGACCAAAGTTGTAAAGAATAATATTTCTTCCAAGTTTTGTTTGAAACAAATTTTCGTAGAACCATCCATTTCGGAGATATTTAAATTTTCCGTAATTTCCAGTACAGCGCCACTACCGTGTAGCAGTGAATTCTGTAAACGTTCAAAATATAATTTACGGCAATAAGGACGACTGTATTCTTTTAAGATACGAAATAATAATTTTGTCTTACAATGCTATTCATAATAATTTAAATATCTATACCCCAAATATGGAGAAAGTCGTGTTGGCCACATCAGATTTTTTACTTTCTCCATACATAGTATGGGGAAAGTATTGTGATCACGAAAAAAATCGACTTGGAGATTTCAACGGAAATACACGTTTTGAGGTCCCTAGAACACGTTTTGACGGTTTTCGGAATGGTCTGTGTGTGTGTGCGTGTGTGTGTGTATGTGATTGTGAGCGCTCTAACTCAAAAAGTACCTGTCATATTAATACCTAATTTCATATATAACACTTTAACATGAGCACAAAGAACTGATTAGTTTTTGGACAATAACAGTTAACTGGAAGTCGAGGTTTATTTGAAACCCGATTCAGTTTTTGCGATATTTCTCCGTTAAAACATCATTATTGTATATACAATTCTATTCAAAGGTTATAGAGAATGTAATTTCCTACAACTTTCACTTGAAACAATTTTCCATAGGTTATTGTTTAGGAATTATTTATAAATAATCGGTGTTATCGGTTTCCGTCAAATATCTCCTTAAAAACATCGTTATTGGTAATCTTCGTGAGGACCAAAGTTATAGAGAATAATATTTCTTCCAAATTTTGTTTGAAACAAATTTTCGTAGAACCATCCATTACGGAGATATTCAACTTTTTCTTAATTTCGAGTATACAGCGCCACAACCATGTAGCGGTGAATTCTGTAAACATATTCTAAATATACGTAATTTACGGCAATAAGGACGACTGTATTCTTTTACGATACGAAATAATAATTTTGCCTTACAATGCTATTCATAGTAATTTAAATATGTATACCCCAAATATGGAGAAAGTCATGTGTTGGCCACATCAGATTTCTAAGTTTTTCATTAGATAGCGTAACAATCATACAGTCTTAAGGAACTTCTCATCCATTTACCTTACCTATTCCGTAGCAGTTTTATTCATATTCTATTAACATTAACGCGTCTTCATACATTATATCCGTCGTCGTTTTCTGGATTCAACTCCGAATTAAAATTTCCAAGTTTTCCGAATACATTGAGACCCCGCTTATCCGGACCTCCGGTTAACTGTTTTTAGACAGCGTATAAAAAGGTTTTACTGCAATATAAGAAGAGTTCCGTAGCTAGGGCACGGCGAACGTGTCTTTTGCTTGCTCAAATCGTCCAGCGTTCCCACAAATATCCCAACAATCTTTTCTGGTAAATAAGTATTTATATATTTAGTGCTCAAACATTAAAGTTGGTTTTAATAAAAGAACTGCCATTCTTTATTAAAACGCAAGAAAAATAGTATTTTACGTAACTTGTTTCATAAAATGTTGTCATGTCCTCCAGCTACATCAATGTATACGAAGTTGTGTTTGGATTCGAGGAAGTTGAAGATATCGAGGAGTGATAGAGGTGTGACCTTACTCCTGCTCTTACATGGAGAGGTGATAATGTACGTTGCGGGCGATTTCGAAGGAAATTCCGATGCAGAAGTTGAATTTGAGAACGGGGAAGATCATGCCAGCCATTCTTAGGTAAGCACATAAATACTTTGCACTGAAACTGACGCGATAGTAGGAATCACAAATAGGCACAACGCCGAAGTAATGGATAGTTTCAGACGTACACAAGACGATGTATGCAATTTTCTTTGAAATAGTGTGACAAAGAAAGATTTTTTCCTCTTACGTAACATCGGCGAATTATTTAAACAAAAATGATCCGAATTAATAATAATAATAATCTATAGTTTTTCTACGGTGTAATTTCTGCATTAAATCCCTTTATCCTTTTTAAAACCTCTTCAAATCATCCTGATGATGTTCGATATACGCCGATTCATATAAAAGAGGTTGTAACACTCTGACAAGGGTATTCAACCTTTTTTCTGACGTTCTCTTAAGGAGCATTTTTTAATGGGATCCTCAACCTTTCCTGCATGGCGAGCCACATTCGTAGTTAAGGATGCTGAGGAAGGCCGCATTGGAAAGAACGGAAGCATCGGCGTGCCGGATGAGCATTTACACGATAAATTACCTCGAGATTCTGTGGTCTCATAGTAGTGATAATTAAGTCTAAATAATTCATTGGCGTTAAAATTTCACCAGCAAATAGTTTTAGACCACAATTATGCAGAAAAAATGAAATTGTCAATGTTAAAGTTACAGGCCACTCACAGCTTCGCAGCCCGCGGACTTTAGGATTCCGAATCTGCCCAAGAGCAATTTTAATGCTCGCGTACAACTTTGCCATTTTAAAGTGATAAGGGAATGAATAACGCTTGTATTAAGATTGATAACTCGTGTTTATGGCGTTAAAATTCATAGTTTTGCGTATTTTCGTTTTATGGCACAAATCTTACAATTAGTCCTAACATCGAAATTTTTTATTCCGAAATAATGCATTAAAGACAAAGTAAAAGGAAAAATTATAACCTTTTAATACTTTCGTGTACCCCTTCAAAACTCTGCAGCAGAGGTTCCCAACCTGGTGCTCGCGAGCACCGCTGTATCTTTTTAAGCCTGTGATGGTGCTCTTTGACAGCTTGATTGTGCTCTTCTACGGTGCTTAATACTCCATTTCCTGGGATCAATAATTTAATTTGCTCGGCTGATTTATTTCTAAACGTATTCAGTATCATTGAGAATAACACTGATGTTGGTTTCATTTTATTCATATTGATATTCCTTTTATTAGAAATATGTATGGTGGTGATCGCTTGATATTCTAGGATAAAATTTGGTGCTCGCCTCATCGAAAAGGTTAGGAACCCCTTCTCTAGGCGTACCCTTAGGGGTACGCGTACCAACGGTTGAAAACCCCTGCAATATGTATCATACCATATCAGTGCCTACAATTCCGACCCATACAGACAAAGTATGCAGTAGACGCGTGTTGTTGCATATGCAGTCGAATTCTCGTCGAGATAGCACTTAATTAAAGGAGGAAAAAAACGATAGTTAACGCGACATCGTTTTGAAGAAATCCATTCAAACGTTTGGGAAAACGAACAAAAATTAATAACATGTTCGAGTTATATAATGTCGAGCAACAGAAATAGTAATAACAAAGATGAAAACATTTGATTCAGTGGGAAAAAAAGATTTCCAAATAAAAAAAACATATCGCAGGCGTTCGAATTATCGAGATCAGACCGCGATTATACATAAACTTCTATTGCTACATTCATGTTTATGAAAATATAAATTGCTATTGCGTATGAAATATAATTCAGTCAATTTTCTGGTTGACGAATCTGACGATTTTCCGGCTGAAAATTCCCTCTTTGAGTGCTCAAAACATCGGATGTGGTTTCCAATGCCGTCAAGTCCTTTATGAGTCAGGCGAATCTCTTCAACTGTTTAATCTACATCCTGTGTTATCTCTTCCGTTGGTTTATTAATTGCCGCCACGATATCAATTAATTAATTGCATTATCATTAACGTAAAGTATGAATTGTTTTCTGTAATTATTTGTTCCTTATTATTAGGGTTGCCAGATGTACTGATTTAGGAAGTACAGTACTGATTTTCTATTGCCTTGCTTGACATGTACTTATTTTCAATAATTTGTAAAGTATCACAATGTACTTCTTTTTGTCGAAAATGAAAAACTCTCTGATGAAGACGTTAATGAAAATCCACTGGAAAGAATCAAATCAAATACGTTAATTAATTAAGGCAATACAATTCAGCTAATATCATTGTTGCGCAATTAAATTTGACAAATACAATCGGTTATACGTAATTCATTTATTCTTTCATTAAATACTCATTATTGGGCTTACAAATTAAAATGAGGACATCTCACTAAAATTGGAAGAAGAAACTATGTTTGGTAACTAGGTGTGTGTCGTACGTTTTCTGCGTAAATTTATCTTTTCTCCGTGGATTCTTTTCCAATTCAACCACCTTTACATACTACGACGTTTTCACAATATCAAAACGGAGTTTTCTTAATGGAGCAAGGTGAGAAATCTGTTATTTCATCCTTTTTAAGGAACAGATTTGATATAAGACACCCACGACCGCAGCACCGGAAGTGCCTCTGTGAACGGAATCATGAACTATTGTAAACAGTCGCTTGGTTTGGAGATCGAGTCGCGCTGGGTCAAGAGGATATAACATTGAAAGGATATATTGACGAGCCTTCGGCTCGCTTTGTTTTATTGGGTAGTCGTCTCCGAACGCTACCGCGCCCTTCGCCTCGCTCGGAACCAAAGAAACCCTCCCCATTGTCCGGTGATTGGGTTTGTAAATGTCGAGACAGACCAATCAGTTTCTGTTAATGTTGTACGTAAGTAAGGTCCTGGAGATAATACGTAAGTACCGGTTAGGTTTATATTGTATTATTTTAAGAAATGAATCGGACCCAACAGACGTAATTAATTCAACTTCAATCTATATTCGCAGATCCACAAAATTCAAGCGATTCCATTTGTTTACATGTTAGTTCGTGATTCTATACACAGAGGCAATGTCGTCGTGGGTGTCTGATATCAAATCTAAGCCCTTTTTAGGTGCGTTTCGCTTACAGCGTGAGCGCCTATTATCGTCGGTCTGTCGGGTCTGTCCGTCCGCACGTTCGTTCTCGGCTTCTACTGAATGGATTTTCATGAAATTTGACATTAAGGACTTACAATCAAATATAATACGAAAATCGCAAAAATGAATCACATACGCCAATCAGGGGTACCACTTTAATGGTGACAAAAATTTAAATTTTCGTCATATCTCGTAAAATAATGCGCATATCAAAATATTTTTCAAATAAAAGTTGTAGAACTGGTAAAGAAGAGTATTTCCTTTCCTGTACATTTTTATCGTAGAAGTAGCCTCTATTGAGAAATCAAACAAAAACGTCTTAAATCGAGTTGAACTTAGAAAATTTCTTGCATGGTTACTTCTTCATTGTTGCTAACATAAACAATCTCACAAACAAACGTTTAACTTCCCTACGTGTGCATGCACTATTTTTAAATAGGAAGAAAATGGATTATTTATGATGAAGAAAAGAACTTTAAAACGCTATTTCCCTTATGTACAGTTATATGATTTCTTTCTAACACTCCATTTCACGAAACGCGCCCATTTGTGATACGTTGTACGCTTTCCTAACTTGTTTATTTTAATCTTTTATGTTGTTGTTTTTTAGTTTAGTTCTTTTTGTTATTGATTTTATGAAAGTTTTTTAAATTTAAATTTTAACTAATTAATTATTGAATTATTATGCTAATTTTGGAAATTGTACACCTTATTAGTTTTTTAAAGAAAAATATGAAGTAAAAATCTATTTTAAATTTAAAGGGCCACAGTTTAAAATGGAAACAACACTGATAGTAGAAAATCTTTCTGAAGAAGAGTGTAATACAGAAGACGAGCACCAAAGTCGAAATCAGGAGTTGAGAATAAAGAAAAGAAGAAGAGGAGATAATCATTTTAACGAAGAATCGAAAAACGATATTCTTGGATTGCAGCCGGGAAGGATGGATATGCAAAATGTATTCACTGTAGCACGGAATTCGGTATTACAAAAGCTGGGATTTCAGAGGCGAAACGACACCTAAAAACGGTAAAACACCGAAAACTTGGAAAACAGTAGCAAGTACTGGAAGTTTAAATTCTTTTTTTTCGGAATCTTCATCGTCCTCATTATCTTCTTTAAAAAAAACGGCAGCTGCAGAAGCAACTTTTATTTTTCATACTATACAGCATGCACATAGTTTTAATCCTGTTAATTGTACCAGTGGCTTGTTTCGTGTAATATTTTCGGATTCTAAAATTGTGTCCAGACTTACCTGTAGATGGACAAAATGTTCCAAGATAGCAAAAGAATCCCAATGTAAATTCATTACTGATATTAAAAACAATAATCTTCAGTTTTTGATAGCAACAGATGCATCGAACAAAGGAAACATAAAAATGTTTCCATTAGTAGTGCAAAATTTCTTGAAAGATGGAGTGCAAACAAAATTTTAAAATTTTTTTGAATGTTCAACAGAAACATCTCAAGTGATTGCTAATTGTTTAATTTCTAAAAGTGAAAAAGCGGGCTTGGATTTGAAAAACATTATTAGTTATTGCGGAGATAATGCAAACGTAAATTTTGGATGTCATCAAAGTGTATTCACTGAATTAAAAAAAGTAAGTCCCAATATTATAGATATCGGATGCCTCTGTCACATGATTGCTAATTCCATTAAAAGTTCGATCTAGAATACATTGTCGTAAAAATATTTAACGAATTTAGCTCCCATACAAAAAGAAAATGAACTCTGACAGAATTTTATGAATACTGTGATTTGGAGTATTTCGAAATGTTGCGGCATGTTTCTATTAGGTGGCTCTCTCTGCTACCGGCTATAGACCGTATATACCAAAATTTTGAGTCAATTAAATCTTATTTTAATTCAAAGACTTTTGCACCAGCTTTATTGTTAGATTTTTTAAATAATGAACTAGCTGAGGCATATTTAGGTTTAGTTTCAAATGTAGGGGCGCTTTTACAAAATGTAATTTAAAGTTGGAGCAAGAGGGTCATATTGTTATTGAAATGTTTGAATTACTAAAAAATCTGCGAGTTGCACTAAAATCTCGAGTAGAAGAATAGTTTTATGGTATGATTGCAAAACAAAAGCTGGATAGCTATGATAAAATGACCGAAAAAAACTTATTTATTGAAAGATCAGCTAGGTTTTTAGAAAAAATACTTGAGTACATTGAATGTAGATTTCTTTTTTCTGGAAATAAATTTCAGTCTTAGTTTTTTTTAAATTAGATGAAATTCCACATTTGAAGAACTCTTGAATGTAGTAAAATTATTTCCAATGTCGAATCTTGCTATTGATTTTGATGTTTTGTTTGATGAATTTTCTCATTTAAAAGAAATGGTGGCATCATTTAAAAAATTTTCATATGAAGAAAGATGGACAACTTTTTTAAATACATGCAATGTTCCAAACATGCAAAAAATAGTTCAATTTATTTTTGCTCTCCCTCACTCAAATGCAATGAGTGAAAGAATGTTTAGCTTGATGTTTTATGCCTGGAGAAAAGAAAGAAATCGCATACTGTTAAACAATGAGGAAGCAGAAATTTTAGTTAAACATAATTTCAATAAAACTTGCAAAGAATTTCACGAATTTGTTTTGCCGAATGATAATTTATTGAAACAAATTAAATCAAGAGAAAAGTACAAATAAGAATGTTAACTCAATTTATTTCGATGAGTTGCCCAATAGGATTCGTTTCCAGTTTTTAACACCTGCTTATTGTTAATAATATAATTTGCCAAAAGTGATTGAATGTGAAGTCATACAACTTATACTTTTCACTCTCTCCATTTTAACTGTATCAAATTGTAAGTTAGAATTTATTGAAATTATTTAGTATTAAAAAATTGATGATATTGTAAAAAATTATTGTCAAATATTTAATAATATAAACATTGTAAATTTTCAATGTTTATGTATATTACATGAAATCTTTGAGTATATTTTAATTAATATAAAAATCTTAATAAGTTTTTCGCTGTTGTATGTTTTTAAAAAAATGATGAATTTGATCTCATCTCTGTTATTTAAATACTCTTTTAAATAAAGTATTTTTCTGTAACTAAAAACAAATCTATTTTTAGCAGAATTAATACTTTTTTAACAAAACCTCTCT
Source organism: Uropetala carovei (assembly GCA_036926305.1). Classification (NCBI taxonomy): domain Eukaryota; kingdom Metazoa; phylum Arthropoda; class Insecta; order Odonata; family Petaluridae; genus Uropetala; species Uropetala carovei. Next base: position 1,835,744 of record JAXCHB010000140.1, read on the forward strand.
TACTCCTATGTACTGATTTATGTACTGATTTTTTAAGAAAATTTACCTCACAAGCCAGATATGTACTGATTTTTGGAAATTTTCATTTGGCAACCCTACTTATTATCCGCAACATTTCTATCCCACGTCGTCCCTAGTATTAGAATCGATTACTTTTTTAAATTTCGAACAAGGAAACCCTTAATAAATCTTCCGCAACTCACTACAACACATCTTTCGTACTTGTTAGTTAATTAACCAACCAGTTCTTCACTTTCATCTACTATTAGCAGATATTTCAATAAATGAGCTCGGATAGAAACAAAACTCGGATAATCGAGAACGTATGTATATATTTAAATGATAAGAAAGAAAAAGACATGAAGCATCGCCAAGGTCACTAACTCTCCTTGTTCTTCCTCCAGCTTATGTTTCTAATTGCTAACATCACTGCAACAAGCTCCGTGTGCCTCCAAAAGATGCAAACCCCAAGTGTTACGTTTCATTCAGCTATTATTAATATATTTAACGCCTTCCAAGGAATGAATGAATGGATATATGCATGCTTCCACGCTTTCTTCGAAACAAGCGCTGTGATTTTAGCTGTTTAAGTATCCAGCCAGATAAAACATCTTCATAGGCGATGAAGCCTCTTTAGAGATGAGATTACGGAATCGCTGACGAAACCGAACGATCACGACCTCAACCGATTCTTAGAATTTACGGACAGAATACTTCCTGCGCGCAAATTTAACCGTCTGGATCTTCTGGATGCATTAAAATACTAAAAAAACGACAAAATAACGACTCACTCGACAGTTCCCGAGATATTTATAATTTTTCGACGACTGCAAAAATCACTGCTCGTTACAGTTTTTGAGCGGAATTTATTTAATTACTAATTTATTATCACAAGCTCATAAACGGCACTTTACGACCTTTGTAACGAGGGTAATCACAATAACAAAGACGAACACACACGACCATGCCCTCGGCATGGATTCGAACCCGCGACCCTAGCATTGGGAACTAGGTACGCTAACCATCCATCTACCAAGTAATAATCTAACATAAAAATGTATTCATGAACTTACGCAGATAAGTTAAAAATCTTCGGAAAAAATGATATTCCTCAAAAGCGCACGTTGTTACAAAAAAGTGAAAGCGGTATAGAGATTATTCTCTCGGAAAGAACAATTCTTTCGACCACACGCAAGTTAATCTCGATTGAAATCCGCTGCGGAAATCCAACTAAAAATATCGTTTACTCATTTCCGCGAACTTCCTACGCACGAAAGAGAAGGGCAGGGTGTCGAACATGAGCACTGCGATATATGTACAGCAACTAGCGCGAAAACACACCACCGCGGTGCACCGGTGCGATATACTTTTCTGGCACGACGTGCTTTTGAGATGAAGCAATTCACGAATTCCACAAAATGAAATCCTCTCCGAAGTGAAACGAAGATAAATTTTGTTGTAAAAGTCCGCCGCTTAGTGATCACGGCTTAGCAATGACATTCGCGCGAGTTCTCAATTCATGTCTCGTCAAAAGATTCGGTGCAGCTGTGAAATTGCTGTCCCGGATCGACCCATCAAATCGATCCATTTCTGGAATCAAATCGATATCACGCACAATACTACCGAGTGTACGGAGAGAGAGAGGATCGGTGACCTAGTAGCTAAAGACTGTCCATCGAACGAGTGTTTTGGATGCGTCGCCTCCACATTCATTCCTCCTCCCCTTAGCCCCCACCCATCCCCACCACGAGAACAGCTGCGTGGTCAGGGACCCACCCGCTCGAAGGGAGCGTGTGGCGCGACGCGGAAATGGTTCGGCGTGATGCGCGGCTCGTTTCGTCGAGGATGCCTTCGGATGAGACGGTTGGGGGCAAAAAAAAGCGGTTCAAAGGCCAGAGGGACGACCGTTGGGGCGGTTCCTAAGGAGACTGTTCGACGAAACTCCTAAACAAGACGTGCCTCCGTTCGAAAAAGAGCGACATTTATCAGGATACGAGTGGGCGATTGCGACAGCCAATTTTCGCGAGTCGTGATTTTCGGGTCGAGCGCGAATGCCGTGGGCGTTAGCGACTGCGTCGACTAATTCCACGCGTGATACTCAGAAGGAATGCATAGCGAGTAAGTTATGAATATAAACCAAAATAAGGTACAGAATTCAGTTCAAACAACTGATTCTGTCAACACCTCACCCGAACTTTTGGAAAAGACAATAAACTCGCATTTTGAGTTCACGAGATCCTTTACGATCGGCTTGAAGGTGAGGACAGTGCTAGAGAATGACGTCCTAGCGAGGACGCATTCTTTTCCGAGAGATATCTCGACAAACCATAACTATAATAAATACGCTCTACAGCCATTATGCATAGGCGTCTTCTGCGGAGCGGAAAGAGGGTAGGAGTATGAGGGAGGGGGGGAGACGCCATTCCTTGGGAGAGAGCAGATGTTCGGGCAGGCCCTCCTCCTCCCACCCATCTGCCGGAAAGGCCCTTCCCACAGAGGCGCTCGTGAGAGAAATGCGGGCGATAGAATCCGAGAGAAAACACAATGGCCACTTGCTTCCGAAGCCTGGGAGACTGCGGCGTCGAAATGTAAATTTTAAGGAATAAAAATTGATAAGTTCCTAGCACGTCCGAAGCGAAGCGTGACACCGAACGTTGCGTTTTGGGCGAAACTTGGCCCAAAGAGACCGGTGAGCGACTCCGATGACTCACGTTAGATACATGGATCGATCGCGTCATACGTCCTTCCTTTCCCACGTCCGCGCAGCTCGATCTTTTCTTTCCATCACGCACGAAACCACAAGAGTACTACTCGTCAGTCAGACGAGCGGAATTTCGAAGAAGCATGACGCCGGGTCTTCTACGCAGAATGGGAGAGACACCTCGCGACTGTACGCCAAACTGTAGACAATCCTGGATATGAAATTCGCACCAGACAGGCAATTTATTTTAACGAAAAATCAATTATGTGCTCATTTAAGTATTTAACGGCGGCGATGAACATACATGCGAATCTATTTCACTGGATTCGATACTAAATACGTCTATTAAAAAAAAAACATTTTTATTGAAAGAGTGCCTACGCATTCTATTAAAAATCCGCTGACCCGCTTCTTCTTTGTTTATTATTACAAATGATGTTATTTAGATTTAATTGTTTTAGTTCGTTCTAACACCTACCGCTTTTTTAATTTATTTGGGGTTTACTGGAATGCACCAAGTAATTCGCTATAAATGTGAGAAGCGAGATAAATCCGCAGATAGATTTGCCGAACATAACACTCGAGTAAGGTTGGGCGATATATTCGGAAAGACACCACTAATGACTTTGATTAGAACTTTACAAATATGCAAAGTCGAATAAGTTACACATTTGGATAGACAAACGAGACCCTCTAACATGTTGTTCTCAATGGCTTCACAGGGGAAGATACCGGAAATACAGAAATCACAGCGAATGACAAAGCCATCACACGAGACATCGATACGTTTTATCGGTTGGGCCTCGCCTTAGAACCGTTTGAAGTACATACATATTGCGATTCGAAAATTCGGCGATTTTCAGATTAACATGTACTACATTTAGATAAAAATGTACAGATGCTTGGTTTACGCAAAATAAGAACGACGTACGCTCTACAAACAAATACCTAAACATCAGAATGAATAAGATGAATACGAGGTATTTTAGAAATAAATTTGATCTTAGCAAAACGAGCCATAATCCACAAATTGGCCGTTCGATGTTTTTCGCCATTAGAAGTTCTCAACTGCAACAATGGTCACTGATAATGAAACAAAAGCGTTTTTTCTGTCCAAGGCAACAACACAGGAGGAATGTTTTCTCGTGGTCGTTAAAAGTCAATTTGGGAGGAACAGGGGCGAACTATAAGCGGGTGTCGAGTGCACACGGGATAACATAATTCCTTCTCTCGAAGTAATGTGAACGCATGTTTTTGGAAGTGAAAAGCTAACTCTTTAAGCTATATACATATTTTTGAATTTTTTTATATTTTATATGCAAAAATACACAAAAATTAAAACAACCGAGAATTGTTTTTCTGCCAAGTTGAGGAAATCTAAATATTTCCGTCGATATTTGCTTTTTGCTTATTAGTAATTAACTTCCGTTTATATTTCTCTGATTCCATCAACACAACATTTTCATATTGCGTGCTATTTATTATTATTTCAAAATTAATGCTCTAGCAGCAGACTCAATCGTTACTATTAGATAAAAATAATATAGTATATGGCTGATCCATACAAATACTAGACGTTTGTGGAGACATTTTTCACAAGTTAAGGCATTTTAAACAAGAAAATAATCAACACGAGTGAAATGATGGAATTTTAACTTATACGCAAGAGTGCATTAGACTGATCACAGATTTGAAGATAGATAAGGAGAGCTTAGTTGGTTAAAGCACCTACCCGGAAAGTGTGAGACCCGGGTTCGAGTCCCGGTCAAGTTCAGAATTTTTCTCCTTCTCTGTCTTAACAAGAAAATAATCTCCAATTAAGTCTCAATAGCAATTAACAAGTTAAAAAAGTAATGTACTCAATTCACATTATTACGACACTAAACACCTTAGGCGCGTGTCTGGAGGCACGAATCTTCTCCGACATAATTATAATATTAAAAGCGAATAAAAATTGTTAGATCTATCAGAGACGACGATCGATTCCGACAACCTTTCAAAAAATCGAGCAAATAATCTTTAGAGTAGACGTGGATCATGACTAATCAGAAAAAAGCGGAAATAATATCGAACCCTTGATTAGAGCTCGACTAAATGAAAAAGTAGCTAAACCAATTCCACGGATGGATCCCTTCACGAAGGAAAGCGATATCGAAAAAAAACATCAACTTACTTTGCGGTAGAAAACCAGTTTTGTGCAATTCACATGATGACGCCGACGATATCTTTTTATATAAGTTCGTATGGCTTTTTTACTTACTGTCAACGTGTATTGAGAGACACGCCTTAGCGCTACATAAATTTTAATGATTTTCTATATAAATAAAAGATTATTTTATTTTTTTAAATTTTGAGTTGCACAAGAAGTACTTCACACAAAGCTATAGCTACAGCTCAACATATTTTTAGTATTATGGCTTATAAAAATCATATTAACATTAAAAATGTCAACATCCTCATTTTTATAAGGCGAAAATCTGTAATATTCCATAAAATTGTTTATCGCAGCCTCACATGGAAAAAAGCGTAGAGAGAAATTGTGAAGAAAATAAATCAAAGCAATAAAACATTGATTTTCGTGTAAGATGAAAATTTAAAACTACGTTTAATAAAAAAACCTGTAACAAAGCTACGGTCGTGTTTACGATTACTGAAAATGTTTTTCTATCTCACGGCAAAAATTCACTCGTAAACAGCGGTAAAGGGATCGCAAAAGAAAGTTTAATATCTTAAAAATGGGTAATCTATTACATAAAAGTGAATGTGTGTGTATGTGTATATGTGTGTATCATGATTTTAAAACTCGAAAACTACAGATCGTAGAAGCAAGAGAAAGGTATCATTTTAAATGACGTTTTGTTACTACTGGCTACGAGGTCCCTGAAAAAATATTTTCGTTTGCTAAAGTGTCCCGGGTTCAAATCCAGGAGGCAATAATATTTTCCCATAAGTTTACACGGGATTTTCGATTTTTCAGAGTGCTAGGTTTTTTTCCTTCGCTCATCAAAATACGTAAATATGAACCGACTTTCTTTATTTTTACTTTATTCGACGGAGAAAAAACTATACTATCTTATTCTTGCAATGTTTACATATTACACTGTCGAAGTTTTCAGAAATACGCATTTGTTTTCGAAATTTTTCGTATTTTTCGTACTCATTCCGGGCGTTGCCAAGGCGACCATCATTGTTGTCTCCGATTCAATTAGTGCCAATTAAACATTCAAATTGACGAAAGAAAAGCGTTGTTCGCTTCGAACTTTTGTTTAAGCATCGAAATTAATGACGCATAGCAACATAAATATTTAAAGATAATTATACTGTTGACTGCGTCTGGGAAGCGTTTAATCAAGGCATTAATGACTGAAACTTCGCATCGAGAACGAGTGCAGCATATTTTTCATTTGCATTTTAAAATTACTTAGAATCATCGTACGAAATTTAAAAACACGGGTCGTTAAAGGTGTTTGTTTATAGTAGAAACAGTTTTGTTAACGTGTGCTGTCGATTGAAAAGATGCGTTTGATTTCATTTAAGTAGTTTAAATATGTTTACATTGATAAGTACATTTTACTCCAGGGTCGGAATTCCAAAAAATCTTTTCATATATGCACCAGAAGGAAAGAAAATATATTGTATACCAAAAAGCACTACAATAAAGGCTGTGAATAAAATCAGTTTTTTTATTGTTGCCTATCCCGGGCAACGCCGGGTACCCCAGTTAGTAACAGTTATAAAATAAAATAATTACAGGCTGTTATTGAAAACACTTATGCTGTATTTCCAAGAAGAAAACTGATAACGACTACAATATTTCAATTTGACAACAAATAATGAACCAAGAAACACCAGGAATTAATAAACATAAATCAAACATTTTTACAATCTTGTGAAAATAACAAAAAATCAATCTCTGGATGTTGAGATATGAAATGTTAATTATTGAATATTTAACATTTTTCTGAAAGCAGCAATATTGGAATTTTACCTACATTTTGCAATAAGCATGAAAAATTATAAACTTTCTTCAACTACAAAATCATTAGGGGTTGAAAAATACTCGTTCAGGAAGTACACTTTTATGAATAATGAGGCGCAAAATGCTACACTTCTTAAAGCATAGACTAAAATTAGATTGACAATACAAATCATCATAACAAATCTACCAAATAAATGAGACATTTTCCTTTACTGACAATTAAGAACCGCGGCTTAAAGAGGAAAATCTTCGAATTCCTTATTGATAGTTATGACGGTCGGCTTCTTCCCGTGATAATTATGTAACAAAAAAATCATTTGGGTAAAAATATTCGATGAAAAAGGCAAATAATATTATGTATTTATCACAATGCATGACCAGTAACTTGTTTTTTTTATGAAATGTAAACTCAATAAATGGCAGGACGCCATATTATCGAATGAACGTATGTAGATGAAATCAGTTTCCTACAAGAAAAAGTATTTCGTGAGCCCAAGCGTTGCCGCAGCAACACCACGAGGATTGCTGAGCGACACAGGAAGTCAGACCGAGGGGGGGATGACAAACTGGGGGAAGAGAAGGCGAAGGAGGATGGGCGAGGAAGGATATTCGGGTACGAAGGAAAGGCGAGCGGAATGCTAATGGAGTATGATTGAGAAGCGCATAGAATTTATATGGATTCAAGACCCAACGGACGATTTTTTTTAAAACAAAGCATGGGTATAGGAGACATAAATCCCGAAGGAAACTTCCAAGGGTAAACTCGTCTTGAATAAAAGAACTAATTTAACAGGATAACACGCGTAATTGAAAACCCTTTAAGTCGAAACATGTAATGCGTCCGCATGATTCGTCGCGTCAATCTCACGGATTGCAACAAACGACGGTGCCCGAAATTCTCTTAAGCAAAGATCATCGAATATAGTGTGTATAACTCACCGGCAAGGGCGGTGGAGGACACCAGGAGCAGAAGCGCCACTAGCCGCAAAGGGACGCTGATGCGCTCCGGAATCGTGCGGAGACGGTCCATGGCGTCCCGCCGGGGTTCGCTCGGCAGGGAATTCAGGGCTAGGAATGGCGAGAGTCAGCCGATTAAGGGAGCTGCTCTTCTCCTCTCGAATGCGAAGACAGCAGTGGAATGACCTACCTGCTAGCGGCGGCGTATCCTCAAGATAATGGAGCACACACTAATACACAGTAAAAAGAGAGGCCCCCCACACGTCAGATCCACGAGAGAACGGCACAGCACCGAACCTTCGTAAATCACTACACTCACTGATCCAATAGAGGGTCTTTCCCGAATCGTATGTGGGTGGGGTGAAAGGTTCGCCGACCAGCAGAATAATTTCCGAGGGCGAGCTGAGACCAACGTTGCGAGTCTACGAAGAGCGGGAAAGAGTTTTGTAGAGGCATCTAACGCCCGAGAAGGCAACTAGCATGAGATGTCACGTTAACAAGACTTAGCAGACTTCTTCGTAAAACCGCTTGATAAAAACTTTCAGGAGCTCTATCATACCATGTTATGCAATTTAGCGTTTTTTTTTAAAAGTGTATTACCAATTTTTCATATTTCTACAAAGTAGAATATCTCGAAAACACTAGATCGAATCTTATAAAAATTTATGATAAAATGTTTATAGAAAAATCGTAACGACTTTTAAAAAATCGAAAATCAAGAGATAATATTTAATAAAATTAACGCGAAAATGCCATACGTGCATCTGGGGCTCGAGTGAATGGATAAGACATTTTAGGTTTCCTCGGGGGGACCTCATTCAGTGGGAACGAAGGCGGAGTAAACGCAGCCGACTGAAGGAGCAGGTGTTGAGGAGAGGCGGCGGGTCGAGAGGGGGATGGGGGCAGGTGAGAGGGAAACATTTACGAAAAGAGGCAAGCATCTGAGGGTGAAGCGAAAGGCAGCAAGACTGTCACGTATGGATGGAAAAAACATCGAGAGAATCAAGATGGGACAAAAACTTCTTGGAGTGCTTAGAAAATGAGGCCAGACTACCGAACAACAGGAAATATAAAACATGTTTAATCTCAGCGTCCGCTCATTTCACTGAAATCTCAGTTGATAATATAACTACTATAGATGACGAGAAAGAGAGCTATCAAGACGTGAAGAAGACTGCGGAAAATAGGAGTATGTGGAGAACCAGGTTTAACCATGAATAATCACGGACCAGTCTACGGACAGAATGCCTATGATGGTGATTATTATAACGAAAGAAATCTAAATTTGAAGGGAATAATCAACGAGAGAGAAAAAATCCGCAATCTGATGGAGCTCGTAAAGAGTTGTTCCGGCGATAACATAAGCACTTATCGATTGCATTCTGTGATGTACTGCAAGATCATCAAATTAAAAAAAATAAAAGCCAATGAAAGCAAGAGTTAAGTATCTTCGAACGGCGCCCTGAATATGCGACCCCTTCCCTCTCCCTCCCTCCCGCCCCCCAATCCACCTCAAGTCTTGCAACTATATAGAATGGACTAACTTTTAACGTTTTGGATTGCGGCGGCAGTTTCAAGAGATTTTGAGAGCCGGACACAAGATTCTTTCTTAACGTTCCTTAACGCAATTAAAAGATAAAGAACCTATAAAAATTGCAATTCTTAAAATTAAAGATGTATTATTCTGCTAATTTCTAATTTCTCTAATGTTGTTTACCAAAATATCTTAATGTACCGCACCAAATTTATTTGAAGGCCATATCCATCTTTGGAGTTTATACTAAATCGTATGACTACCAATTCAGTGCCGTATTTACGCACAGGCAACATAGGCAACTGCCTACGGCGCCAAATTATGAGGCGCGCCAAAATCTTAAATCCGGTCCTGACTACCATGTCATGCAAAACTGTTTCACTCATATTTAGCGGTGCTACCAAAAGGATTTATTGCCTCAACAATAATTTTAAATGTTTTAATTTTCCTTTTAGACTAAATGGTTTAATTTTGGGGGTCGCTCATAATAAGAGTTCGTTTATATGTAAACGCTAAACACATTTACATTACGTAGTAAGAATTTATAATCATTCATAAGCTGATAAACTCGTTAATGTTAAAGTCGCCAGAAGTACATTCGTGAATTAATGTTAAACGTATTGTTAGATGTAGCAAATTAGTTCCAGGAATATATGTTGTCAAACCTGAATATTTGAAGGAGTTCGTTGAATTTACGTATAGAGTTGCCAATAAATTATGAACTGACGTATTTACTCGACTATAAGATGAGCTAGAATATAAGCCGACTCCATTTCACAGAAGTTAATTATTTGGAAAAATATTTTATTAGACATTCTAAATCAAATAAAACAAGATTATCGGAGTTATTTTTTATTTAAATTCCAAAAAAATTTCATCGGTGCAGTGCAAAGATAAACGTAATTTAAATCACACTAATCATAATCAGTCACCATTATATTTATTTATATGTTCGCGTATATAAGACGACCCTCAAACGTTGATTGAAAAAAACTTCGTCTTATAGAGGGATAAATACGAACGTTTCGAATGCATAACAATGCTCAATTTTTGTTAAAGTAAAACTTATTAAGCTATCCTAAATATCCTTAATTACAGATGAAAATTTTTAATCGTCCCAGAAATGACGCAGTATTTTTGTTTCCATTTAACACCTTACTATGAAGAAGACTACAAATAACATTTTAATAATATTACCTGGTATAGCACTACTATTACATATCATTAAGTATAAAAGATGTCCAATTTATTTAAAAAACAATAAAATCGTTGAAATATTCACGTTCTTGATGAGATTGTCTTCAATATCTAGAACAATTGATAGCATATTTTAAAGGCAATTAAATTCCTTCCTTCATCGTCATGAGCTGAATACAACGAAGAGGGCAAAATTAACCTCTTCTATCTTTCCCACCCTTCATTTCCTTTTTATTAATTTAATACGAGCTGTCATAATATTCGCATTAATTTCTGTTTCATAATTTCCAGCCATCCTGTGTCACTGTGTCTTCTAATCCGCTACACTGACCTAATAAAAAATTACATTTGTTAAACCAAGCGATAACGTAATTTAGTCGTTTGGAACAATTTGGTGTACAATGCGTGAGGCGGTCACGGTAAACGCATTCAAAATCGGTCTTATCGGATGCGATTTTTGTGCGATTCAATACTACAGTAGTCCCTCGCCAAACGCGTTCGACAAATTGTACCTGGACCTGCCAACCGCGGCATGCAGTCTTGTGTATTTAGCAGTTCTCCTTACAGCTGTCTAATTTTGCTAATATTAAAATTTAACGATACATTTTCATTCCTCGATAATTTAATCTGAAAGTGAACGTTACAAGAATTTTATGAAAGCGCTTTCTTTCACATTTAAGGCAGGCCCGTCGGGCGTCGCCTGCGAGGGCTGCTCGGCCGTTAGTATTATTAATCTATGTCACTTTTTCGGCGCGTTTCGTTCCAGCGTGAGTGCCTATTACACAAACGTTTAATTTACTTAGGTGTGCATGCACTATTTTTAAATAGGAAGAAAATGGATTATTTATGATGAAGAAAAGAACTTTAAAACGCTATTTCCCTCACGTACAGGTATATAATTTCTTTCTAATACTCCAATGCACGAAACGCGCCAATTTGTGGTACGTTGTACACTTTCCTAACTTGTACTTTATACCCATTTTATTTTTTCATTTTTATAAGATAAGCATATTTTAAAGCATAAGACACTTATTTTTAACCATGAGGTAAACATTATAGAGCTTTAGGTATGTCTCTCAGGGATCACTCCCCCTAACCCCCAACCTCCCGTAAGACCTCACCAACCGTGGGTTGACTCGGGAACGTAACCCCAGCGTTTGCCGAGGGACTACTGTGCAGGAAATGCACCATCCACAAAAAAACTATTTTTTCGGTCGTAAAACCCACTTCATATCTCCATTAAAACCTTTTCGAGTGCTAATTTACGATATTTTCGCAGTTCCCGTCATTTGCGCAGAATGCCACTTAAGTATATGAAACAAAATGACAGATTTGGCCATTAATGAGCATGTTGTCCATTGTATCGTGAGGTACACCTGCAATAAAAACGCGTTCGCTCATTCACCTGATGGAGCTTTTTAATTAAAGGGCTCCATTGCTCCACCTGCTATCCGCACACGGAGGCTCGGCGGTCCGGTGTAAATGAACGATATCATGAGTCCATTTAAATTGCGCATCACGAGGCCTGGAATAGCGTCGGCGCATAGCGTGCTCATTCTGTACGATGCTTATTGCAATACCGTATCGTGGACTTAGTTACATCTGGCCGGGAGAAGCTGAAGTTTAGAAAATAAGTGAATTCAATAACTTTATAGAGGAGTAAGAACTCTGATTGTGGAATTAACAGTAGCATCAACAGCAGTAATCTATCAAAATGCGTCCAAAATGATCAATCCTGCAAAAAGATCCTCATCCACAGCACCTTTTCTCACGACTCTGGATAACGTTTTCGTACATTTAAAAGTCAATTCGTGAGAGAAGCACATCCTGCATTGCGTGTCTCTATTTCCTCAAATACTACGAGCCAAGCATCGCGTCAGTTTTCGGCGTGTTACGAGGCAAAAGGTCACGTGCCGTGGTATCGCGATTATCGATTGGTCGTCGGTGGTGGGGCGGGAATGAAAAAGGGGAAGCGGATAACAAGGGGAGGGACACAGAGGGAGGGGTGGTTGCAAGAGTTGAAGGAGAAGTGAAGAGGGGTGGAAAAGAGACTAGGGGAAGGTTGAAGGAACGGAAGGGGGCGTTGGCCGTGTGAGGAAGATGCCCTTAAGACTTAAAAAGAGATCGATTCGGCTCGTGTATCTCTGCTATTCCGCAGCATATCCAATTTATACCGACATTCGTCGCAATTATAATTTATTCGAACATTTCTATTACGTGAAAGTGACCATACACTTAGTAATTTTCAGAGCCGAACAGACTAGCGCGTGAACGTGAAATCCATACCTAGCATCGAGTACTCTAGATCGGTGCTTGGCTGGAGATATCTTACCGTAACTCCCGCTACTTGACTACAAAACATACATACATATACATACAATTCATAGTTAAATTTAGTGATAGCGTTTCATTTACCCAAATGTCATCAACTGTAAAACTTTCTGACAAGTTGCAACCATTCACCTTTCCTTATTTATTACCCATTTATCAAATTCCACAAAATGCAGCAAATGGTAAAAATCTCCATTATCTAACCTTTAATATCCATTTCGATGAATTCATAAAGACGGTTTCTATATTTCGTACAGAAATTCTTTTGTGAATATATATCATCATTCCTAATTTTGAGTGGAGCAAAGATTTTATGAGATAAACACCTGATATTTACTCCAGTAAAATCTCTGCTCATCAATTACTGCTAATAAAAAACAATTTCAATTAAAATTAATACAAAAAATTTCTTTTATTATCCCAGCTAAGTTTATCAGTTTTCTCAAGCCTATGAAAACTGTCCATAAACGTTACATCACAATTCAACAATAATATTCCTGGAATCAACAAATGTGGAATAACATTTATAATAAATTTTAATTCATAAAAGATGCTAGTGAACTAAGTACAAAATTCCACTAAATAAAATAGCTGTGTAAATTATACAACTATAGTATTATCTCTAGTGTTAATCAGGTGGAATCATAAGTCATTGAACAATATATTCAGAAGGGTGGTGGAAACTGGGGACAAAAGGTGAATAATGAGTTGGAAGAGGTTTGTGGATGTTTTCTAAAGAATAGAAAGGATTAGCCAATTTGAAGCTCGATGGCTACAAAAGCATTACCAGAATGGATCAGGTAATGAGAAGGTGCTCATTTACAATGTTGCTAATTATTACAGTAATGAAAGACTAATTTTAATTTCCACTGAAAAATAAAGATTTACTCGACAGATTTCAACTTTCACAGCATCACTATGAGGGTGAAACCAGTTGAGTAAATCTTTATCCTATAGTAGAAATTCCAATTGAAACACTCAGTACAAGTCTTGGTATCCAACTTCTTGGTGAGTGCCAAAAAATGCTTTGCAGTGGCCACCCAAGATATTTGATTGATCAGGCCATAATTTTCATGTTTTTTGTGCGAGTGATTAACTACAGTTTTATCCTTGAAATTTAACCTACTAAAAACAATAAGTTAAAACTGAATCACCAATGATTCACTTATCAACACCTAGTACGTAATTACAGCACTTAATGTATGTAAAGACTACATTTTATTACATTATTACATTTACATTTAATAAGTTAATTTTTCTCCAGCACTTCACTTATTACTCAATTTAGCTTTAATCAGGCGACTTAGCTCAGTTCTAAAACAGTCCAGACACAAGGACTTTTTCAAGTGTACAGTACATTGGAAGAAAGTTATCTATGCCTTTAGCAGAATGCATTTTGGAAAATACCTATAATACCATATAATTCATAATTCAAGACGTTTATGATTAAGAGGTTTTTAAGATGTTAATCAAATTAGATGGCATGTTAAATAACAACAAAGTAGCAACCAAATTAATTGTTGGAATAGCTATAAAATATTATTTCAGAAGACTGGGCATCTATGAGCTATATTGGGAATATAATCAAATAAACGGACATTATATATTATATTATATAATGAAATTAGGCCCAGGTGCATGCTTGTGGTCAATAAGAACAAACATAAAAAGTGGAATTCATGTTAGTCATTAGCGGATTTGCAATAAGGCCAAACTGGGCATTGTTTTGGGGGTGGCAGGATTTTGGGACGGTCGGATTTGTATATTCATTCGCAAAGTTGCAAGACCGTCAATATAACATACAAAGAAGCACTATAAAGAGGGTTTTCAGTGTAATTTTTAAAATTTTAGAGGTCGAAGAAGGTTACTTTGAAATCATGCAAGACCATTGGTACCAACCTAAGGAAGTCTGTCAAGGTAATAACCATAAATATCCGGGAAAAGAACGGATTGTTCTTCTGGTATAATTTATAAATTAAATCAATTTTAGTGACATTTTTTAAGGGGGCAGAAAAATAATTTGGCCTAGGAGTGGCAAGTTTCTAAATCTACCACTGATGTTAGTTATTAAAAATATTATTATGATAATAATACAGAAAAGTTGAAAGTAGTTGACAGGATGGCAAATGCTGGCTCTCATTTTAGTTTTTTAATCATAGAGACCACTTTAAGGATTTAAATGACAAAAAACTTAAAAATGAAGTATTAGAAATATATGTGGTTTCATCATTTATACAGTTTTATATATGAACACCAAAAGCTTAACACAATAAAAAAAACAGGTTTTCTTGATGGTACTAGTTTTGCTTGCCTATAGGCTTGAAATATAGTACTAATAGTGCTGAAAATATAAATGAAGCAAATATATGACATACTGCAACAGGATCTGAAATTTTGTGCTAAATTATCATGTACCTGTCCTAGGACAAATATTAATCAACAAGAAAGTCCAAATGAGACATTCATTCCATATTGTATGTACCCTGATTTTCCTATGAAGAGGTTCTGCAGATATTAAATAGACAAAGAAGAATTATGATACTTCTGGCCACAGATATCATTTACTCAATTGCCGTTCTGCCAAAGATATGAACCAAAGAAGTATACTTTTCTTCCGGCAAACATCCACTTATGAATTGAATC
This sequence comes from Uropetala carovei, assembly GCA_036926305.1. Taxonomy (NCBI): domain Eukaryota; kingdom Metazoa; phylum Arthropoda; class Insecta; order Odonata; family Petaluridae; genus Uropetala; species Uropetala carovei. The sequence continues at coordinate 1,851,086 of JAXCHB010000140.1, forward strand.
AAATGCATCAAAACATGATAACCATAGATCAGTAACAAGCACAACAAAGACTGCTCTAAAATATTAATACTTTGTGGAGCTTTGTTCCCAAGTACAGATGTTTGTATGTCTGGGACCTCCTGTATCGACCAATATGTGATCATTTTCCAAGAACACTGAATTGAGTTATTCTATTCACTTAAATAACGTATTTTTTAATTTATTGAAAAAAGTTACTGGCAGTGCATACCATCATAAAAAAACTCAGGCTACAAATCTCACATTTTCCAACTTATTACCTTTATTAGGCATGGAACTTTAATGCACTGAAACAAATAATTTCCCGTGATTTAAAATGCAACACAATTCAAGATGCCTAAAATAGGTGAGCAGAGGTTTCCATTCTTTCATAGAAAGAGACGTGAGCCTCACATCAACTGCCTATAAAGAGTTGAAATTCTTAACACTAGAATACTCAATTCAATGCTTGAACTAAAAAAAATCTGATGTGGCCAACACATGCCTTTCTCCATATTTGGGATATAGATATTAAAATTATTATAAATAGCATCATAAGGCGAAATTATTATTTCGTATCGTAAATGAATACAGTCGTCCTTATTGCCATAAATTACGTATATTTTGAGTATGTTTACACAATTCACTGCTACATGGTGGTGGCGCTGTATACTGGAAATTAAGAAAATGCAAAATATCTCCGAAATGGATGGTTCTACGAAAATTTGTTTCAAACAAAACTTGGAAGAAATATTATTCTCTACAACTTTGGTCCTCACGAAGATTACCAATAACGACGATTTTAAGGAGATATTTGACGGAAACCGAAAAACCGATTATTTATAAATAATTCCTAAACAATAACTGCTATGGAAAATTGTTTGAAATGAAAGATGTAGGAAATTATATTTTCTACATTTTTTGTAATGGTCAATGTATAGAATAATGACGTATTATCGGAGAAATATCGCAAAAACCGAATCGGGTTTCGAATAAACCTCAATTTCCGGTTAACCGGTATTGTCCAAAAACTAATCAGTTCTTTGTGGTCAAGTTAAAATGTTATATATGAAATTTGGTGTTATTATGACAAGTATTTTTTGAGTTAGAGCACCCACAATCACATACATCCACACAGACATTCCGAAAAGTCTAAACGTGTTCTAGAGACCTCAAAACGTGTATTTCCGTTGAAATCTCGAAGTCGATTTTTTTCGTGATCACAATACTTTCCCATTACTACGTATGGAGAAAGTAAAAATCAGTACTTTACAATGAAGAAATATGCATTTTATATAAAATTCCAACAAGGAAAATACATAATTTCTAAATGTATCACAATAACAAGTTTTGGACATTAAGTAAAACTTCACTATTTCAGACCCTGTATAAGTCAGACTGCCTTCTGTAGGTGAACTGATGAAACTAAAGAAGAAAAATTTAAATTACACAAAGCCAGAAGTTGCCTCAATACTATTATTAAATTTGCTAATTCTGACGAGGAACTCAAAAAATATTTTTACACTCTAAGAGAAATTAAGAATGTCGTTATGAAATGGCAGTACAATTGAAAATTTCAATTTGTTCAAAAATGACAATATGATTGGGGAGGGACTGTCTACATCTGATAAAATTTACAGCTATTAACATTTAATGCATTAACTAAAGTATATTGTTTAAAAATATCATATTCTGTGTTCAGTTTGATTTGAATTTTTTGTATTCAATTTTGTTTGTGCAATAAAGTAATGCATTTTCTATTAGAAACAGTAAGGTAATGTAACAGTTGTTCATGAAAAGAAATCAAATATGAAAAGAGAATAAATTTCATATGAGAAAATGTGATTATTAACATGTTGTGGATTGTGAATAAATTTTTGTTTTGTGAACTACGACTTAAAAATACGTGATTGTCTTATAATTCACACTTTTCAGTAATACGGAGTACCCTTCCCCTTACTAGTTAGGTTTTACTGTACATATTTTGAAACAATAAATTGAATGAATGCAGATCAAAATGCAAAACCATATATGCAAATTTTGGCATTTAAGAATACAGGCGACTCCCGAGATTCGACCGTTCGAGATTCGACCAACTCGAGAATTCAACCGGTTGAATCGACCCAGCTGATCGATTGGTCGAATTAGAAACTAGTTTACGCGACCACTAGAGGTTTAGATTCAGTCTAGACATCGTTATTTCTGCTCTTAATTGTTTGAATCTGTGCTGATTCGACATTCGATGGTTCAAGATTCGACCACGTTTTCAGGAATGCATCCCTGTCGAATCTTGATAGTCGCCTGTATATCTTAAATATAATCAAATTAAAGTCAAAGCTCATGTCAATTTTGTGAAAATTAAATAACATTAGCACTGCTTCATGATATAAAAGAAAATATAAAACAAGTTAGGGATTTCTAGCTCTTTCAATTACAGTAGAACCCCATTATAACATGCCTCTTTATGACCTTTTACAATTAATGTAATAACAATAACAAAGGCAAACACACACAAACATGCCCTCGGCAGGATTCAAACCCACGAACCTAGCATTGGGAGCCAGAAACACTAACCACCCTTATAAAAAGGCTGGCTGTGGGTCACGTCATATATTCCAAAAATTTTTTTTTAAACACAAAGCATTCAAGCAATAATGTGTACAGTCAGACTGACGTAAATTTTTTTTGGGATTTTCATTTTTCCAAAAAAGATTTGGTACATTATTGGGAAAATGATAAAAAAATATTTCCCAAGTAATTGTGATAATTATTGAATGGATCAAGTCCTGCAGATAGTGGTAATGAAGAAAAAGGAAAATAATATTTTGAAACATCAAAACCTGATCTTTTGAAAAGCCTCTCTCTCTGCCTGATCATGCAGTCACTTCCATTTGGAATTCTTATATAAAAATCTGATGTGGCCAGTACATGACTTTCTCCATACATACAGAGCAATGAATATTACTGATCTCTCGACATAAGTGTTCTCAAAAATAATTATCAACGATTACACTCGTGAATAATTTTAAAACATTTTCAATAATTTTTATTATTAAAAAAACAATAAGTAGAGATAATTGTTAGCTGTTTGTATGAATAACAAAATATCGATCGGCAATTAAAATTACCATTGGCAGCATAAGCAATGCCATCGACAATTAGTAAATTTTAACATAGCACCTGAAAAAAATGGTATCACTTAGCGACGTATGTAACATAAATTTAAAAGAAAAATCAAAATATCTCTTAAACTATTGGTTTTATGAAAAAATGTTTCAAATAAAACAAGTAGAAAATTTCATTATATACAAGTTTATTAATAACAAATATTTACATATATTGAGTTTTAAAAAATCTGATGTGACCAACACGACTTTCTCCCTATTTGGGATATATATATTTAAATTATTATGAATAGCATTATAAGGCAAAATTATTATTTCATATCGTAAAAGAATACAGTCCTTATTGCCGTAAATGACGTATATTTTGAGTATGTTTACACAATTCACTGCTACATGGTGGTGGCGCTGTATACTGGAAATTAAGAAAATGCAAAATATCTCCGAAATGGATGGTTCTACGAAAATTTGTTTCAAACAAAACTTGGAAGAAATATTATTCTATACAACTTTGGTCCTCACGAAGATTACCAATAACGACGATTTTAAGGAGATATTTGACGGAACCCAAAAAAACTGATTATTTATAAATAATTCCTAAAGAATAACTGCTATGGAAAATTGTTTCAAATGAAAGTTGTAGGAAATTACATTCTCTATAACGTTTACATAGAATTTCATATACAATAATGGTTTTAATGGAGAAATATCGCAAAAACCGAATCGGGTTTCAAATAAACCTCAACTTCCAGTTAACTGTTATTGTCCAAAAACTAATCAGTTCTTTGTGCTCATGTTAAAGTGTTATATATGAAGTTTGGTAACGATATGGCACGTACTTTTTGAGTTAAAGCACCCACAATCACATACACACACACAGATATCATTCCGAAAATAGTCTAAACGTGGTCTAGGGACCTCAAAACGTGTATTTCTGTTGAAATCTCGAAGTCGAATTTTTCGTGATCACAATACTACGTATGGAGAAAGTAAAAACAACTGAAATATATGCATACACTGCAAAGAAAAACAGAACATTATTTATAGTAGTTAATGCAAGAGCATGTTGAGTTGATATTCATGAAATATTTTATTAATCACAAAGTATAAAATACATTAGTTATGTTTTAGGGGCTCCAAATGCATCTGGCATTCTTTCAATTGTATACCTGAAAATCAACATTTCTATTATTATTATTATCAAAATAAAAAATATGACAAATGCTTCACTTTAAGAGGAGATAGAATTAATATAAATTAATGTAAAATGATGATTTTTAAAACTCCTTAAACCACTGTTGGGAACATACCTATGCTGGGATATGTACATGATTGGAACACCTGGGATCTTTCTTATCCTTCTCTTTAAATCCTTGTCACAGGTAGCTACAATGTAACATTTATGCTGAAAATAATAAGGATGTTAAAATGTAAATGAAATCAAGCTATTAGAGTTGGTATTGTACCTTGAAATTTTATTCACCTGTGATACTCGTTGTACAATGCAATCGTCAGCATATGTCCCTTGATGCATGCAAGGTAATCTTTCATAACGGGGGTCCTTGGTTATTTTCAATGCAACATTGTACTTTCTCCCGAGTTTTTCCAATTCACCCATAACACAATCCGTAATGTACGGAATACCTAAAAATATGAAATGGTACAGTTTACAAAAAAATCTGATTAATGAGATGCTTAAAATTTTCCTTCAACTGAAAAAAATATCACCAATATAGCAAACGATAACACAGGCCTATGGCTTCACTATTAGGTTGAAGACATCTAATTAACTACTTTTTTTGCTTCAGCCATCTCTCAGTATAGTGAATTTGACAATAATGTCATTTTTAGGTGCATTTCGCTTACCGCGTGAGCTCCTATTATCGTTGGTTGGTCCGTCTGTCCGCATGTTCGTTCTCGGCTTCTACTGAACGGATTTTCATGAAATTTGATATTAAGGACTTACAATCAAATATAATACGAAAAATCGCAAAAATGAATCACGTACGCCAATCAGGGGTACCATTTTACTGGGGACAAAAAATTAAATTTTCATCATTTCTCGTAAAGTATTGATTGCTCATATCAAAATATTTTTCAAATAAAAGTTGTAGAACTGGTAGAGTATTTCTTTCTCTAATATATATTTTTATCGTAGGAGTTGCCGTTATCAAGAAAATCAAACCAGAATGTCTTAATTCGAGTTGAACTGTGAAAATTTCTGGTCGGTTGGAATACGAGTTCGCGCTTTGCTGCCAAACTAGATATGTGTGAGAGAGTTTACAAAAATATCACATTATGCTATGGTACGCTGTAGAAAAACATTTTGTCTCAATGTCACCTTTTTTATTAATCTGATCGGTTGGAATACGAGTTCGCGCTTTGCTGCCAAACTAGATATGTTTGAGAGAGTTTACAAAAATATCACGTTATGTTCTGACTCCCGTTAAAGATTGATACAATGTATAAAAACCTGCCTCAACGTTGCCTTTTGTATTAACCTGGTCCGTTGGAATAACAGTTCAACCTTCGCCGCCTGGCGACATCGTTTACGTGAACATCAAGTCCAGTTCATACAAGCCGATCGAGGTGTGTAAAATGTTCTCGGCGATGCAATTTACGCAGACGTTGAGCAAAAACAGAAGATCGCCGAGGAACTGTTTGAGGACAGTGAGGGGAGTGGTAATTAATTCCTAGGCTTTAGTAATTCTCACAGCTAAAGTAAATAAATAAATATTCTTATTTTTGTTTTAAAAAACAATATTTAAAGGAATGTTATCAAAATGCATTGAAATGTACGATTTATTTGTAAAAACATGATCGTTATCGAAATGCATTGAAATATACGATTTATTGGTAAAAACATTCGAATATATAAATTATTTACTGAAAAAAGTTATATGCATTTAAAACCATATACAATACGCACCCTAACTTTTTGTTAACTATTTCAAGAAAAAAATGCGTATTATAATCGGAAAATTACGGCTGGTTTTAATGGAAGTTCAAATAACACTAGTTTTCAATGAAAACAGTGAAAAAGATGTCTCCCATGATTAATAATGTTAATATAATCCACTAAGGAAGCATTAATTTTGTGGAATTCCATAATACCTCAAAAGTATGTGATAGCTCCACTATATTAATAAATAACACTACCAGGTCTCAACATAACTACGTCATCATCAGTTTCACAGATTTATATACAGTGGGCTGATAAGAAGTAAGAAATTAAATCAGAGAGAAAAGAATTTCAAAACCAGCAAAAAACACAATGAAAAAGGAGTTGTATACAAAGTTACCTATGATAGTTACCAATCAGAGGCGAGTTTGGGAGGATTACTTGTTGGAGAAGCAGAGGGTAATTGGCTACAGGTTGAAAGCAGCAGGGTGTGGTAGAGGAAGAGATGATTACTGATTAATGTGTGAAATTATGGTATGTGCTGAGTGTTTTCATTTTGTTACAAGTAATCTAATTTGGGTCCTTTTTAGTAGAAGTATAAAACTGAGAAATTAAAGTCAAATGAATGGCTATTTTTTATAAGATGTTTCAAAAAGTGTGAAGCCAGAGAATTATTGTGAAACCATTTAGTATGGTCCTTTAACTGGTTAACTGCCAAGGCTAAATTTCAATTTTTTGTTCTCAGGCCAACTTGTGTTATGGATGAGTTTTTACTCATAGAATAAGGGAAAATTTTTTAAATTTACAAATGTTTATTTATATTAACAATAGTTAATATAAATAAAAAGGGAAAAAATTGCCTGTGTATGAAGGAGGTACAAAGCAAATCACGATTAAATGGTCTCACAGACAAAGAAAAATGCTAAGAGGGAGATGAAAGAAAAGAGGCTTGAACTATATGAGAATATATAGGGACACCGCCTTTGTTTTTCTCCTATGAACAGAACCAATTGATAATGCTGTTCGCTTAAGCAAGAGCTGTTTGGGCTGGTAGTAATTACAGCAACCGATAAACACACCCACGATCCATGCCTGTGGTCTCTTTACAAAATGCTATACATAGAGCAGAACCGTTTGCATATAGCATTTCTATGATACATTCAGTTTTTAATTAACGTACCCTAAATTCCCATGTATAACGCGCGCATTATACAAAGTTTTTTTGTAAAATTTTCAGTATTATTTAGTGTGCGTTATGCATGAGAAATGCCCCTTTTTAAGATAACATTTATACAACCTTAAGGTATACCTTAATGTATTTACTAAATGGCTGAAATCTATCGAAGCCTAAGTCGACGTTGTCCACACAATCACTTATTCTGCACTTTTCACGGAAAAGTTTGATATTTTCATTGTTCCAAGTACAATGCAGGAGCTAGAAACCTTTCCCGGCCTATTACTATATCGCATTTCAATTAAAATACAAAAAATTAAGGCAAATTTGACGTTGTTGGCTGAAAAAACGTAGCCTATGCCTTTCGAAATAGGAAAACGAATTCCAACACATAACACATTCACTTCTCTTAATAAATACGACAAAATTCTTTATAAATTTTTATTCATACTCAATTTTTAATCAACAAAGCCATCAAAATCTTCTGATACACTCTCACAATGTAAATCGTAATCATTTAGGTTCTTTACGAATGATTCAGGTAATTGTTCAAATGAAAAATCATCACTTTCATCAGATGATGAATTACAATCCCCCATCAATGTTACGGGAATGAAATGCCAATACCCTGAAACCACTGATAATGATTTCACGAGTGATATCTGCCCAACTTTCTACAATCCATTTACAAATTTCAGTGTAAGATCCTCGCTGCATCCTTCCAGATTTCGTGTATGAATGCAACCCATCTACCATCCATTTTTCCCAACGCCTCCGGATTTTTTATTTGATTGACCTATTTACGGAGAAGTGTTTAGGAGAAGCCTTCTTTAAAAAAAATGCAATCCTCAACGAAGCCATGTTCTGCGTGCGCTCTGCACGTTATACATGAGTGTGCGTTATATTAGAAAATTTGGAGGCCTGCTGAAAACGGTCCAAGGTCGGCCTGCTCGTTATGCATGAGTGCGCGATATACATGGGAATTTAGGGTATATGCCATGTAATATAAGTGTATAAACAACATTCTCAAAGATATTAACAATGAAAGATCCTGACCTATATTATGAGAGTGGACTTGGAGTGAGTGGAGACTTCACTAGCATCCCTGTATTCAGTCTTAGCGAAAACCTTGTTTGTTACGGACTTCGCTGCCCTTTTTATTTCAGTAGCTGCATTTAGGTGAATTTGAGAATTACCAAGGCATCAACAAAAAAGAAAAAGTTAGTGTCTGCATTGATTTGTGATTTTCTCATTCTATATTAAAATTTATATTAAATTTATATTAAAATATAAAATTTGATGGCCTTTATATTTTAAGATGTCTAAATCAACTCAGCTAAGTAGTGCTCAAAAACATAAATTTAAACAAGAATGTAAAGGTTCCCTTCAAAAGAATGCAAAATTATTGACAAGTTTTTTTAAAAGAAAAAGCAGTCTGCCAGCGACCAGCTCTAGCTTGTCTTCGGGAGCAAAACATCGCAGTGACACTACAGATGTATGCAAGACTCTGGGCAATTTACAGTGTAGTGATGCAACTAGTTTAATTATATGTAGCTCTAGTAGTATTCCTCATGAATGTAATGGTAGAGTGAAGAATTTTCAAAAGTGAGGTGTTCCTTAGTTTTTGATAAATCGGTTTGACAGTACATATATCCTCTAGAGAAAATTTTTTTGAAAATACTGATTATCCTAAAATTAAAACAATTTTTCTGAGCTATGGATACAGCAAAATGAACGGGGCCTTTCAGAAAGATCGAAAAACAATAGGTCTTTCACTGTAGATTATTATTATGAAAAACTCCTACAGGACAAAAAATATCTAGAGATGAAATTTATTTATTTAACTGCTATAAATTGCGTTCAAATGGAAAATTTTTTACGTGAGAATGAAAAAATAAAAAGATTTCCAGGTATGTATTTTTTATATATGTAATTACCTTTAAACGTGTAATTATGTTTATTTTCCAAGTTTTAGTCATTAAAATTAAAATAACATACTAAAGGATATGAAAACGCCTAATTTATACCGTATGATTATTGTGAATAATTCCTACTTGTTGTCCACGGCGGGGGGCCTCAGAATGATTCTGCTATACGACTGCTCCTTATCTCTTCCTGTTATGTTCCCTTATTGTCATAGGGAAAAACAATCCTCTGTATCACTCCGTCCTACAATCAATCTCGCTGATCTTATCTTCGCTGTCCTGCCTTCCGATATATGTCAGACTTCTGATAAGATTTACCATCTCATCCGCTAATTCCTCAGACATATATTTTTCTAGTTAATTAAATCTAGCTTGCAGCCCATTTAAGATTTTCTATTAATTACACTTTGTTTATAATCGTAATTTCTCTTTACGAATCTAGCTCTTTGCTGTACCTTTTCTACCTCTTTAGCGAGTCCTTTTTGTAAGGATCACACACAGCTGACGCATATTCGACCTGCGGTCGAACTAAGGATTAATAACATAATTCCTTCACTTTTTCCGAGCTATTTGGAACTTCCTATAAAGACCAGCTTTTTGTTAGCGGCACCTATCACTCTGCGAATGTGGGTGTCCCACGAGAGATCCCGATGGATCGTAACTCCTAAATATTTAACCAAATCTGAAATAGGAATCTTCACTCCATCGAACAAAGAATTAACATTCAGCAAGTTATTATTGGTCCTCCAAAAATTGATGCCGCAGCTTTTCTTTTGGTTGATTTCCAGCTGTCATTCTTTACACCACGCTGAAATAGCTTCTAAATCATTTTGAAGATACCGATGGTCTTCCGTATTGTTTATCTCCCTATAAATGACGGTGTCGTCCGTGAATAGCCTAATTTTTACTTTAACTACTGAGCTGATATCGTTTATGTAAATTAAAAATATTAACGGGTCAAGCACACTACCCTGTGGGATGCCAGAGACCACCCCCACTAAGCTCAAGAACTTCCCATTTATAACGACCTTTTTTTTCCTATGATTTAAAAATTCACAGATCCAGCTAATAATTTTGGAATTGATGCCTAAGGTTTCTAATTTCGTTAACTTTCTAAGAGGTACCTTACCGAAAGCTTTCCTAAAATCTAGGAAGATGGCATCAATCTGCCTATTATGCTCTCTGCTTCTCAGTATATAATTCACAAATAGACCAAGCTGGGTGTCACAAGACCTACCCTTCCTAAAGTTGTGTTGACAAAAATTGTCTAACAATGAATTACTATCAAGAAAATGCATTATGTTGTTAACGAGTATGATTCTTTATGTAAAATGGAAAAGCAAAATATGTACTTATAAAGATAAAAACCAAGAGAAAAAATAGAGCAACCATGTTTCAGTAATTCATCAGATTCTATTGCTGCTTCAGCACAAGATAAATTATGTAAATCCCAAACAAAATTTTAGGATGTTCATTACAATTTGAAAAACATTTTATGATTTATGTCAAATTAACTTACACTTTGCATACAAGCAGTCCATCATACTCTGAATAATGTCCAACTTATACTTAATGGAAAAATTTATAAAATTTGTGTCAACAATAACATGATATGGAGGTCCCAGTTGCGTATTATATTGAAAAAATAATGCTGAGGATGCCTGGGGTCTGAAAATAAAACAATGTATGATTAAGTAAAATTGTAGGGCAGATTTCATTGGTGCCAGATTATAATAATTGCATAGCAAAATCTATATTATCATTAGAATCAACTAAAATTTTAGAAATTGTCACTCACACTTCCCTAACTTTAATTTCATGAGGATTTTCTGCTTTTCTTTTCTTGGGTACCGCTCGTAGTTCTGCTTTGCTGTAAAATAACATGCACAAATGAATACATATTTAAATAACTAACAAACAATATGTGCGTAATTAACTATGCTATACTTACATTCTGGGATCACTTAAACTTATCATCCTTTTCATTTTTGCAAACCTATTTTGAGTCGCACGCTTCGTCTTCTTTGCTTTGCCCTTGAAAGAAATCATTTTGATAAACCATTATCAAATTAAGTTAATTCTAAATCGATTACGGACTACAGCCGTAAAGTCCACTTCTATTGTACAATAAGAACAAAACACAGGTATACACCGTGTCAAAAGTTAATAAAAAGTTCTAAAACCACTTCACGTTAATTTCGTCGGCAAGCCCATATACGACGAAGATCATTGTATCCACTTTAAAGATTTGGAAAATGCGTATCAGCAGATTTGAACAAAATTTTTGTTTCCTTCGGAACAAAGTAACTTCATCAAAAAAGTGCATATCCACTTCACCCACTCAACTACCTAACCCGTACCTTAAGAATACCGATCTAGATTGAATGTTGTCGGACACTGATTCTGAATGGGTATATAAATTATTTTTTGAATTCATACTTATGCTTCAGATCCAGACTACAACAGATTTGACATTTTATGTTACTTACCATCTTCTCGCAATTATAATTTTCAAACGCGTCTACAAACACATGCGAGTCTCAGAAATTCACAAACAATATATCGATATATGTATTAAAGGGCGGGTAGGTTCGAGACGTATCGAGTTTTTCTTTACATCGATGTTAGCAGGCCCGGCTGAGCACTGAATTATTCAAACGGAAAAATATCGCACCGTAATTCCGTAGCATGCCTTAAAAACATCTTTCGTATCGTGCCGTAATTTCGCGTATTAAAAAAGTCTAGAAAATATGATGAATGAAAAAAATGAATTTATGCTTGTTGGGTGATTGCCCCCTTATTAATGACAGAACTGTTTTTCTTGAGTAACAATAGTAAACTTAAAAGTCAATTAAAAGATACAGCTTTAATATTATAAAAATATTACGTCATCTCAGTGTTGAATATGCACTAACGGCAGTATAAACAGCGCATTTAAAACCTAAACGTTTTTTGGTCGTGTAGATACGCGTAAACTTCGTAGAATTCTTCGTCTTTTGCGAGTATAAACGTAGACGCGTGTTGCATTAAATTTACTATCGAAACTCGTAATTTTAAAAACTTGGTCAGAAATATTCATATATGACCAACATTTTGGGAAAAAAGGTGCGCGGGGTAGAGTTTTAGAGAATATAGACTTCGAAAACAAATCGTATATACTAAAGCTCAAGATATCTAGAGCCCTTACGGTATGTTCTTTCGATATTATATCCATAAAGGCAACATCGAAATATCGTCTTGGTTTTTGTTTCACTTTTTCTCTCTCTAGATTCTCACGGCGACCGGCGCAGAGCTAGTGTGCCGTTGTTGCTTATGAGTCGAATCTTATAGACCCGCAGAGACCGCCGTACCGCTTACTGTGTCCAATCATTGAAATCCTGCAGACTCTCGCAGAGGCCGGCCCAGGCAACGCCACCTAGATAGAAGGCCTGACGGCGAAAATGTGACGTCATAACCCGGAGGTCTACGCCAACGCCTACGCGCATCGCAGCCGTAGGCTTTGTACCGTTTAAATCAGTTTCTTGCTTCTTATATTGGTGTACTAATTCTGTTTTTCGCTAAATTATATCAGCAACACGCTATTTGCCATTTATATGTACCGTAGTACCAGTAAATTTTGGTAACTATTAGAAGAATGTTGAATATATAAAGAAGCATTTGAACTATGAAAAATTTATTTAAAATTGTTATATTACATAACTACAACAAGACATTAATTAATCGTAGAAAAATTTACAGCATATTTCATTGAGGGATGATAATAAATCCACGAAATTTTTCAAAGAAATTTTATTACAATAGGAAATAGAATGGCAAAAGCAATACATACTTACAATCTTCAGGTCATTATCAACAAAATTTATCACAATCATTTCGTAAAAGCCAACAACTTTCTTTTTGACAGATTGTTATATTTGTCACTTTCATGTTGCAATAATTTTTCAATAGAATAATACATGCAACAAATACTATTTTTTTCATTCCCTCAACAAATGAATGATTTTCCTCACAAATCATTTCATTTAAATGGTCATCCCCATTCAAAATATTTGTTAGATGATTATGAAGAACCAACCTATGATTAGGAACATCTAGAAATTTTTCCTCATCTACACCACCTACTATTTTATTTAAGACCACATATGTATATACCACAGCATTTACTGTAGCTTCCCTTGGAAACAGTAATTTTCCTTGGCTTATACAGCTAATTAATTCATCGTCTTCATTAGTTTCCAAGATGTTTTGTTGTACATACCAATCCCTACAAGATGGACAATTTCTCTTCTTGAGCAACATGCGAGCACAATAGCCACCAATATATGTTAATACTGGTAAATATTCTTTAACGCTTTCTAAGTCTACATATTCCACATTAATATCTAATTTAAGTTCTGTTTCTTGTGACTCTCCTACCTCAACTTCTATAACAACTTCACTTTCTTTGAAATCACTTATAGAAACAGCTCGATATTTCCTAGAATTTACACACAATGGTAAAACATTTTGCAGTCTTAACTTAGTCTCACTCTCATAAATCTGCCTAATTGATATATGATATTGATCCAGATAATTGCCTATATTGGCCAAACCTTGCTTCCAAGTCATCAGTTTGTAATTTACCAGGCAGCACATAGTTCATTTTAAGTTCCTTCACACAATAATCATTAACTTCCATTAAGCATGAGTAGTGTGTTTGAAAGCAAGAAGGGTCTCTTTGGATAGCTTGCCAATTCTAACATCCACATCACTCCACACCTCTAACCAATCATAACCTTTTCCCAAATTCGAATTTATGATATTATGTACTTACTCTAGAACTTGCTGTTGGAGTAAACTTCGCTCTGGAAATACTCCTCACCCATTTTCTTCGCAAATCGGCTTCTTCCGAAAACACACTTTCTCGTTACCGGCATAATTACCTTTGCAACCAACTACTGAGCACTTGAAAACCATTCCGAAGAAATAGTTTATAAATAACCTAACCGTAAAGAATAAACTTTCACCAGAGAACACTAAAATGGCGTCAAAAGTCCACTCCTCGTTAGTCACAAAACAAATCACCTCGTAGTCGAACTCGCTCTCTTTCGGAAATGGCGGCCTGCTCAGCGTGACGTCACGACTTAGAATCGAGTTCGCCGTCAGGCCTTCTATCTAGGTGGCGTTGGCCCAGGCCTCTGAAACTCCCTTAGAAACGGCTGTTCCGAAGTTTAGCGGTAGGCTCACACCAGATGGCAATAGCGTCGCTCTTAATGTGACGTCATACAGCGGCTTTCTCAAATCTGCTTCAGCATCAGATTTGAACATTTTGTATCAAAATCACTATTACCGGAATTTCATGAATTTACAGCTTATACGATATATGGGATGAAGCACTGAAACAGAATCTATATATATATACAGGGTGTCTCAAAAAAATGTATACACTTTTTAATAAATAATATCTATTCACGTACTCAAGGTGGAGCCAAAATTTAATGTGCCTCTAAGTAGTGTGGCATTCACTTAAAAAATGGCATTAGACGCAATTAAAAACTGCAATACCTTACCCTTATTCTTCCATGGTGACAGTTTTACATATCGATCTTCACAGAAGTCACTTCGTTCTGCAGTGCCCACTCTTCCTGCCAATCAGCCAACTAACTGAAATTTCTCCAGAACATACATCTGGTAATAGTGCAGTCTTTTTAAAGCAATTTTCTGAATTTGTAATTTGCTATTTTGATTGTTTTTCTATTTATCTTATTTTCTGGCTCTTTTCTGTAAAATTATTATTACACTTTTTCTAATTTGAAATTGTTGACGCAAGGTTAAATGTAAGAAGGGCCTCAATTTCGCTCTAATAAAGTCGTTTGTGCGTAAAAACAGCACTGAGGACAGCTGTGGTTCTATCGAAGTTTCGTCAAAAATTAAGAGCATTCGGTATTGTTTTTCCATATGTCAATTTCATGTAATTGAATGTTTTTTAAATAAATCTCGTGTTTTAAAATCACTGTTGTGTTGTTCTTTCTGTTACCTTACCCACCTTACCTCTGCCAGCAAATAGTAACATACAATGAAATTAATGGAATTATAAATAAGTAAAATAAATAAGGAGACCAGGGCTGCAAGCGGGATAAATCTAGATAATCGTCTCTTCTCCCTGTAAAAACCTAGCAGTAATGTTTGCTCGTTGATTTAGGCTCATTTTAAGCTTCTTTTTTGGAAATACCGTTACTTTGATACATTTCTGTAACTCAATGAATATATCTTGCACACTTCTTGCTAGAAGTAAATGTGGCAGCAGTCACAACATATGCAGATGAAACATTTACGAAAATTATTTTGAGACAACTTCTGTGAATAAAACTGAAGGATATACAAAATTTTTAGGGTTATACATTGATCCGAACCTCAGCTGGAATCACCACAATGACAATCTGTGTTAAAAGCTCAACTCAATTTTATGTTATTTATTTTGTGTACTAAAACACACTGTCGGTGAAAGAATAATGAAAATGATGTATTTTGAATTTTTCTACTCAAGGGTCTCATATGGTTTAATATTTTGGGGATCCTCACCCAACTTATTGAAATTTGTAGAATAAAAAAATGTATGTAACTTTATTATGCCCTCTTGTAAACCTATTTTCAAGCATCTTGAAATATTACCACTACAGGCAACTCCCGAGATTCAACCGTTCGAGATTCGACGAACTCAAGAATTCGACCGGTCGAATCGACCCAGCCGATCGATCGGTCGAATTAGAAACTAGTTTACGTGAAGTAATTTTCGGCCCGCCCAACCATGAGAGGTTTAGTTTCAGCCTAGACATCGTTATTTCTGCTCTAATTGTTTGAATTTGTGCTGATTCGACATTTGACGGTTAGAGATTCGACCACGTTTTCAGGAACGCATCCCTGTCGAATCTCGGGAGTCGCCTGTACTTTATATTTTTGTTTTAATTATGTTCATAAAAACTATTGAGTTGAAATATCCCAAGAATTACTTTTACCATTTACGTAACACTAGGTCAAGCAGAGACATTCATGTAATATACGCCTCTCAATTAAAAAGTTTATGTTATGGCCCTGAAATAATGGGTGGAAAATTTTACAACAAACTGCCTGCCAACATTAAAAACACAAAAAGTTTATTAATTAAAAAAAAGCTTTTTGTCTTTTTAATGGACAAATGTTTTTTATGGCATTCATGAGTATGTTCTGTATAATTGTTTGATTTTTCGACACTTGAATATGTAATAACATTTTTGTAATACAGGCAGACCTCGTCTTTCGTGGCTTTATCTTTTGCATGTTTCGATCTTTCGCGGTTCCGCATTTGCGACCAGTTTTGTCTTTCGCGGTCTTATGTTTCGCTCTTTCGCGAAAAAAATCACGGAAAAGGCTGCGCGAAATTTTCTATATATGGAATGAATCGCGTTTTCCTCACATTTTCTCTCATAGTCAGGGATGAAAAATGTTGTTACGTTATTTTGATATGTAAAAGTATTTACGTATTTTAAAAAAATAGATACGTGTACCTATTTTAAAATAAAGTATATATAGAAGACACGTGTATGTGTCATATATACTGTTAAATATTTTTAGAATACAATCCTTCCACACTTTTGTGTCCCTTCGCACATGAAAAGTTGCAGAATATAAGCTGGCATCACCGTTCAGGAGCCTTCTGTCTTTATTACGCCAAGGAAGTCCCGAGGGGAAAGACTCACCCCTCAACTCTTGACCCTTCCGATTCAGGATCATTGGGTTAGTTGCTCAGGTTTTACATAGAACAAGTTTTGCGCATCATTTATTATTGGTGGAGTTTTGCAGTTTTTCAGGAATGTAATCCCCATGAAAGATGTGGGCTGCCGCATTTGGGGAATTAGCCCCTGCAAGTTAGGAAACCTCTATTCATTTCTTTTCATGATTCTACTACAGAACTTACATAAGATTTCATTTTCTGATACTTTTTTCATCTTCTTTTAACTTGTTTAAGTCTCACTTTCAATGAAGTTAATTTTTCCATCTCTTTCTCTATTTTTCTGTGGTCACCAATACAGAGGACAAATGATCAGTTTTTGCTGGGATGAAAACCAAACCCTGTATTTCCCATTGCCTTAATTACTTCTCTTTCGCGATTTTGTCTTCTGCGATGTTTTCAGGAACGTAACCCCCGCGAAAGATGAGGTCTGCCTTTATTTTAATGAGCATGGTGCCCTACCCAATGTAGGGTCACAAGGGTGAATAAATTATTACTATCATTATTACAGAGAAATTAGAAACCTATTCAGTGCTTGATGAATAGTCTTACCTCAAATTCTGACTAAAACGCGTTTTTCCAGTTGGCAAAATATTTTACTACAAATAACAATATCCATTAATCCTTAATCACTCTTTAATTTTAAGTAATATTGCTAATGCAGCGAAGCCTACGTAAAAGTTATCTCTCGCAAGCTAGGAGGCTAGTTACGTCTCTGAGCTACATTTGTGCCTGCATAAGAAGTTTCATGTGTTTTTATATAGGAAAAAATGTTGAAGAAAACAAGTGCAAAAAATATTTCAATTGAATTATTAAATGACATTGTATGAACAATGGACGTGGACCGAAGTAAAAGAACAAAGATTCTTTTTCCTTATGTTGCAAATTATTTGTGCATCAAATCGGTCCACAATTTTGTTTTCAACAAATGAACATTTTATGCTAGCGTAAAAGAATAAAGATTTTTTTATCCTATCGAAATGTAATGCATGCAGATTGGGTCCAGTTTTCTTCTGAACATAAAAATTTTACTTTATTTAACCCTGGAGTACTCGCATAAAAAATATGTTAGTACTCGAATTGACCCAATGTATTTTTAAGCTTAAAAAGAATGACTGGATTTCCAGAACATTTTAAAAAATTATTAGAAATGCTAAAACTATTTCAATAGAAAAAGAAAACAAAAAAAATTATTTTAAATATTATTGAAGAATGTTTATGCAAATATTTCAAACCAAAAACTTAAATTCACATCTTCTCCTTAAATGTTGTCCTTCGAAAACAATTTACACTAATGGTAGAATAATGCTCTTGGCAAATATATTTACTACAATTTTGACAAACTGTATTAACTAATATAGGTTTTTAGTCACAATCAATGGGGCAAATCCAACGTCGTTAAAATTATAATTTTTAAGGGTTGTTTTAACCCCATTATTTAAAGTAGGCTAAAATGCTTGCAGAATGCAAGCACCATCTAATAATATCTATATATGTATTAGGATAAATAAATTATATTCTACAAGAAATATATTTATTTAAAGTTATTGAAGATAATGTTCACAAGAAGACTCTGTCCATCACATTCAGTTTTATTACATACATATAGAAAATTTTAAATGCTATACAATTTCATCATTGTGATGGCCACAAAATATAAAAGAGCGATACTGCAATTGCACTAGAAAGCAATTATTAAGGTAGACAATGTACAATCATAAAAGAGTATGCCATTTCTGCTTTTGTGAAATTATAAGACATTTATATTTATTTTTCTTGTTCCTTTGAAAACAATTTTTCAAATTTCATTCAACAACTGAAGGGCTCCCCGGAAAAACGTTGCAAGCGACAATTTTTTCAAAAGATGTTTTAATGCAAAAACGTTGCAAATGCTCTTTTATCGTGTGGCACACTCTACTGGGATAAAAATGAACTAATTATTTAGGCCTAAAACATACGTGTAATTCATTAAAAATTAATTTCTAACAAAAAATAAAGTAAAAAATGTTTTTACCATTCCATGTAAAATTTGTAAAATGGCGCTTGCAACATTTTTCCGGGGAGCCCTTCAATTAAAAATACTCTTTCTATTTTCAGATAAATTATAAAAATTGCTGCAACTTCATTATTAAAAATGTGATAAAACCTTTCATTTATTATAAATTAGCCTAAAATCTAAACACACATTAATCGTGCATAAAATTACATGATAAATAAAAATGAATAAATTTTAAAATCTCCTCAATGAAAAAATGTGAAAATAGGTTTAGTTATTTTTGTAGGTTTTGTTTTTTCAGATACTTTTCATTTAGCCTGAAAATCTTGACTTATTACTATAAAACCAATGGTTTAAAAAATAATTCGATAGTGCCTCTGCCGTTAAAATTGTGTAACAATTATTCAGACAGGAACTTTTGAGCAATTATTTTAAAATTATAAATGGCAACAATTGTCTTACATATTAAAGTAAGGTCAGATACAGCATTACACAGATTTTAACAAATGCATTCATTTTCATTACAGACAACCATATCAATCTATTAACAACGAAATGTACAATTTGAATGTTTCTAAAAATGATAATTTTATTTTGTTTCATACCTATATTTTATTTGCAAAACTCAATAGTAGTTGAATGATCAATTGCAATTTACTGAAACTGCATATAAATAATTTCCTATAGGTGATGTATATGAATAAAATGAAACACGAATCATTTCTTCGTGAAATAAACAAATTAGGAATGTATGAAATATGATGAAAACTATCAATAGTTGGGGAACACTAAAACAAATTTTCCAGACCAGAAAAATGTTGATTTATCTCGTTTGCCTTTCAGTATGATAATTGCAGATTTTTCAGTAGCTTTCTTGCCTAAATTGGCTCCTAGATGATATGACATATCTCTTGATCCTTCATTACCTGCCAAGTTTTCATTTAGCTTGAATGGGTCCCACTCACTTCTGCTATGGTGGAAATAAACTGGCGATCTGTACCTAACTTCTTTCTTCAGCATATTGATATTCTGATCTCCGGGAAGAATTGCATTGAAGGAAAATTCCCCTTTCCAGATAGTGATAGAGAACGTGTGTAGCTGTCCATGGGTGTAAACTGGGAAGAAGAAATTTCCGTGCATCTGCATAACACCAGCTTTAGAGGAAACTGCAGCAATCTTCCAAGTGACTCCACCTCCAGTTTGTTGGGATAATGAAATGCTTGCATCTAGTTCTTCAGAGGAATTTGAAAATCTATCAAAAGCAGGCATAGGAATATTTGCTGGAAAAGAGCCATCCCATAATGTGCCCGTGGTATATCCCTGTGCACCACCAGAAATCCTACCAGATGTGACATAACCAAATATTGTTTGTCTCATTGGTATTTGTAGAATAGGAGATTGTGGTTCAATAGAAGACTGAATCTTCATTTTACTTCCACCCAAAACATTTGGGTGAGTTGGAGTTGGTGGATTATGTGGAAGGTACATTAAAGCCTCTCCATTCCATGTGAAACTTTTCTTATCCATTGAAAACTGTCCTAGCAGTATTACTGGCACATATAATGTAGAATAGGATGAAGGATCTGAACCAGAAATAGATTCCATCAAATCATTCACCGTCATCTCCATTGAATCATTTCCCTTCGATTCAGTGTTAGATTCCTGAAATGTTGGCTCAGTAACACCTAGTATAATGCGAGATGTGAAAGGACCTGTGTTTGACAACAGATCCTTGACAATTACACTTTTTTCAAAGCTTATAAGAAAAGAAAAGTCCCCAGTCCAAGTTTCAAATGACAAGGTGCTTGTATTACTGTGCACTAGCATAGGGATGGAAAATGTTCCTTCCAAATGAGCTCCATTTTCTAAGGAGTCAGCCAATGCAAAATGTCCTGTCCATGTAACAGGGCCTCCAATAAATGAATATTCTTTGGAGAACTTTTCAACGACTGAAGGTTGAAGAGTAAAAGGAAGAGTGCCATCCCATAATTCTTTATCTGAAAAACTGGCAGATGAAGCAGTTAAGCTCCCAGATATTACTTTAATTGATATTTTTACTTTTTTAAGCTCAGAAGCTTCACTATTCATCCAAGTTTCTTTAGCAAAGGATTTTGAGGTAGAAGATAAATAATTTGGTATTGAAGGGAAAATAGCTGAGATGTTTCCTTGCCAATAGAAGATTTTACTCTCATCAGAATAGTTTCCCCAGAGAATCACTGGAACCCTGTGTACAGCATGATTAGCAGCACTGGTCAAGTAAGAACTGCTTGATGATTCCATTTGCTCCTGTATTTGAGAAATTGCTTCCTCATCACTTAATAATTTCGAATTATGCTCTCGGAAAAAAACTGGTGAATTATATTTCTCCTCTGTAAGCGGTGATTGAGCAACTGGTTGGTTGACATTTAAACTAATCTGTAAGGAAAAATCACCATCCCATTCTATCACTTCAAATGCACTTGGATTTCCATGGACAAAAACTGGTAGATTAAAAGAACCTTTCACTGTAATTCCATTTTTAACCATTGATGCCTTGGTCATGCTACCAAACCATGTAACTCCTCCCGTTCCATTGTAAAAGGGAGGATCATAAGGCCATGTGTAGACTCCTGCATTAGGAGATACAGAATCAAAAGCAGGCATAGCTATGGGGAGAGGAAGTTCTCCATTCCACCACATCACTTTTCCTGCACTGCTGGATGCTATTATATTTCCTGAAACAACTGTGCCACTTAAATAAGAACCAGTGATAACTTTGGTTTTAGAAATAGCTTTTAACTCATGGCCAACATTTCCTTTTGATAAAGAAAGTGGAATTAAAAGTGTTGTATCACCATTCCAATAAAACTGAGTTTTATCTGGTGATTTAGTGCCACGGAGAAGAATACTGAGTTCCAGTTGGTCTGATAACTCAGAATCAGTTTTTTTAAGATTTTCTAAAAGTGTTCCATCATCCTCCACTTTAGATTCTTCTATAAAATACACAGATGATTTTAAATAACCTCCTGGAATAATGGCTAAAAATGAGTCAATTGCATCAATATTTTTTGCTGTAGAATCAAAGTGGAAAATGCCACTAAAGACTCCATTCCACTTCTCCACCGTTGGACCTACCCAGATTCCCATATCTGCATCTCCAAAATAAAATATAGGAAAACTAAACGATCCATTCATTTGAATTTCAGTTGTGGAAGAATTGACAAATGAGGCTGAGAGTTTCGACCATGATATTTCACTCTTATATTTTGATGGTTTTGCAGGCTTTGCAAGAGGTGAGTAAGGATAATCATCATCAATTTGTGCCTTTAAATGTCGAGGAGATGATGAATGGTAAAATGCAGGTTGAGGAATAGTAACAGGAAACACACCATTCCATGAGATGTTCTTTTCTGGAGCGCTTGACGAGGTAGATATTGTAATATTAACAGAAGCTGAAAGTATTTTCAAATTAAGTGGGATAGAGAAATCCTCAGCTGCTTTAATAATCCTAGAAGCTTGAAGATTGCTTTCATCACTGATCTTATTTTTGTCAATTTCGTCATTTATGGTAGACAAAGGAACTGAAATGGTGGCATTTCCAGTCCAAAAGAACATGGATTTGTCAAGAGATGTGTATCCATGTAAAATGATAGGCACTATTGGGATTGCATCTCCTGAAAAGTCTCCAGGTGGAGCTGTTTCTTCTATATTATTAATAGCCTGGAAAAAGATTGGTGATTTAAATGGGCCCCCAGAAGCTAAAATACGTAGCAATGAGGTTAGAGGAGTTGCTTGATATACAAGAGATGGCCGAAGTATCAAACTGAAATTACCCCTCCAGAATATTTCTGCAAATACTGACAGTTCTTCAGATTTTCCCTTCTGCCCATGAATGAATACTGGAAAGCTATAAGTTCCATTCAACTGAACATCTTCAGTTGTGGAACCAGTTACACCTGACAAGGAGCCAGACCATGTCACTCGACCTCCAGGATTTAAAGCCTTGTTGAGAGGAAGAACAGTCTGCCTATCGTTGGAAGCCATCCTGTCAAAAGCAGGTTGGGGGATGGCCACAGGAAAGGAGCCATCCCACCACGTAGTGACCACTGTCTTAGAGCCAGAACTTCCGTTTCTTGAAGGTGGGCCTGAAACAGCAGTGACCACGCCCCATGTTGCCGTTACCTCTACAGAAGTTGAAGAGCTTTCGCTTTTAGTTTTTTTCTTCATTCCACTGTCAGACTCGGTCAAAGTCGGTATGGAAGGACTCAGCAGAATCAAAGAGATGTTTCCATTCCAATAAAATTTCATGCGATCTAAGGAGTAGGAGCCATAGAGCAATAGAGGTGCTTGGGGTATAGGAGAGGAACTCTTCGCCGATTCTTCTTCCAAGGATTCCTTAATAAGAGATAAATTTGTCGAGTCATATTCAACTTGGTAATAAATACCAGAATTATATGTTCCTTGAAGATTTTGGAGCATTCCAAAGCTTGTATTTCCTACCAAATTCACAGTGATATCAAAATCTCCAGTGTATGAACTTATTGAGAAATCAAATGCTGTGGAGCCATGTTTGAAAAGAGGAACTGTAAAGTTTCCTTTGAGACGAGCTTGCATCGGTCCTGTTGAAGTTAGAGCACCAGTCCATGACACCCCACCTCCTCCATGATAAATAGTTGGGATTAGGTCACCAGAATAATCAAATTTTGTTTCATTTACCCTGTCATCAAATAAGTGGAGGGGAATTTCTTTTGGAAAGGAGGAAGATGGTCCTAGAACTGTTATGTGGCTACCATCAGAACCAGTTGCCATTACAGAAGCTGAAATAACAGTTCCTTTGATAAACGTAGAGGTCATTGCCTTATTAGATGAAGGAATCTCTTCCAAATTATATGGTTTAGACATGACTCTTGGATTAACAGATGATGTGCTAATTTTAACATGGCCTACCATGCTTTTGTCCCGCCAAGCCTCCATCTGAAGGCGTGGAATGGATGTACATGGCATCCGAGGATTTGAAGCATCAACAGTGCGCATAACCCTTGGTTGAGCATACTCCACTCCTGAGTTGTCACAAATAATTGAAGCCAGGCTGGTCTTGCGTATTTCATTCAGTTGATCTGTTCAACATATTAGCAAAATTAATTTTTACAGAAAAATGTTGTGCAATCCTATTGATTGTAAATTATTATTTTTGGAATATTTACTAAGAACTTCTAATAAATTGATTCCAAAAGGAATTTCTGAAGCAGATAAGGAGAATTGAATTTTACTATCTGATTTAAAATCATTTATGTTAGATAGAGGGTATATAGAAAAGAGAAACTCTTTTTAAAATGTTTCCAGCTGAGAGTGTGTACAGTTGAAAAAAGTTGAAAATTTTACCAAATGCTCATCATATATAGGGGACTCCCAAGATTTGACAGGGATGTGTTCCTGAAAACATGGTCGAATCTCAAATTGTCGAATGCCGTTTTTACATAGACATACATGTTATAATGGGGGATACGTTGCCGCATCTCGGCTCGCGCGAGTCGTTTGTTACAAACGATTTGCGTGAGCCGGACCAGGCTGTTGTCTGCAGCACCCCTGCATACTTCTATCTATACATACAACTATATATCACAGTGAAATTAACATAAAAGTTATTAAAAAGCGCAAAATAACTTGCAGCCTCGCCAGTTAATTTAAGGTTATGCAAACCTGCCCTTCTCTTAAATCTGTCAAACCAGCCATCAAATTACGTGACTTTATCACATGTTCTAGAATTTTCTCCTTCTGTTTCACATAAGTGCTAATAGTTGAACGACACTCTTTTATTTGATTCACTTGCATTATCACTATTACATTTCCTTTTAGATTCCTTGTCAAGTGATGAATTTATAAATAAATAAATTTAAATAAATAAATTTAAATAAATAAATTAAAATAAAAGATTAACAGAAAAAAGAGTGAAATCAGCACAGATTCAAACAATTAGAGCAGAAATAACTATGTCTACTCTGAAATTAAACCTCGCGTGGTCGGTCGGGACGAAAATTACTTCGCATAAACTAGCTCCCAATGCGATCGGCTGCGTTGAAATCTCGAATTTGTCGAATCTCGAACTGTCAAATCTTGGGAGTCGCCTGTATTCAGGTTTACTAGTTTACATATTGAAATAAATCAATTTGTGTTTCTGGTTTAATAAAAAAGACATTTAAAAAACTGATCTCTGCTTGTAGCAAAACCAGGAATTCATGCATAACAATGCCTCCTCCATTTCTGCCTTAGAATCTCAAAAATATCTGGACATGAACATTCCTCAACTAATGAAGAGTGTTGAGTAGCCACTTCAGTTACATACACTTGACTTTTATATCTAGAATGTACTAAAGACTTCAGTGCATGGAAGTTGCTATGAACCATTCTAAAGCTCAGAAATCATCTGATGATGTTGAGCAAATTATTTTTTGGGTATCAGTCACCCATTAGTCAATGGAAATGAAGACCACATACTGTCATCTAATGATATCTATATCTGTCACTTCCAATAATATAAATTATAATGTAGCATTAGTTTAAATTTAAAACAAGGTGAAATGGATGTTAAGAAATCTAGCATGACCAGGAAATAAAACCATTGCTTCTTAGACAAATGGGCAAATGTTCAATCAAGAAGCTTTATTTATGGAAAACTCTGATATCCATCCCTGTGTAGTTTTAGGAAAGTTTTGATTTGAAGGAACATTGAAAATGGCACCTTTTCATTAAACTGAGATCTCAAAGAGTCCTAACAGTCTAAAAAGCTTGACTCTGTTATACAAAAAAAGTATCGTTAATGCAATAATATGTTAAATATTTAAGCAGAAATATAATTATTAGCTACAAAAGTATTAAACAGTGATGAATGGGCATAATCATAATTATTCAGTGATGTTATTCTAGGGTTTCAGAGAAATATTTTCATACCAACCTGGTGTAAAAGCTTGTGGCTGCTGAGAAGTTTCATACCAGTAACGATCACCTATCTTTAGGCGTAGGAATTGATCAGCGATAAGACATGAAAATGTCGGTCCTAATAAACCTTCTCCAACAGGTACTTCTGATAAACTACCAGAATACATGTCCACATCATCAACAGACCTATGAGGAATAAATATACATACAATTTT
Organism: Uropetala carovei; assembly: GCA_036926305.1. Classification (NCBI taxonomy): domain Eukaryota; kingdom Metazoa; phylum Arthropoda; class Insecta; order Odonata; family Petaluridae; genus Uropetala; species Uropetala carovei. Next base: position 1,877,079 of record JAXCHB010000140.1, read on the forward strand.
ATTATTTTGCATGTTCATTCTTGAATAAATCCTTAATTTAGAAAAAATTGTTTACTTTATCATTATAAAATTCAATTATCATTTGAGAATTCCATGTCAATTTAACTTATCAAAATGAATTGTGCATAAAACTCATCAAAAAGCTTTTTTGACCTGGTTTATATTTCAGGAATGGTTTATGAAGTCTGATTCTAAAGTAATGACATTTAAGAGTAAAATCAACAACTGCACATTAATCCTTTACAAAACAAAAAGAGCATGAGGATAGTCCTTTGCCTAATTGTGTCTTCATTACTGATCATTTGTATCAGAGTATAATTATTCAACCAATTACCTCAAAATACAGATATAAAAAGCACAATTAAGATTAAGAATTAAGACATGAACGGCTTGAGACTTCAGATGATAGAATAAAGTCCTGAGATATATGCCGTATCTGTCCGAATACAAGCCAATGTTTTTTGTCAAAATCTATCATGAAAAAATCACCCCTCCGCTTAAATGCGAGTCCGAGGAAAATTTGGGTTATGGTTAAATCTCGTAGTCACCCATAGATGGCAGCACATCTCTCATTTCCATCGCGTTCAAATGATAGTACTATATTTTCCGTAAAGTAAATATTTGACCTACGATGAATATTAACCCTCTCACGACCAGCCCCCCGAAACCGCCTGGAAAATACGCTTTCAAATTTACCTCCGAAATGGAAATGACGTCGTATACCATGGAAACACGAGAAGTAGCGTGTTTGGCATACTTTTTCGAAGTGTGTCCGAATTTGCTTTCCGAACTTTCAATCCAAGTTTTTTATTTTTTTCGGTATAAAAACCACCCCAAATGCCGATAGTAATTCTTCTACCTCCGACTAAGATGTAAATTATAGTTTGGGTAGTGAATTCTTTGGATTTGATGTAGAAGACAAAGTTTTCCCGAGAACAAATTCTTATGTAGAACCTTGCAGTGGTTTACAATACAAGTCAGATATTGATATTAGCAACATTTCGGATGACGAAGTTAGTATATCTGGGGTTGATGCTGAAACTGTTTTTTGGATGAAGAAACGGAAGAAAATATCCAGTGGAGTGATTCATTGGAGTCCGTAAAAACAACATTATTTCTCAATAAATATCTTTAAATTGTGAATATATAACTATTTTATTTAATGTTTCCTGAAATTGGAAGCCATCTTAGATTATTTTGGACTTTTGGGATCAGCAGTGCGTGGCATCTTTGGTCGTGAGAGGGTTAATGAATAAATACTAAAGGCTAGAATATTGAATTTAGCACTACCTGTGTTTTGTTACCGTTTAAGGCTGGGTTTTTCACGTTATTTGCATAGATTGACTATGCAGACGATTACGCAAAATGCGTTCACAGCTTTGTATGCTCAACTGTTTGAATTTCGGTAAAACTTTACATGGAACGCGTATAATTATAAAAATACAATTTCTTAAGGCAATGTAAATGCTAATTTCATTGGAAATAGACTTGGATGAAAAATTATCTTGGCAAGATGGCTATTACTATATTTGACCTTTGGTGAAAATGATGATGAATGAAATTATTGTCACTGAATGTGGAACATTATTCAACAATGCAAAATTATTAATTGGAGTAATATTTCAAAATGTCAACAAACTAAACCATTTCCCACTTATTTCTTCAATCTCAAATAATGTATTCTAAGCCGTGCATGAATGCCCGGCACACTTCAGCATAAAATCTATGAAATTTATGTTTTTGCCAAAAAATTATGGAAATTTTTGGGGGGTCGGCTTAAATCCGGGGTCGGCTTCTATTCGGGCAGATGTGGTAAGTTGAATGTCATAGATGTAATCTTATCACTGATATGATGTGGCAGAATCACTGTAACCCATGGGTATATCCTCCATATGTGGATAGTGTTCAGTGAGCAAGACTAGCACAAGCTCATCAATATTGCTAATTTTCTATACTTTCATCATGTGATGTCACATCAAAAGTAGGATGCTTTGCACCAGCATCTGCGTCATTCTTATCATTCATATATGTGTGCGTGTGTGCATGCGTATGTGTGTGTATGCGATGAAAATTTGAAAATTTCCCAAGACTGTTTCACATGCAAATCCCATAAATGAAGGAAAAATTGCACCCCAACTTGAACACTGATATTTTGGAGAAAAAGTAATGCCTCATTGCCCTTCAGAAATAACAAAACACTGCCAACTCTTGGCCTTTGTATTCAGTATGTGTTGATCCATTAAGTTTCATGTGAAGAATCCAAAAGGAAAATTTCTTATGTCTCTATAATTATTCAAATGTCAAACTAACTACATGATGTCAAGTAGTAGCAAAGTCATGCAATATCTCCCGCAGTGCCAATGTGTAACAACAAAATTTGTTACATTGTATACTCCTTTGTAATAAATCGGATGACTGAGGAAAGACTTCGTATTTCATCCCGGTGCTCAGTCAGATGCTAATCTTTCTAAAAGAGAAAAGTTTAAGAAAGAGAAATGTAACAACAACATAAGGAATAAGAAAATCTGATTCTGCGAATTCTGCCAGTGTTTTTGAGGAAATTAATGTTGTTAGTGAAGTTATTTCGACAAATAATTCTGGGAATGCCGCAAACATTGAGAATGACAATATTAAAAATGATCCAGAAGGTCATTATGAAGTGGAACTTCAACTTCCCGAATGCTGAAATGAGAAACAAGCTAATTTTTTAAAAACTCAATATAAGTGGCTAGACATCCAAAATGGAAAATTAGGTTGTTCTGTTTGTGCTAAACATAAAAAATTAGGAATTGATCAAGAAAAACATTGTTATGGTTCAGAGGAATGGATGGAAATTAAAGTTGAGCGGAATGGAAATAATAAAAATAGTGTAAACAGGCTTCTCTACAAAAAAAAAAACTATCCATTCACGATGAATCAATGGCACATATAAAATTATTAAAAATAACCTCAGAAAGATATCCTTCCAAATGTCGTTGATAAACTTAATGATCAGAGGAAGATTACCCACTAGGTGCAATAGGCATGCACCTAGGCAGGGGCGTAGCTAGGATGGGGCGAGTGGTGCAGACGCCCCGGGTGGCACGGTCGAAGGGGTGGCAAAAAGAGTGGCAGAATAAAAAAAAGTTAACTTCTAAAGTACATATTGAGTTTTTCGGGGAAAATGGAGGGGGAAGGACAGTGCAACGGGGAAGTCCTTCGAGATTAGCAAACAAAACAATGCTAAAGGATCTTCTAAAGTGGTCCGGGTTAAAGGGAGGGGAAGGAGAATGCAACAGGGAATCCCTTCGATTGTGACTCAGAGTGTAGCGTAAATAAGTGTTTTTATTCTTTTGTCGTGTGTCGAAGTTTCCTGTGTTTACTATTGTTTTTTCATCAACATGGGCCCCAAAAGACCAACTGAGAATTTATTTTAAATTTATTTTTAAATATTATTTTTTTTAAATGTAATACTACTGTATACAATTAGTTTCAAGGCAATGTAAGCAAAAAATATGTTATTTGAGAAAACATCTTCAGTATACAATTTTTCGATCTCGGAACCGAACCCTATTATTCCTATAAATTTAATGATTCCTCCAACGTGGATTGTGCAACGCAGCGTCCTTGTAGAACGTAATCCCCGCGTTGGAGGAAGTTTTAGCTCTCGACGGCCCTGGTTGGAAATCAGTCTTTTTGAATTACAGATGGTTTCGGACTAACGAATTACAAATTAGTGATGCATGACTGTACTAAAAAATTTTTGATTTACCTGCCAAACATTTTTTAATTAGCAAAATCTGCTAAAATAATAGGGTTAAATAGATACCTCTTAGCAGAGGCATAGCAAGGGGTGTGCAGAGGGAGGCAGTTGCTCCTGGGTGCAGGGATTAAGGGGTGCAAACTCACGGACCGATTTTTATCAATAAAAGCAGATCCGCTAGGAGGTCGCGGAGTAACGTAATCATGCCCGTGCCGGCAGATTTGCCGCCTGGGTGCAAGCAGTTTATGCCTCCCCTTACGGACTTATAAAAGCACCCTGGCCCAGATTTTTTTCCATTTTTAGATAAAAAGTTGTATTTAATTTAAGAAATAAATTGTGCAAAACACAAACTCCGCCCGTGAATTGCCGCCCCTAATATGTTACCACCCGGGTGTGATGCACCTCTTGCACCCATATGCTGGCAAGACTCTGAACGTAATATCCTAACAGATTAAGACAAAAGAGGTGCGAGCCACCAAAAAATGTTTCTGGGAACTGGCCCGAGATACAATGAATCACCCTCGTATTTATCTTTAGGGTATAGTGATACCGTAGCTTCTTTACGTTTAGATGGTCCCTGAGACTTAAGAAATGGCAATCGTGAGTCAGAGAAAAAATATTTACAAAATATTTGTGAAGTCCTGCTACGGGTGGCCACCCCTCCGGATTTTACCCGGAGTCTCCGGGTTAAGGGTAAAATTCTCCGGTCAACAGCATACATGGACCAGAGTGGCCACATGTCCTGTATTTTACGGGACGTCCCGTTTTTCGGCCCATTTTTCCTTAAATGTCCTGTGTACCGTGTGAAATCAATACTTTGTCCCATATTTTTTTATGAAAATAGATATTTCAGATAAACTTAGGGTAACCACATTTCCTGTATTTTAATGTAATTATTGCAATACTCGGAATGAGTCGGAACGAACCCAGACCGCACATGTACCGAAAATATCGACGATTAGTTTCGAATTGTAATATTTTCCTCCCAAGAGTTCCGTTTCGTAATATTTTCCATTTCGAGCACTTAATTAATGTAATGTAATGTATGAAGAGTTTACAGAAATGACACTTTTACGAAAAGTTACAAACGAGATTTCATCTCTCCTAGACAAATGGAATGGGATATTAAAATCTTGCAAAAAAATAATTTTGTAAGCTGATGCAAATTATTAAGTCAGTACCAGGTTCTAAAGCTCTTGTGGAAAGAATATTTTCTTTATGTTGTAATAAATGGAATGACAATATGAACATATTTGACAGAAGTGCAGTAAAAGCAGAGCTGTAGGTGAAAAGCAACTACATATCTTTCTTGTAAAGACTTTTATCTTGTGCAGATTTTTTGTAAAAAATATAATTTTTTCTTATATACTTTCAAAGAATATTTTTTGTCTTAATTTCAAAGCTAAAAAAAGTCCTGTAAAATTTTTAATAGTCTGGTTTTTTTAAGGATCTGTCTCTTAAAATAGTCAATCATATGTGATCACCCTAGACCAGTGTTTCCCAACCTTTATAGAGTCGCGGCACCCTTAAGTGACTTTTCAGAATTTGGCGGCACCCCTCCCTATCCACCATCAGTAATAATCGTGGTGAAGTTGAACCCCTAACTCCAATCTCCATATCTCCTTTCATTTCAAAGTGCCTTAATTGAAGTTCGTTTTGACTCTGGTTTTGATTTTTGAAAGCCGACGATGCAAAATGAGGTTAAAAATGGGAAAACAGAATAATTTTTGCGGCACCCCTCAGAACACTTCACGACACCCCAGGGCGCCACGGCACCCAGGTTGGGAAACGCTGCCCTAGACACTCCACAATTCAAGGCAGCAAGATTAGCTACGATATTTTGAAAGTACGATTTAGAAAGTCTAAAAATTGATGGTGCTTATTCTGTATTGCTATCACTTGGGTTTTGTCCGAAGTCTATCCCAAACCCACGCTATATCGCCACATGTGTGCATAAATAACCCCGAATGCTCTCTATGAAGTAACAGTCTCGAGGGCCTCGATATTACATTTTCTCTTCGGTCAGCACATTTCTTTTTAATTTGGAAACACATGAGACTTTAGAATATTAAAAGAAACACGTCTAATTTGTGAAATACGCATGGAAAAAATCTTATCGCATCAGCAGCTAAAACTCTGTGGGTGACTCGCATTTAGGTGTATTTGCTACCACCATATCTACGGAAACGACAAATTCTGAATCTCAGCGAATGGCTCGTAGCTCTGATTACTACTTCCGTGATTTGGGATTGGTGGCGCTGTTATAAAGTAGGTACCACTACAATCTTTCGTTGGTGTTCGAGAGAGCCGCCAAGTTGCGTGAGAGAGCGACAAAATATGGCTCATCACATTCACATTTCTATGAAAACTAATTATCTCTTTTGTATTAAACATTTAAAAATAGTAAACATACCTCAATTTCTTCACATATGAGAATCTCCGGGCTAAATTAGGAAATCACTGGGACAGATAAGGAAATCTCCGGGTCATTGACGAACTTGAGGTGGCCACTCAGGTTGCCACCTTTTCATGTCTCCCCCGAAGTCTTTAGGGTTATCGCTCATTCTTTGAGTTTCGGGTTACACTCTTGTTTTGCCTATATATTTCCTTAGACTGGATCTCACTTGTAAACGATGTTGTGCCAACGGGCTAGGAGTATTTGCAATTGAGTTGAGGTATCTCCTGCCATCTAGCCTTACTCGCACCAATTTCCCATTCAAATATGTTTGTTACATACGGTAGCAAAACAGGAAATTGCTTCAAGACGTCAATACGCTAAATTAAGTACAGAAGACCCCGTAAACCACTGGAACTTGGTGGCAAGAGAAACTGGGAATATAACCATCCCCCCTCCCCTCCCCCCCTTAGGGGCGCCAAAAAGATGCCTTGTCCTGGGCGCTGAAGACACTAGCTACGCCACTGCACCTAGAGCCTCACATATACTAGGGGCCTCAAAATTAAATATGAGAATAGAAAATTAAAAAATAATACACATGATAATCAAATTTCAGGCAAAATTATAATAGACATGGGCACACGGGTAGTGTATAAACGAGGCCTACGAGAGACAAGGCCTACTAATCATCCCCGCCAACATATCGCAATATCTTAAAATCTATTTTCAGTGAGAAACTTCATCAGGTAGTGAGCGTAAACACCGATACTCCTTCCTCTCGTTCCCGCACATTGTAGTGAGAATAAAAAAGCGAAATAATATAATGGGGTAATACATTGTCGTTATAGTCATGACAAAGAAAAAGTGGGTGAAAAAATAAGTGCTAGCGTTAAGAATAGATGGAATTGTAGAAAGGTGCTTTTATTTACTGTAATACAACGTATTTGATCAGTCAGCTCTTCTCCTACCATTTTCCTCTGCATTCATTAGTGATTGTTATTAATATTGTTTGTTCCTCATTTTGCTCACTTTGTAAACATACGATTTTGAATTAGTCTTTTATTTAATTTGAATCAAAAGAGCCCCTTTATATGGAAGAAAAGAAAGAATGCAAGATACAAAACGTTTTTAAAAGAAAGGATTGTAACTCGCGATGCACACTTTGCCCAGGTTCGAGTAAGTGGATAAAGGCTTAAATCTTGACGGAGCCTCCTCGATTTTTCAGCAAGTTCTCGTAAACTTAAAAAGAACAATTTTTACAAAAGCATCTAACCCAGTGGGAAATTATAATTAATTCACCCTCCAAGTTCTTAGATTTGATTCCCGGATCTTTACCAGAAGTGTAGAGTGTTTGGATTTTATTGATATTCTAGATCAAGAAAGTAAGAAATAATTATTTTCAAAATAAAGGTAAGTTTTCGGTACTTAAGCGGGTTAAAAATTATTTGCATAATAGCTTAACTCAAGACCATTTGAGCAATTTAGCCATTTTATTTATTGAAAATAACTTTGTTCAGAACTTGGAAATGGAAAATATCATAAGTAAATTTGCAGAAATGAAAGCTAGAAAAGCAATTATGTAATTAAATTGTTCTTCTTTTAATTAATTATTTTATTTACTTATTTACTTTACTGGATACTGCCACCTATACTTTGTTGTTTTAGTTTATAGTCCGTTTGTATATTTATAGATTTATGATGTATTATTTAATAAAGATTTTTTTGCTGTATGTTGTTTTGTTTAATAACAAAATTTTAAACTAAATTGAAATTAAAATAATAAAAGAATACCCCTATATATAGAAGGTAAAATAGTTATGGGCCTCTATAATACGTTGCATCTACGGCCTCAAAGTGTCTTAATCCGCCACTGTTAAATTCGAACAACTGTCAAAATATTTAATTCAGTTTATAGTCTCGTGAAAAAGAACCGGCTAATGTCTGATTTACCGGCTGAATTAGAATCACAGAGTAAAAATGGTGTTGACAATGGAGTTTCTTTGCATTCAAAATTTTCGTGCATAAGAATCGCTGAACATATTTCAAGAGAAATAAAAAGGAATTGTTTAGAAAAATAATTGAAAAGAATTCCAAATCCTGCATAATAATTGACGAATCAACAGCATTTTAAAAAAAAGTGTTTTAGTTCTTTACCTACGAGTTGAGCTTGCTAAACCATGTACATATGATTTTTGTGGATCTCAACGAACTTGAAGTGACAACTGCTGAATGTATACACATTACCATAATTAAAATACTAAATAGCTATGATTTTTCTGAAAGGTATTTAAAAGAAAATCTGGAGCTGGTATAGAATAGGTGACGTACCAATAGCGCCATAAGTGGCAAGAAAATGAACTACGTAGCACTTGAATCTTAGACGTTCTTTACAGTTTAGCAGTTTTCAAATGACTGAGTTACCACAAAATCGCTTAGCTTCAGCGCCCTGACTGGAACCATATCTCCCTCCACATCCCAGAGAAACAATGCCCGAAGCAGAGCAAACATAATATGGGTTGTGCCCTGACGGGATTCATATCTCCTTCTCTATGCCAATGGAGTAGCACAACACTTCAGAAAGAGATCCTTACTACGTAGTTTTAATTCCGACCAATCAGGGCACCACAGGTACATCACCTATACTAAACTTTAACCGAAAATCTAATTGCATTTTGTTCCAATGGTGCCAGTGTAATGCTGGGGGAAAATCAGGTGTTTCAACCAGACTATTAGCGAAATTTCTAAATATTATTATTTGCAATTGCATGGCCCATCGCTTGCAATTAACGTTAGATGATTCTATAAAAAATATAAAAGAGATGAATCATTTTGAAATATTTCTCGATAAGCTGTATGCATTGTATCACCAATCTCCAAAAAACCTTCATGATTTAAGTAAAATTGCTAAAGAACTTGATGGGGGAAATTGTAAAGATTGGTCATGTGTTCGGTCCATGATGGGCAGCATGTAGCTTGAAAACAGCAATTGCAGTTTGGAAGAATTATCCCGTTTTGTGCAAATATTTTGAATCCGATGTTAAATTTTCGGGATTGTTAAATAGATTATTAAATTTGGAATTCCTTAAAGATTTGGCAATAATGATTGACATCCTGCAGAATATCTTTTGGAGGCTTTACAAAATCGCAACATCAATACAGTAAAAGCAAATAAATTAATTATTCGAATTATCAATGCTATTCACAATTTAAAATATTCAGAAGGAAATTATGAAGCTAAAATTGAGAACATGTTAAAGTCAGAAGAATTTAAAGGAATCAAAACCCAAAGTAACAATAAATTTAAAAAATTATTCGTGAGAAGTTATTAAACTGCATTACTTTATCCTTAAAGGCTAGATTACTGCAACAAAGGAATTTTAAGTTTAAAAAAGAGGATAGTAAAAATATCAACTATCAAGAATTAATCAACATTTTGAACATATGCTACCCGGAAACGTAGAACATAGAAGAAGTTTTGTCTCCTTGGCAAGAGGGAGAAAAAAGAATAAGAAATTTAAGTTTTCTTATAAAATATGAAATCAAAATTAATGATTTTAGAGACTTGGTGGATGACAGTTTAGCTTCAAAATCAAATGAAATCTCAAATTCAATTAAAAAGGCTAGAAATATTCTTGGATCCATTGCAATTAGCAGTGCTGAAGCTGAGCGAGCTTTCACATTAATGAATAATATCATAACAATAAAAAGAACAGCTTTGATGGTCAAACATGTTGCAGATCTTATGACGATTAATCTACATGAAAAGCTGTTGGCTCAATTTGATCCGGATCCCTAAATAAAATCTTTCCTTCGTAATCATAGCTCACCTATTGAAGAAAGTCGAAGAGTAGTAACCAATAGTAATGAAGAAGTAAATTCGATATGGAAATGTTTGTAATAAAATTTGTATGCTATTCTTGATTATTTCTGTAATAACTTTTTTATGTTATTCGTGATTTTTTTTGTGATATGTAGTATTTGTATTAAAAATTATTCTGAATCAACCTTTCCCGGTTTTAATACAAAAAGAATTACAAAAAATCTGATGTGGCCAACACGACTTTCTCCATATTTGGGGTATAGATATTTAAATTATTATGAATAGCATTATAAGGCAAAATTATTATTTCCTATCGTAAAAGGATACAGTCGTCCTAATTGCCATAAATTATATTTTGAATATGTTTACAGAATTCACCGCTACATGGTGGTGGCGCTGTATACTGGAAATTAAGAAAAAGCAAAATATCTCTGAAATGGATGGTTCTACGAAAATTTTTTTCAAACAAAACTTGGAACAAATATTATTCTCTACAACTTTGGTCCTCACGAAGATTACCAATAATGATGTTTTTAAGGAGATATTTGACGGAAACCGAAAAAACCGATTTATAAATAATTCCTAAACAATAACTGATATGGAAAATTGTATCAAATAAAAAATGTAGGAAATTATATTTTCTACATTTTTTGTAATGGTCAATGTATACAATAATGACGTATTATCGGAGTAATATCGCAAAAACCGAATCGGGTTTCGAATAAACCTCGACTTCCGGTTAACCGGTATTGTCCAAAAACTAATGTTCTTTGTGCTCAAGCTAAAGTGTTAGATATGAAATTTGGTGTTAATATGACAAGTACTTTTTGAGTTAGAGTGCTCACAATCACATACATCCACACAGACACACACACAGACATCATTCCGAAAATAGTCTAAATGTGATCTAGGGACCTCAAAACATGTATTTCCGTTGAAATCTCGAAGTCGATTTTTTTCGTGATCACAATACTTTCCCATACTACGTATGGAGAAAGTAAAAAGGGGGGGTCAAAAAATACGTTAAAATATTCATACCTCACCACTGGTTTTAACCAGTGCTGAACTGGGGTCGGTTGGCACCGGTTCCCGAGAATCAGTTGTTAAATTTTAAAAAAGTTCTGGAACCATTTGTTAACTCAGTTGGAAAAGCTTTGGGACCACCGTTAAAAATAAAATGAGCCTTCAGAGTCAGATGATGCTTTTATTGGTTCACAGAGAGCTAATATAATTGAAACAAATGGATAACCAATAGAAGGGTGTAATGTGAGAAAAGGTTATAACATCACTAGAATAAATAATAATTTTATGCATAAAGCAAGGGCCTCAAACTCCCAGCATTGCACGGGCCACATAACGACATATTCCTGAAGCCACGGGTCACATTCCAAAACATCACTCTTTGTAGTCGTCGCATGCTTCCTAGTTTCTTCATTATCACCTTCTACAGACCCTCATAAAACCGCTACTTCGTATTCCTGTCTATTAACAATAGTGAAATTTAACTCTATCAAGTGACATTCGCTTCACCACTCAGTCCGCCCCTACCCTGAATCAGTAGTTGGCCACAGAATTCACTCGACCCCTTGTAATTACGAGCAAGATTCTCCAAACGGAAATAAACCATATTTGACGTGAAAAAAGTCATGGGAAAAAGTCACATTTTCCATTAGGAAGAAAATGCCAAAGGAAAAAGAGACAGGAAATAATTAATCCTATTTAAACACAGCAATTTCGAAAAATCATATTTCGCCACCCACATACTCAATTTTCATCACTCCTTGCCGTTTCATCACTCCTTGCCGATAAGCAATCTACAACTTGAAAAACAAATAACAAATAGCAGACTTCTAGATGCTTCTGAAATGCTGACCATTTACAAAAAACACACCTGGTGAGTAGTTATGGTCAAGGAGGCTTTTTTTCCTTATTGATATCTTACTATAGGGCTTTTTCCTATGAATTGTTTCCATGACTTTTTTTTCATGACTTTTTTCCTACATTAATTTTATTTCTGTGTCTAATATCCTCTCCTTATCGTGCATTGGCATTTACCGATCTACCCTTTCCACTAAAGATGTTAAACATCAGAGGCTTAACGGAGCACCTTCTTATATGGATAAAATTAGTTTAATGTTGAAAGATAAAATGGCTTTGGATTTCTCAATGCAACTACTCCTTCCCCTTTATTGTTTTTAACTTCAGGGAAGCAACCAGGTTCAAAATGTATTTTCTGCCGAAGAGACAACTCTGAGATCCGTTTCCACTAGACTTCCATGTGACCAATTACGTTACCAAATCTGATGTGCTTATTTAATGATTAACTTTTGATGATTTGCAAAATCTCTGCAAGCTGTACCTTCTGAATGTGTAAGCATGCTCTGCCATCGTCTCTTTTCTAGGGCTCATGTGTTAAATCAGAAAGAGAAAGTTAGAAATATCGGGATGACTCGAAATCTTTCAGGTAAAATTAAAATTAAAATGGGTTCACCATAGGAGATGATGGTGGCACTACACTGCTAATTGCTATCCCAACCCTAGCAAGAGCCTCCAACTGAGTTGGCATTTCTTTCATATAGTGCAATCGAATTTTACCACAAATCCATTTGCTGGAAGAATACCATAGGTCTTCCTTTGCATTCTTCCTCTTATTGAGTCTTGGGAATTCCAAATCTGTGTATGTTTGTCTATTAACTTCTGCATCGATGGACCGATTTTCACAAAACTTGGTATGAGGCTAGTGCTACCAGAGCTGACCTCAGGTTTATAATTTATTTGGCAAATTTTGAAGTTACAAGTTCGATTCCAGGAACATTCTTTCCCTATTTGGCTGACATAGGAAGTCTCAAATCCATCAAGCAGAGATTTTTTCTTTTTCACTTTAAAATATCTTAGAATTGTGATATCGGAGTGAAAATTACACTGTTATAAGGGGAAAAGAATGAAAACTCTTATTTATGTCAATGAATTTTGATTATCATTCGAAATCCTCGAATTTTGTAAATTTTTGTCTTCTGGATCGCATTTTATTGGATACGATTCTTGATCTCGGCTCAAGCATAGTCTATGGCAGTGCTACCCAACCGGTGTGCCATGAGGAAGGCACAAGTGTGATGCACACACTGAGAATATTTAATTTTCACAAAAGAGTTTGGAAAAAACAAATCTGCATAAATGTTATCAACTGAAGAATTTATCCTGAAATTACGAGAGGAAATGATAGCAACTAATACCTTTAGATGTATATATTTTGGCTAAAAGCTAAAGGCGCAGATATCCTTCAATATCTGAATGTGAACCATCTAGATCAGAGTTTCTCAACCGCGCTCCGTAATCATTAGGTAGGTGCTCCGTATGCTTTTCATCTTTATTCAATTTGTATGGATTTATTTTTTTAATTAAATAAGCAATATATAATATGCGTGAGATCGTCTTTAATTTCATATAAGTTTGAGTTCATTCATTCATTTTTTCCTAGATTGTTTTTGTACTGACAACTGTATGTAATATGGACATTCCAGCTGGTAGGTAACAAATGTTTTTCTGAAAAGTTTGTTCTAGTGCTCCTCCTAAATTAATGAATACCACTAGGTGCTCCCCGCTCTACTAAATGTTGAGAAACACTGATCTAGATGACGTTCCAAATTCAACAACGTATTTATGAGAATTCAGTTGTTTGTCAACGGCCCATATTAAAAATATTAAAAGGGCATGCTTAAAGGACCTAGATGAAGAACTTCTTGTGGCTATTTCTGTTATTGAGCCTAATATAAAGTGCCTTTGTACCAAAAAAGCTAGCCTAAATTTTCCATCGAAGAACATAACATTTTTATACTTTGAATTGTGTATGTACTTAATTTACAATAAAATTATACAATTTATTATTTTACCAATCATAACAATCTAATATAATTGTGACAGTTACTTGTTTTATGCTAGTTTTTTCTTTAAAAATGTGTACATAGTGAAATTAATTAGGAGTGGTTTGGCGTGCCGCAATATTTTTAAGCATGCATGAAGGTGTGCCGGGGAAGCACTGGTTTATGACACATATGACTTTTTCCACTCCACTATGTGGTTAATAAAAAACTTAATTGAAAGAATCTTATTAGACAAGCAAAATACACAGCATTAAATTAAAAATATTAATCAAATCGGAGATGCCTTTTTATGCCACACAGCTTTCTTTTTGCTTCATTATTGCACGCCATAAAGTATTATGCATCAAATCAGATCAGAAATCAATTGCTTAAATTCCTTGAACGATGTGATTAATATTACGTTTTTGTTTACTTAATGATAACAACTGCTTTATTTTTTAATGGAAACCAGCCTTCATTGGTCCTTGCATAGACTTGTTGTCTTTCAAAAAGAAAAAAGTTTACACATGAGAGAACTGCTTGTTGAAATTTTTGATAGCTCTCGTGTTGTGAGAGAACCGGTTGTTAAAATTTTGGCAGTTCACCACTGGTTTTAACATATCACAAATATTACTTGTGTATAAGTGGATTCCTGAGTTTTTCACTAAAAATTTGGCCTTGAAAACTCAACCTATACTCATGTATATACAGTAGCTTTTTAAATGAACTTTTCTAAAAATTTCTGTTCCGATTGGATAGTCACCTCACTCATAATTCATTTATTTCCAATTCTCAAAGTCTCTTGATTGAGGTGAGGTAATAAGCTTGTTCTTTACATAAATTATAACAAAATATAAAGCATTTAAAGAGGAATATGATTTAAAATCAACTTGTTGAAGAATATAAGAATTGGAGCAAGAGGAGATTCTAGGTTTTTCTGATGTAAATAACATTCATATTTCATGCAATATTGTTAAAAGTATGAATATACACAGAGTACACATAATTTTAACAAGTTAGCAACTTTTATTCTATAGTGGAGTTATTGTTAGCAAAGCATGACAATCTGTGTGACATTGAATTTACAGCAAAACAAGAATGAACTTGAGAATTTATAGATTTCACCATAAACAAGAATGTTAATTAAAAACTTTGTGTCAAGGGAGTAATTTTTATAATGTACTTGAATAAAGTAGCCAGCCGTTGGAGTGCAGCTTCATCCATCTGTCCTTGAAGGTCAGAGAAAGATTTTGGATGACTCATTCCACATAATTGCCTCCAGTTAGGATAGCTGGGAAGGCCATGGTCCCTGCCTCTTTGAACATTTAGAGATGCTAGATCGAGGCCATATCCTTTTTTCTTTCCTGTTTTCTCAGATTTCTTGTTACTTTTCTCTTGAGCTTTGTCATAATCCTCACTCCATCTTTGTTGAAACAAATGCCGAGTCACCTGTTCAAAGAGAAAAATTAAATTTATGGTAAAGTAATTTTTAATAAAGTACTTTAGGCTCCCTGACTGCAGAGGTTATGTTACTGGAAACAACCTTGGATGCATATACCTCAAATATCAAAACCAAGGCTACATGAGAAAAAAGGAGGTTAACCCTTAAGAGTTTCGCATGGACGTTTGTGACGTATCAGGTCACGCGGGTCTTTTTGACCATGTTGGATAAACAGGCTAAAATACACTAAAATGAATACTGCTATGCAACTTTTCTTTATTTTCAAATATATTTTTGTGTATACAATGATTTTACATTGATAACGAAGTATTTTATTAGTAAACTGAGAAATATTTTTAGAAAAATTTATAGAAGGCAGAGTACAGCATTTTAATTCAAACGCAAATAACTTTTATGTAAAAATAAAACATAGACTCTAAAAATTGTGAATCAAAATTACTGTTACGTTTTACAGCCATTAATCTTCGTCATCTTCCTAATCCTCATCTTGAAATTTGGAACAACCGACACGTAGTAACGGAATGCTCTCTGCATATATATCTTGAGCATATTACACAGTACGTCGGGTCTTCCTGTTTTGTTTCCAAGAGCAAAAAGTGCATTTTCCTGGTTCATTGCTCATCTGCTCTTGTCTTTCTTCTTCAGAAATTTCTACGAATTGCCTAATCTTTACTTTTATGCTTATGGGCACGAATTTTCAAGTAATCTGTGCAGAGTTATTTTGAAAGTGTTTTCAAAATCTCCCTGCAGTGGATTTTACTTTGTATGCTACTCTCTAATATAATAAAGCCATTGATTCTGGCTATATTCATTAGTGCAAAAAATACAGTAAGGGACCAATGATTGCTAATATAAATTTGTAAAAAAACGTCTTTGTAAATAACTATTAGCGCAAATAAATAGTATAGATAAATACGATAATTAGCAGTCTCAAACAATCAAGCATCGATGACCTATTCAAAAAAAATTACATTGTATTATTACCGCACAGAAATATAGAAGATTGTGTTAAAAACTCAAACACATTCACTTGAAAAAAACTGTGTAGTCACCAAGGTCCCTCTCAACTAGACATAAAGGCCAACTGACTCCTAGGCAGGTACAATCAACTGTTCCATTGTAAGGTGATACACATTGTGTGTATATGTTATTGGAAGATAGAGCCTATCCTCGCTGTCGCCGCATGCTTGCAGAAATCAATGCTCACAAAGACCACATACATAAATTATGCTTACATGCCTGATTGTTTCTAGTTCCCTTGCATCTAATGAACTCATGGCGATGGGTTGTTACTAAAATAATTTGTAAAAAAAGGCTAGAAAATAATTATTGGCGCACATAATTTATATGGACAAATACTATAATTATCGATCTCAAACACTCAACACCTGGCATACAGGGCACTTTTTCACAGGCAGAAGAGTCGACTTCTTCAAAGAACATGACATTTTTATTATTACAGCAAAGAAATAAAGAATATTGCGATAAAAATATAGCTAGTGAAATTGAGGTAAGATAAGGAGGCCAAGCATTAGATACTAATGACTGAGATCCCAGTCTTTTAGACTGTGCGCGCCCTCTTCAGTGACCGACTAGCAAAAACAGATGTGTAGTAGAGAAAAACAAAATGTAAACAAATAACGCTAACTTTGAGAGCCCAAAAAATCCGTTATATGATACATAATGAACTCGAGATAAGATACTGAGAAGGCCAGAGATGAAATGTTACTGAGAGGGTTTTAATTTAAAATAATGTAAACCACCCGGTCTTTTAGACCATGCGTGACCACTTAAGGGTTAATAGTTCTCTACTCACAAGACTAAACATATTATGGGAAGGATAATTATGTACATTTATTAAAAAGGAAAATAGTAGTATTATACAAAACAAATAAATTAATAATTGTCTTTAACCAGGGCTGGACGTAGGCATGGACTATATGGGCTTCAGCCCAGGACCCCGCAATGCTTAGGGACCCATAATTAAATTATTTAACCATATTATCAAATGAACGTGATATAACAAAATCACTACCATATGATAATGTAATTAGAGACTATACCACTGTAAAATGCAAGAGATTAATTAAAATGTAGAATGTAGTGATTTTTTATATATGTATAAATAAGTACAAATGTTAATTGTTGGTTTGTAATTAGATATTAATATAATGAACCAGCTCTTTCCTTTATGTATTGTAATTCTTTTGTTGTAATAAAATATATAACATCAATATTACATTTTGTTTATATTTTTATAACTTTATAGGGGCCCCTAAAAATTATTAGCCCAGGGCCCCAAAACTTGAGTGTCTGGCACTGTCTTTAACAAATCAAACTCTTAAGATAGCTTATAAATTGTATTAGGTTTTAAAAACAAGGAAAAAATATGTACCTTAAGGGAGTGACTGGTATGCTTCAATCTTTCTGCTTATTCATTTTTTCCTAAAACTCCTTTGGTATTAACACCGTTTTATCTGGAACCCATTTGTAAATGTATACAATATTATACCTTAAATACTTTTATCTTGAGCACAACATAGCTCATTTTCAATCTTTCCAATGAGTTAAATTAATTACAATACATTACTAGTTGTGTTTCTAGTGTTTGGATAACATAAAAAGAATTTTGGCTTTGACAGAAAGAAGTGATGTTGCATAATTGGATTTTTTAAAATACAGAAGCAATCAGCTACTATTATATTATTAGTTATGTAGTTCCTACTATGAAATTACTTAATCATTTCAATATTGTATAAATAATCTATAAAAAACTGTCTGGCATCATTATACGGCTTATGTGCCATGCCTGTTGCTTATGCAGGCAGTCCTCCACATCCGTACATTCGACATCCGTATGGATGTCGAGGACTGCCTGTATGCCACCAAAACTTTACCTTGGGTACCAAAACTGTGGAGAGTAAAACCTTGGATAATGAGGGTCTTCCATAATTCCCTTTAGATAAATTATGTACCAACAATATAATCTTAATTATATTCTATTATTATAAAAGTAGTTTTAAACAGTCTTGTTCTAGCTTCATTGGCTAATTACATTGAATGTGAATTGAGGGATGGCCTACCTTAATTTTTCTGGCACATTCACTGGGTTGGTCTGATAAAGAGCTACCCAGCCAAAATTGTTCCATTAACAACATCATACCTTAAGAGATACTATTAAGAGTTGTATCCAAACATACAAATAAAACAAGCGAGGGAAGATTTGCAGAGCAAATTGCATAAGGTGCTTTTTCTTTTTTTCACAAAAAATATCATTAGCAAATATTATTGTGTCCTGCCAAAAAGCAACAAAAAATTTAAGAATAAAAAATTCACTATTTAAAAATAAACTTCTGTGGAATTGAACCCCAGTACAGTTGATTTTGAAACAATGCACTACACCATCCCATCCGTAGTGCTTCCCTGCAAAAATCACCTTTTCTTCTTTTGTGTATTCTTTGAGTTATAAGCAAAGCTCTAATGTAGATACTGATCATAGATTCAACAAATTTTTACCATGTCTAGGTCTCGTATAAAAAAACCTATCCAAAAAAATTTAGCTTCTCAAGGTCTTCGGATTCCAGAGAAGTTGTCCACACAGACAGATGGACAGATACACAAGTGATTTTTTAAGTAAAAAATGCTAATTAGAGATTGATATTGCTCTTTATGTGATTTTATTACATGTTAATACGCATTTCTCTCTCACCATTATGTTATGAGGTAATCTAATACAAGCAGTCGTCAACTTCCATACATTCGACTTCTGTACAACTCGCACTTTCGTACATTATAAATTCTTGCCCCTGAACCACCTTTTGTACTCCGAATTCGGACTTTCGTACATCAGCTGACGAACAAACATTTCGAGCTATCGCATAATGGCGCGGTAATAAATTAAAGTATGCTACGTAATAATATACATATTACATGTAATGTAAGATTTGTGTGTAATGTTTTTTAATATTGTACTGAAATTTTACAAGATTAATACCACTGTAAAGTCAGTTAATAATTAATAAATTATTATTATTATTCAGTCTCAGCAACGTTACCATCTTTGTTTGTACATACAGCAGTGTTTCTTTGTTTGTGCATTTTACACATATTATTTTATAAACATGAGTGATAAACGGAAAACTGAAAGTGCTAATACAAGTGGAAAGAAACGTAGGGCTCATAAAGTGAACACGATTGAGACAAAAATGGAAATAGTTAGGCGTGCCGAAAGCGGCGAATCTTTAGCTTCAATCGGACGTTCATTGGACTTAAGCCGGTCAATTGTGTGTTCAACTGTGAAGGAGAATAACAAAATTAAAGAATATGTACGAAATGCTGGAAATATTTCGTCGAAGATTGTGTCTAAAAGGCGAGGTGTAGTGATGGAGGAAATGGAGCGATCTTTAACATTATGGATTGAGGATCAGCATAAAAAAAACATTCCAGTGAGTCTTTCAATAATTCAAGGTAAGGCTCTCAGTTTGTATGAAACAAAAACATTGACACGACGAATTACACTGTTGAAGGCGTCCAGCTAAAACTAGCCGATTCCGTCAAATACTTAGGCGTTACTTTAACAAGCAACCTCTCGTGGGATATGCACATACGAAATATATGCGGGAAGGCTAAACAGAAACTAGGATTCATCAAACGCATAGTAGGTAAAAGTGAGGAAAAAGACAAAGAGACATGTTACTTCTCGTTAGTAAGACCACTATTAGAGTACGCGTCGAGCATATGGGATCCGTACGTGAAAGGATCAATCTCAGAGTTAGAAAGAGTGCAGCGAAAAGCCGCTAGATTCGTCAAAAATTGTTACGATAGAAACAATAGTGTTACAGCCTTGATACAGGACTTAGGATGGGAATCACTAGCTGAGCGCCGATCACGCTCTAGGTTAAAACTTCTCGAAAGATTTAGAACGCATATATTCTCCAGCGATGTCGAAGAAATAATAAGAGCGCCAACTTATATTGGTAGAACGGACCATCCTCGTAAAATAAGAGAGATAGCCTGTAGGACTGAGAGGTATAAAGGCTCGTTTTTCCCTAGAACGATAGCTGAGCAGAACAGAAGTTACGAAAGGAAATCAGCCGACGTAGAATGATACTATACATTATTATGCGCTTTACCTTGGTGCTATTGCACCCCCTGCCACACACCATTGCGGTGGCTTGCAGGGTGAACTATAGATATAGATATAGATATAAGACTGGAAAAAATGCTTAGGAGAAGGGGCCGCTGATACTCCGGAATTTTGGGCTAGACAAGGCTGGTTTGATAGGTTCAAGAGCAGGGCCTGTTTACATAACATTAAATTGACTGGGGAACTTAATACCAAAATATAATAACTATAGTCAATGACTAGATCATGGTAAGGATGGAAACACTGTGTTACAAACAGTACGAATAAATGTAACTCTTACAGTAATAAAAATTTCTTGAGAAAAAAGAATAATAAAAAACAAATAATGAAAAATTATAATAAAAAAGATAATAATCAATTTCACCTTAGGATAATACAAGGGAACAAGAACCCGAGATAGCATACACTGACACCCCTGAACCGCCTTTTGTGCGCCGATCAGACTTTAGCGTGTCAGCTAAATGACGAACGAATATTTCGAGTGGTGCTGGTTGCCAGCCACCAGGCCACCAGTTTCCACCACGTCGCCATATTTGTCCATACAGTAGTGTTTATTTGTGCAATTATTTGAATATTTTATTGCATTTTGCCCTATCTCTCTATATTATAAAATCAACGATTGTGTGTAAAAGGCCCCTGCACAAAAATACTAAACATTTATGCCATAATTAGAGATTTTATAATATTTTTTGGCTCTCTGGGAACGGAATCCCCCTATAACATTTAAATCTATGTTCGACATCCGTACAGTCAACTTTCATACACGTCTTCAGCATTATGTACGAAAGTAAGGGACTGCCTGTAATAAAACCACCATAACACTGAGCATACCTGTCTGCCTCAAATGAACTACTCAAGACCTGGACAGTGCTTTCCTTTTTATCCTATAATTATATTTCTTTAATTGACCATTTTTCTAAATTTCAGGCACAAATATATTTGGCTCAGTTGGATAACTTTTTATATATCTTTATGTTAAAAAAACTCATTGAAATTATATTTGGCTGAAGAATTTAGCATATGACATAATTATCAGGCTATCATATTATTGTACATCATTAAGCATGCAACAAATTTAATTTAAAAAGTTTAATTATGTCATGAAAACAATACCTCAGGTGTAAGATAAGTATCGACTCTTTGGATATCAGTACTCAGAGCTCCGCTGATAGCATTATCCAATTTTTCTGGATCATATAAAATATATGGGTTGAATAACATCTTATGCAACTCCACGTACTCCTCACTTGATGTATCATTCCTTAAAATCTTCATTAAGGTCTGTAGGAAAAAAATACAAATTACAGCAAACTTTTAAACCTTTGAGACCTCTTCCTTTCAATATATCTATTATTATAATGAAACAAAGTTAGAGTTGAATATAAGAAAGCATTTATAAAATGCCTTATACGCAGTGGTGAGTTGCCAAAATTTTAACAACAGGTTCTCTGACAACATATGGAACTGCCAGAATTTTAACAAACAGTTCTCTTTTTTAATGAAAAAATAAAAGAATTTCAAAAATATTTTTGAAAATTTGCATATTTTATAATTGTTTATTACTGATATTTTTATGACTAATAACAGTGCAAATTGCAAATATTTTGTCACTTCATCTATAGTGCATTCCACCTTAAAGTTTCAGTACGGTTTCAAACGGCATCATTCATCCCCTCTCCTGCCGACTTAAAAATCCAATCGCTCCATCCTTCTCTACGACACCAGGATTGCCAAATCTCACTAAAAATTTTAAGTTGCATTAAAATAAAAATTCAAAATTTCTAACTGCACAATTTTTAACGCAGAATCTAATGATATACTTTTAAATGAAAACTAAAAATTATTTTCTATATAACATGCGATAAACAATATTTGATCTGAAATGGACATTTTACGGTCACGTTTGTTTCAATCGATGATATATACGTTCTGTTTTAAAATAATGTAATGCTGATTTTTGCATTAGGTTTAGGAATGTTTAAGGATTGTAATGGTGCTACTTAAAGTTTAATAAATTGATTTTAAATATTTGTTTTCAGCATTCAATGATAAGCTTCTTTTGCATGTTCCAGTCTGATTTGAAAAAGTTTGTCTGTGAGGAACCTTTTTATTTTTAAAGATACTTTCATGGTCTAAGCAATAAAGTTGTAGGTATACGTTTGAAGTTGTTTTTGGTCCACTCAGATGTGGGATTGGGTCACCAAGGGGAGGGTGAACAATGTGAAAGTTTTATTGTGGTCCGGTCAAAGGTTGGCAGTTTACCCTCGCCCGCTCTTCCCTCAGTTACACCTCAGCAGTTAGACTATCTTGTGCTTTTGTCATTTTGTCTACTCATAAGTTTGTGGGCAAGTACTTACAAATTTTTCTAGTTTTATTGTGTATTGCAAATTAGTTGCTTTAACAATTCTTCTAAACATTTTCAAACCGAAGTGTGTAATACGGTTCAAGTGTAGAGATACGTTGTGTTTGCAGGTTTCATGTTTATGGTGTCCACTTTTTAAAAATAGTGTATGTACATCCCCAAACGTATTTTCATATTGATATTGTGGTTTTTGTGAGAAGATGGACATCTCAACGAGGAAAAGAAAGCAAGGTGAAGGAATCAGGAATAAGGAAAAACAAACAATATTGAATGTTCTTAGTAGCTGCCTCAATGAGGCTAATGAAAGTATTTTTGTTTTGGCTTAGAAATTCATGTACTAGGGCAAAAATTGTAACAATAGCATTTACTTAATAAGTTATATAAAGGAAATTTTAAACTGTCAGACTTTTGCTAGTGTTAGGGTAGTGGGACGTGGCACCACTGTGCGCCATTTACCCAATACTGAAACTTAAAGATGAAACACACTATAGAGGGCTAAATTGGAAAGAAAATGATTTAGATTTAGTTAAGTAAATAATATTTTATATTAGAATATCACAGCAGTATTTTTCAGGACTGCAAGGGAATGCAATGAAATAAGAGATTAACAGCAGTTAACTTTCTTAATTTACACAATATCAATCACATTTCATTTATAAACTCAATTTCTGAAAATTATTTGTTAAAACGAAGTTCATTGTATCTAATGTAATGCTATTGATAAAAATATCTTGCCTTTATTAGAACAGAAATGTTCATTTTAAAATTCACAGTAGTAGAAATAAACTCCACGACTTTATTTAATTTTCAACCGTGAATAAGTAAATAAGGATATTGCAGAAGAAGAAACTGATCACATATAGGAACCACATAAAAGTGAAACCTTCCAAACACAGGATCCCCATATACACAAACATAAGAGTTTTTGCCATTAACCATTAAGTATGTAAGTAGTCGCGCGTTGCACAGAGTGCAACATTGAAGAAAATAGCAATATTGGCTTTTCTTTAAGCACAACTGAAGCAGTTTTCAATAACATGAAAGACGAAACATAAAAACACATTTATTAATTACAACACCAGGTTTAACATATACAAGAACATTTTTTTCTAACTTCTACTAAAACTTTTAGTATGATTCTGAATTATTCTTTTATCACAATTTTCACATATATGCAACGTCTACAAAATGAAGAAATTGGCAATATTTGTTTTTCTTTACGTTAGAAATGGAATATTTTTTAATACAGTCGAATCTCCCTATAACGGAATTGAAGGGACCAGTAGGTTTTCGCCATTATAGAGGAAGTCAAGATCAAGAAATAATACAGCATATTAAAAACGAAAAGAGTAACTTTATTTAAATTTTACTTCAAATATGTACATATGTACTTACAAATTTCCATTACTAATCAGTGAAAAAGTCTGTCATTTTTGTTTGTATTGTTCTTCTTGTCTTCCAATATTCTTCTTCCACTTTGTTTTCGATATTTGAAAATTGTCGCTGTAGTTCTGCGTCAACATCCAGGCCTTTGAAAAAAGTGGAAACCAGACGAATTGCGTCGAACGCTTGTTTTGCACTAGGCAGTTCAAGCTCTGGTTCTGCTTCTTCTTCGTCTTCCTCATCGCGAGAGAGGATTTTGTCTATGAATTCCTGCTCACTAAATTCAGCTGCTGTCGCTAGGTCGTCGTCCGCAATGGTGTGTGTCGAGGTTTGTCAGTTGGAGACACTCTGGCGCTTGGAACTGATTGATCCACTCACTGAGGGAAACTTGGTCGTGGTTGTCATCATTCCCAGTCTGATCTCTCAGGACAGAGGCTTCCCGCTTAGTGATGCCAGCATGCCTGAAAGAGTGTTGGATCGTTGCTTGGCTGACGTTCTCCCACGCCTTCTGAAGTAGATAGACAGCGTCCAACAAATTCAACTTCATTCGTTGGCCCTCTATATCATCGATCAAGCGTAACGACATCTTCTTCCTGTAATGCCCTTTTAGGCTTTTTATAACGCTCTGATCCATTGGTTGTAGGACACTCATAGTATTGGCTAGGAAGAACACGATCTTGATGTTTTTTAACTGTCTATGACGGGATGAGCTGTACAATTGTCGACCAGTAATAAAAATTTTCTGTTTTTTCTTTGTAACTCTTGGTCCCACTTCCTTATTTCCTCTACGAAGATCCGTTCCGTCATCCACGCAGATTTGTTGCTGTTATAGTTAACAGGTAAAACTACCTGAAATAATTGTTGGTTACCCTCTAATTTTGTTTCTCATGAATGAATTTTCGGCCGCTATAGAGAGATTTTCAACATTTTATTTCCGTAATAGAGAACTGAAATAGCATTGGTTAGGTAGGGATTGTGAAGGGACCGATAAGTTTTGCCGCTATAGGGAGATTTCCGTTATAGAGGAATCCGTTATAGGGAGATTCTACTGTATAATGAAAGGCAAAAAACATATTTTATTAATTACAACACCAGGTTTAACATTTACAAGAACATACTTTTGTAATTTCTACTAAAACTTTTAATATGATTCTGAATCCTTTTTTTCATCACAATTTTCACATATATAAATTATTTCTACAAAATGTTTTTTTCGTGTGAAAGTATTACAATGAGTACACTTCAGCATAGTGGTCGTATTTTTTGTACGACTGCAAATACCACATTTCTCTTTTTTTTTTTGAGGTGGTTTTTCCGGATCATCTTCAGATGTTAGTGGTCTTTTATATCTGGATAAAAACAATTGTATGTCTCTAGGAAGACTTTTCATAGCAGCTCTTTCTTGAAGATGAGGCAGATTTTTCAAAAAAGTTCGCCAATATCCCATTTTCTCAAATCCTTCAGAAAATTTATATAGAATGTGGGCATTTATTCCAGTCACATTTAGCAAAAAAAAATAATGCCATTGGCCATCTTCTTGTTCTTCGCGATACAGAGTAACTGCCACACATTTGGTCAAAAGTGTCAACGCCTCCTTTTGTTGCGTTGTAATCCATTATTATATCCGGTTTATTTGTCGCTGTATTTATTGCCACATCGTCATGCATCATTGAAATCAAAATAACGGATTTATTTTTTCTAGGGACATATGAAACTAAAGTATCGTGTTTTTGAAAGCCAAAAAGAAAACTGCCCACTTCTCTTCTACCATTGCTTGAAATTCTGTGGGGATTTCCCTCTTATTTTTTCTTAAAGTCTCCAATATTGTTATTTTGTCTGATAAAAGAGACGCTGCCAAACCACAACTAGAGTACCAATTGTCCATTGTGAGGTTTCGTTTGGATCCTTTCAGGAGGGCCACTAAACGTTGGACTATTGCAGTTGGTGTGTTTTCCTTCTTGTAGGGGCCTTCTGGCTGTTTACCGCAATACACCTCCATATTGTATGTGTAAAAAGTTTTTGAATCTGCTAAAGCGAAAATCTTTAGGCAGGCTTATTTGGTAAATATTGAATGAAAGAACATTGTCCCCCGAATGGTTCGAGGTTTTCATCTATTGTTACGTATTTCCCAGGGTTGTAACAGTTTTTGCAATTCTCAACAAATTTTTCAAAAATTGTCCTAATCGGAGCCAATTTGTCCTGCGCCTTTCAAGCATGTCTGGTGGACTGGTCATCAATTGCATGGCACTCAGCAAACACAAGAAACGTTTGTAGCTCATGCACGTATGATGTGCTTTTTTCATACCGGCTAAATATAATAAGCCAAGAACAGCTAAAATTTCAGTTTTTGTAGTACTTTTCCAATCACGTTCCCTTGAAAATGTTTTCTCAAAGAGGTTATTTTCGATGTAAGAATTGATGTAGGTTGGCTGTTTCTATAATATGTTTACATAAACTCAAGAGTATTCTAACCTCCACGGGAATCCAGAAACTTCTCAAGTGGGGGAGAGAGAGAGAGAGAGAGAGAGAGGGAGGTGGTATTCAATGGGAGCCACTGCGCCTATCGTCCTCTCAGACTTCTGTAGACCAAAGAATATTCTATCAGCGCAACTCTCACTTTGCAAGGATATTTATTTGCTTAGAACTAACCTCCAGTGCAAATTTGAGATATTTTGTACCAAATGCATCTAAGAGCACATTTTGAAGTGGTATATTATTACTTCCAAATGGTGGCAAGATTATTTTTATAATTATCTTGTCATAGTAGAAGAATGGAACAGCAGCAGAATTTGTCATGATTGTCTAATAATAGCAATTATTTCCTTTTATAATTACTCTCATAGTGCTACATCGAACTGAATTTGTATACAACAATTTGAAGATTAGTGTGCAATGTACCCTGAAATAAATCAAATTAAACCTGTGCCTCCAAAAGTAAAATATTACTCATGAAGATAATGACAGAAACTTTAATGTAAAAACATTGAATATAAATAATTCTATATAAACAATTAAAAATGTTGTTTGTTGTTTATTATTTGATCGTTTATTTTTCTTTTGAGTGTTTTAAACTTCTTAGTCTGCAGCCACATGAGCATTTTTATGACAAGGCCAATGCGCAAAAAAACGCAACAAAAAGTGTTTTCTGGATGGCCAGATGGGCATTTTTTATTCGCGTAACCTCACAGGAATTATCTTTGTTCAGTGCGCATCATGAACCAGAAAAAACATCAGATAATCAATCAATATTTTTGCGACACTTTCCCATGCTTTTCTCTTTTTGTTTCCATCTTTATATCCTGAACATGATAGGTCATATAAGTAAGGGTGTTTCTCGACTTCAACAATTAAAATTTCACTCTCTAGAAACTCCATTTTCACACAATGTTAATGTAGCAAACAAGAAACGCATGTGTGGCCACACGTGTCTAAAATGTGCCCAGATGACCTTAAAGACTCATATCTATTGATGCACAGAAAACAAAATGGTCTTCTGGCTGGTCTAGGTTCTATTTCTTGTGTTTTTTTGACATTGCCAACGCACGTCAAAAATATATATAAAAGTTGTTTATAAAAATGAATTTTTATAAACCATTACTTTCTTCAAAATGTTTTTGCAGCCATAGTTAACAAACGGTTCCCTAATTTTTTTTTAAATCTAACAACCGGTTCTGACAAAATGGTGCGAACCGACCCCAACTCAGCACTGCTCATAGGTACTATTTCTCAGTCATATGATAGTGTTTTCATTATGCTATTAATAGCCTATAATAATTTATCTGTTGCAATAGGAGATGTAATTTCAAAATATAAGTGCTTACAGGCAGCAATGTGTGAGCAAATCTGAATGCAGCAGTGGCAAAGTTATTTGCAACAGCAGGGTTAACATCTGGGTTGTATCCCTCAAAATACCCATCTTTTTTAGGTGCAAGTTTAAGTCTATCCATCAATGACTCTCCTGGAATAAGAATAATATTATTAATTATGGTACACATGAATAATAGTGTTTATATGATTAGAATAATAATTCAATATTTAAAAAAATTATGATTATGAACTTATTATAAACATAATTGATATGTATCGAATATTGACTCAATTGAACACATTTCATTTAGAAAACTGTCTTATGTGCATACTTTAATTAAATGTAAATATTGTTTAACAGTTTTCTTAACAGACAAGGCACTTCCATAGCCAGTACTTGGATGTTTGCCATTGTTAATAAGGTAAACTGAGGCTTTTCAGTAATCTCCATACTTTTCATGCAAAGCCAAAAATGTTCTCTTCTTCTATTACAAACTTTTCTGAATTTAATGTAAATAAAATAGTGAACATAATTCTATAGCTTTCTCTTTCTGAGACCATGCAATTTTTTAGGATAATTAGACATTTCTATTCATATACTTTGTAATATTTTATATCAAGTCTCAAATCTAATAGAAAGATAATCCCCATTCAATAAAACTATTTTTAATTTCTTCATAGATTAATTATTTGATATACACCATTGAACATTAATGATAAAAGTTTTTAAAAACTGATTTGAATAAAGATTTTCAAATGCAAAACAATGTTAATTTTGAAAATCTTAATCATGACAATGCATTTTAAATAAATAATGTTCCTTGTGATTATCTATGTCTAACAATAAGTCCAACAAGTCTGGTCATTTAAAAAAGTTAATTCCTCAATAATCTGTTAAGGAAATGGGTTTTTTGAAACTGTTGAATAATATTGCTATTTAAATGTACCAAGAACAACAGGCAGAAATTCGTTATAAGTGATATGTTGAATCTCAGCTGCAATGATTCGTCTTCCTTCCTGGTACAGCTTTTCGTCATCCCAAGATGGATTTATTTGTGAGAGAGCACGAACAATGCGGTTGTGTTCTCGGGCCAATAGGAGATGCATTGTGGTTAAATGCATGTTCTCATTAGCACGGCTATCTCCTGAAAGGCATTAAATAAATCTGTAATCAAATAAATTTGTTCTTTGACAATATAATCACACCATCATAAATATAACATGCATGAGGAATTTCTGACAGTAAAGATGTTAAATATTCTTTTGTAAACAAGGATAATAAATAATCAACAAAGTGGCAGCTCTGAAGAAATAACACAAACCAAATATATCACTTTTAATTTGAATTGATTTTAAAGTATGGAAAGAAAAATTCTTAATATCTGTCCAAATAACAAAATACTGATTATATAATATTAATCCTTTACATTACATAGCTGGCAATGTATGGGTTGAAAATTTTTGTTCTATTGGCAGACAAAAATGAACTGAAAAGAATAGTTATCAGTTGATTCAATAAATGAAGGAACTGATAATCTAGAATGAAAAATATGAAGCAGAAAAGTTGTTTTGAAAAACAGGAGTAAGAGTACAGGCAGTCCTTGACATCCGTACATAATGCGTTCCTGAAAATGTGTCCAGAAGTCGAATGTACGGATGTCGAACATAGATTTAAATGTTATAGGGGGATTCCGTTCCCAGAGAGCCAAAAAATATTATAAAATCTCTAATTATGGCATAAATGTTTAGTATTTTTGTGCAGGGGCCTTTTACACACAATCGTTGATTTTATAATATAGAGAGATAGGGCAAAATGCAATAAAATATTCAAATAATTGCACAAATAAACACTGCTGTATGGACAAAGATGGCGACGTGGTGGAAACTGGTGGCCTGGTGGCTGGCAACCAGCACCACTCAAAATATTCGTTCGTCATTTAGCTGACACGCTAAAGTCTGATTGGCGCACAAAAGGCGGTTCAGGGGTGTCGAGGAGAACCTGAAGTGCACATACGAAATCCCTCTTTTTTCATTAAAGCATTTGCCAATTTAATAGTTTTTTTGTAATATTGCCTAAACTTGGCCCCAAAGAGAGTGATGATTGAAATGAAAGAAAAGTCAGTAAAAAGGGCAAAAAAAAGTGACAAGTTTGGAGAAGAAAATTGAAGTTTTAGATAGGCTTGCGCATAATGAATTTGCTTCATCAGTTCGTAAATTACTTGGTGTGAATGAGTCCACAATAAGATCGATTAAGAAAAGTGAAGAAGCGATCAAGAAAGTCCCGCTGAGTTCAATTGTTATTCACAAGAAAGCCAAGCTACTGCACAATCATTATGTCTTAAATTGTTTCGCGGTCTGCTAACGGGATATCGCCAATGTCATCGAAGCGTGTGTAGATCGGTTCCTTGCTCTTTAAAAAAATGTGGTGTTTATTCAGAACGCCACAGTACGTATTGTATTATTATATTTGTTCTTCACAACTGAACACACACTCGACTGGCTTAAGTCCAATGAGCGTCCAATTGAAGCTAAAGATTCGCCGCTTTCGGCACGCCTAATTATTTCCATCTTTGTTCCAATCGTGTTCACTTTATGAGCCCTACGTTTCTTTCCACTTGTATTAGCACTTTCAGTTTTCCGTTTATCACTCATGTTTATAAAATAATATGTGTAAAATGCACAAACAAAGAAACACTGCTGTATGTACAAACAAAGATGGTAACGTTGCCGAGACTGAATAATAATAATAATTTATTGATTATTAACCAACTTTACAGTGGTATTAATCATGTCAAATTTCAGTACAATATTAAAAACATTACACACAAATCTTACATTACATACAATACGTATATTATTACGTAGCATACTTTAATTTATTAGAAGTGTTGGCTTGCCTGACAGACAGTGCCATTATGCAATAGCTT
Source organism: Uropetala carovei (assembly GCA_036926305.1). Classification (NCBI taxonomy): domain Eukaryota; kingdom Metazoa; phylum Arthropoda; class Insecta; order Odonata; family Petaluridae; genus Uropetala; species Uropetala carovei. The sequence continues at coordinate 1,907,983 of JAXCHB010000140.1, forward strand.
GAAATGTTTGATCGTCAGCTGACGAACGAAAGTCCGAAATCGGCATTGTTCGGCATACAAAAGGCGGTTTAGGGGTGAGAATTTACAATGTACGAATGTCAAATGTACAGATGTCGAGGACTGCCTGTATATGAAAAAATAACAAAACAGGTGGTAATAAGTAAAATTTTGTTGTTCTCTCACATGCCAACCAACCTAATAAATGCAAAATGATACAGCATAAAAAAAGTTTGATGCAAAGTACAAGACAAAATTTGAAATCCAAAATTACACAAAATGAAGAATCAGTGAAAAGGAAAAAATCTCATTGAACTGAAAGAAAAATTTTAAGATAAGTACTGAGGATTATCCTAGAAAAAATTCTTACAAAATATATTAATTCAAAAATGTGATGACTGCCAATTAAATTCAGTTAATGCTTGAACTACGTACTACTACTCGTACATTCGGGTATGGCCCTCAAGCATATTTTACAACAAAATATAATGTATCCAGTAAACTAACCTGACATGAAGCAGTATTTTCCCTTTTGGTTCATTTCTGGAGTGTTGCATCCATCCCGAGGATCTGTAGATGGCGGAAGAAGTTCTCTTCCGTCTGGTGTCAGCATCATATGAAGTTCTCCTTTACCATTTGGAGATCTAAGACGCATTGCTTGCTCTTCTGATGATCCATAAACAACTGAACCATCTATGTAACTTGTTATCTGGTTCAGTTGCTCTCGTGGGCCTGCATCATTTATATAATAAAAAATTTCAAAACCCTATTAAATTGCTCCAAATATTTGGAGTTTTATTTCCAGCCATAGAAATAGGTCCAATAGAAGCTATGCCTTGTTGTGAAAATTTTGTTTGTAGTTACTTCTTTGAAAGATTATCATTCTTATTACATCATGGAAATGAAATTTATATTTTTCATCTCTATTCTGGTTTCTTTAATTCATTTAAAAGAAAGATTAATGGATTCTAAAATTTTCAATGAAATACAGTATAGAACCTTTTATCCATATTCCAGTTATCTGGAAATCCAGTTAACCGGCTATTTTAAAAGAAATGCTTTTTCCAAAATTTGCTAGGAGAAAGAAATTTAAAGCCTCGCTAGTAATTTGGGTGCATTTCGGTGAACAAGTGGACACGTAATTTGAAAGAAAACAAGGAATTTATATCGGAAAGTATCCAATTACATGAGCCGGCTAGGAAAATATTTGAATGCATCTTCTTTGAACAAGGTAAAATTGACTATCTTTATCATTCACTTTATATCATATATATTTCATATTGTAAAATATTTTATTCTGTAGAAATGTCAAAATAAATATTCCTTTGAAAATAAATTGTTTTTAAATTTTATGGTGATATATTTCAAAATTAATTACTTTTTGTAAATGTGTGTGTGAAACCGTTAAGTTTAGAAAAAATAGATAAAATATTCGCGTTTAAGTAATATGTAACGCAGGTCAGAGACTAACCAATTCCTGAGAGACGCTCGTGCAGTCCTCAATAAAAGTTAATATTATAAACATTTAAGAAAGATAACAATAAAAATGGATTCATACATAACACTTTTGGACAGTAAAAAAGTTCAGGTATTGGTGAAGGCTGAAAAACTATCTCCAGCACTTAACGTGTTAAAAGGTGTGCAGAGTGCTTGAGAGCTGAGGTGCACCTCTTAAGGGCAGTCATTTTTTGTTCTACTTGGGTTTTTGTTGTATGTTATTTGCTCATCTTTGTGGATTTTTGCTATATATAAATAGCATTGATTTTTGTAATTTTTGGTTCCTTTAGGGTTTTTGTTCATCACCCCTTTGTACGTACGTAGTTGTTATTCGTAATGTTTTCTTAAAACAACACCATTAGATTTACAAATGTGTATGTGTGGATCAAACAGAGACAGCATTAATTAAGATCTTTAGTAAGATCTTAGAAGAATTTATAAGCTCGCATTGGATACATAGGTGTGCCACATTTTGATGGGCCCTAATTGTAATAGGACTATTAATATTCAAAATATTTTGATAGAACTATATGATAGGCTTTCTCTGAATAGTTTGTGCACAAGATAATAAGAAAGAGCCTGAATTTTTAATGTTAAGATCATTTCCTTGGGGCTCAGAAAAATACGACAAATTTCAATATTTTTTGGATTTTTACAAACTAAGCAAACACTATCTATGTTTTTCCGAAGTTTGAATAGTTATAAAAGGTTTTAAATAAATGAACAAACAATTGAACAATCTTCTATAGGATTTCAAAACTTTACCAAAATGACAAGTTGGAGAAGGAGCAGAACGTATGAATTCCATGCATGTTCTTCCAAACTCTGAATAATATGGATCTCTTGCTGATAGCACTACAGGATAGCATTCTGGATGCAATTTTACAGTGGGTAATTTGCCATCTTCTGTACAGCAGGCTATAGGTGCTCCATCTTTACCTGACACATTAAACAAAATTTTTTAAGTTCAAAAAAAGATTAATAATCGTTCAAACTATTGATAATTTTATCATTTGTATTAAACATACTTTTGCTGAGAGCTGTGGCAGTTATGTCATGATCAAAGAATTGTCCCCACACAGCAAGCATTACTGTAAATTTAGGATCATTACGATAAATGGGACGATGAATAGTAAGGCTTACATCTCTAGCTGATGGTAATGGACTTCCATCCTTTGCCAAACGAGGTGCTGAAATACCTGTCAATATAAACAGAGATGTACAAAAGTTTAAAAGAGGTAAATAAAATACAAGAAAGGATTGTTATGGTTGAAAATACACCATAAAAATTTATTTATTTAAATATTTCAAATATAAATTTATAAACTTTTGCTGCGATTTACACTTTTCATGATGGTCAGAACTGGACAAATAACAATATGCATACTTGATAAACCAGATTAAATTACAACCTGTATTGAATTATTTATTTATTTATATATAATTAAGCAAATTACATCAGGAGTCTCATAAGTAGGGATCCCATTCGTCCCAGTTTTCCTGGGACAGTCCCGGATTTATAGATTTTACAGAGCTCTGTCCCGGTGTCCCGACAAAGTCGACTCGGGATGCCAAATGTCCCGGTTTTTTCAAGAAGACATTGTTTCTCGAACATTTTCACCTGACAGCTGGCAACAGTGGATAGAACGTGAGTGTAAGAGTATCTCGCAACAAAGTAGCACATGCTTGCCATTAAGTTTGGTGTTATATACCGATTACATTTGATATGAAAACAATTTTAATCCTTAAAACATCATAGCATCACCGTACTAATTTGTTGCGAGATACTCGTACGGATTTGAGTTTCGTTTAATCACTGTTTCAGTTTGCATTGTCCGCACTGCATTGTTCACATCTTTTTCTAAGTGTTCTACTTTCAACGTTCTATAATTTTTATATAAAATTAACCCTTATTAAAAATACCAAAGAGAAAATGCGTGTTTACTGACAGTTTAAAAGAGCAATTCCCATTCATAAAAGAAAGTAGTGTTGGTAGTGATTCCTCAAAAGTGGAGTGTTCCTTGTGCCGTGCTGTGTTTAGTGTTGGTAGTGATTCCTCAAAAGTGGAGTGTTCCTTGTGCCGTGCTGTGTTTAGTGTTGGTAGAGATTCCTCAAAAGTGGAGTGTTCCTTGTGCCGTGCTGTGTTTAGTGTTGGTCACGGAAGGAAGGCAGATATATTTGATCATGTCACCACAAAAAATATAAGGTTGCTGTGTCTGCAAAAGCCTCCAGTCATTCATTAATATCATTTTTTGGCAAACAAACTCTGGGCGACAAAGAAAGAGAACTAGCTGCAAAAGAGGCTATGTGTTTTTATCATACTACCAAACATAATCATAGTTTCCAGTCCATTAATTGTACTTCAGCTCTTTTAAAGACATTTCTAAACAAAAGGTTTACCTGTGCATAAACAAAATGCAGAGCTATTGCTGTGAATGTATTATTACCATATGCAAGAAATGAAATACTGGAAGATCTAAAAAATACAAAATATTGCTGTTTAGCTGTAGATACTTCTATAGTCTGTTCACTTTCTTATGTCTCTTGACCTTGTGGTAGAAATGGCAATGCAGACCGATGTGAATGCTTCGAGAGCAAGAGTAACACTGAGTTCCCCCCACTACCTTCCCAAACGAACCGTCTCCTATTGGCTGCTGCTAAGTGGCATATGCCCCGTCTTCAAGGTCAAGATACTTTAGAGAATGAACAGACTATAACCATATTGATTTAAAGATTGTACAGAGTATTGTAAGATATTTTATTCCCAATAAAGGCATTGCAACAGAAATATTAGAAAATTGCAGTCTCCCCAAAGAAACCTCAGATCATTGGAAAGAAATATTTGCATATTTTAAGAAGTAACAAATCACCTGTAATGAAATAAAGTTACTTGTAAGTTTTTGTTTTGCTATGCCAGGATCAAATGCCCCAGTAGAACATATTTTCTCTTTGATGAATTCATTATGGACTGATGAAAAAAACCGCCTTCAACAGTTAAATCAATCTTGATTGTTAAAACTCACTTCAAAAGCGTATCATGTTCAGAGTTCTTCCATATCATATTTAAAGACTGAAATCTTTTAGAAGAAGGCCATTCTTCGAGTAAATTTGATGTCAGAAGTGATGAAAGTGAGAGAACTTCTATAGCAACAGGTCAGCCATCAACCAGTCACTGATAAGGAGGAATATAATAGGGAGAGGAAGTTGTGTAAATTAGTGATTATAGAGTTGGACTATGACTGCGAAGGTTGAGGAACGGATTAACAAAAAAAGTCAGTGGGCGAGTGAGTGTCTGATTTTTAGTAGTATTATTTTTATTTATATTAAATGTATTTTTTGTTCATTATTTTTGTTATGTGAGTTGTCTCATTCCGTTTTTAAATAGCTAGGGAAATAACTTATAGAATATGTATGCATATAATAAATAATAGAATAAATATGCATATAATGCATATTTCATAAAAAAGTCTCAATAAATGTATTTTGCTCGAAAATATAATGCCCCTGGCATACAGATAGTCGTGCATGTCTCGGCGTCCCGGTTTTTTGTTTATAAAATCTGGGATCCCTTACTCATGAGGGTCTGCTAGATGATTTCAAAATATATGGCATAGTTCATATCATAATAACGAGCCAAAGGATTTCGCTGAAATTTATAAGCACAGAATTCTAAATGGTGTACATTTTAATTAAACAATTAAATATCACAAGTTTTTAAATATATTGTTTCATATCTCTGGTACTCGACCAAATAATAAAGATCAGTTGCAATGCACAATGTTTCCTTATCATTGCTGATTCTTTCGACTGTATCGTGGCGCAGCCCTAGTGACAGCAATTTGAAGCTCATTCTGAATTTAGATTGCCCTTACTAAGGAAATTCACAATCCATCTAAATATTCCATGTATGAGTGTTTTGTTTTTTTGTGTCCTAGTTGCATAGTGAAGATAGTAATATATAAATTCCAGATTTCTAAATGACATATTAGCCATTTCAGCTGTTACAAGACAGTACTATATTAAGCCAATCAGAAATTTTGTTCCATTATTTAACGGACATTTTTTATCATTTGAAAATCAACACATTATCACATTATTATCTTTCAAAGAGATATTAAGTCAAGCGAGTTCACTGGATCAATTCTTACCATCTGCATAGTCAGGAGGGATTATTCGGCGAAATGGTCTCATTGCCATACCCCATTCAGGGTGGACTAAATTGTTGCAAGTGCCATCCATTGTTCGATAAGGTGATGATAGGCATTCTGTGGATGCATTTAAAGTTTCTTGAGTTGTTCCACCATTGCATGTCATTCCAGTAGGCAGCCAGTATGCATGCACCTCTGGACCCTGACCCACTGAGCCTTTAGATGCTAAGTTTTTGCTGAAAAAGTATTTTGACGTTGAGTTAATATTGTTGCAAATTTATCAACTCAAAATTTATATTTTGTATTTTTAAGGCCCTTAAAATGAGATAAATTTTTATTCTACATTCGTATCTTTATTAACAACCCATATCAAACATACGTTAACAGATCCATTATTTTGTTAAATTTATGAACATACCTACGCAAGTGTAGCCACGATTCATGTGCACATATGGCATGCACACATAATACACACATCAATGAACAAACAAGTAGATGTGCATGATCGTAAACTCACGCACACACGCAAATGTGAACATACACATGAAAAGTCTGTGCTCAAATATTCACATGCATGCACAGACAGACAAAAAACGCATGCACCAAGACATCCAAGTCTGGAAATACATGATGTACAACTGCAAACTCAAGCATAGGCACATACGAGCATGCAAACTAATATGCACACAAATACGTGAATTTAGAGCAGTGTTTCTCAACACTGGTGTGCCGTGACATTGGCCGTAGTGTGCCGCGAAATTATTTTTTTGTATTTATGACCAATTATCTAGCACTAGCTGAGCCCGCACAAAATTTTCACATTTAATTTTAAATTGATTCATAAAAAAATTAATAAGTTTGTAAAATAAGTTGATGTTAATAATTCATATTTTACTCTAGCAATGAATTTACACAGTATAGGATACTTAGATAGTTGACTCCCAATGTAAGATTTGTGTGTTAGAATCTCACTGAGGGAAAGGCATATTAAAAAAATGTTATCCGTAGGCAATCAGAAATCTGTATTTTATAAGTTATGGTAGAGAGTAAATTGATGCAGCACAGTAATTAAATTGAAATAATTAGTGATCGGAAGATTCTTACGTGACAGGCATAAACTGTAGTGATGTGAAATGAGGAAACAGAAGAATAGAACTGCTAAGACCAGGAGTCAAACTGGGTCTTTCCAAACCAAAACCACTGAATGCATACAATGTATGTGTGGTTATTGCTCAATTAATATATTAAAAACATTAAGAAGTCTGAGAAGTAAGTAATTATGGTAGTAATAATTGTTCTAAATCTCTATTTTTTTATATTTAATTCTATTAATGACAAAAATTTTTGTCACAACATTTTCTGATAACAGTTCTTAATCTTAATTATTTACCTTGAAGTATATAAGACATCTTAATTGTAACACAACATTTTACAATAATAGTAGTTATTCTTAATGATATACATTTATAACAATAAAACTTTAATTAAAGCAAAAATGTAGCGTATGATCTTACTAACTAAGGATTCCATTTTTACGTCAATATGAACGTTTAATCGATCGTAACTGAATCAGAGGCAATGATTAAGGTCGACCTGGCGTCCCAAAGGAGAACAAAAAAACGGCAAAATTTCGAAAACAATAGTGTATTTCCGAAAATTTCGAGTGCGTAGGGTATAAACATTGCAAGAATAAGATAATTTAGAGTTTTATCCGTCGAATAAATCGAAAACGGAGAAAATCGGTCCATATTTACGTATTTTAACGAATGAAGGAAAAAAACCTTGCACTCTGAAAACTCTAAAATCCCGTGTAAACTTATGGGAACATATAATTATCTCCTGGAATCGAACCCGGGACTTTAGGAAATTGAGAATAGTTTTCTAGGGACCTCCTGACCTGTAGAAGCAAAACACAGTTTACTGCAAATCTCTACGGCAAACGGTTTTTGAGATAGAGGGGGGACAGACAGACACTTCAGAAATTATATATAGGATGCTTATTCATGACCAAGTGTAAATGGGTCTTAACGCAAGATGGTGAATGCACTCTCTGCGACACTGCACAGCTCAGTTGATGATTTATCATCACTGATTATATACTAGCCACAGTGTCATTGTGCATATTTCGTATATAAAAACAACATAGTTTCGGAATGTGAGATATGACTGTGTGTGCACAGAATGTTTGTCAGTGTAGCATGGCTGATTTTTGATGCGTTTTTGGTGGCACACACTCATGCGCACACCCTCACACACAACCTCACACACACACACAACCCCACACTACCACACACACAACCCTACACACACACACAACCACACACACACACAAACTCACACACACACACACAAACACAACCTCACACACACACCACACAAATATCTCATTCACCCAACACACTGTTTTCTCTCACGCAATTACAGGCAGTCGTTTTCGCTCATTCACCCACTCACGCATACATTCCTTCACGTAGTTCTTCGTACGTGCTGGGATATCAAAAGAAATTTTCTCATTCTATTGTTACCGTAATATCCTCAGGCTATCTTAACCCATCAATATGGCTAAAGCGATCTCGTAAATTAAACTAATACATCTCTGAATATTCCATTTAATCTTCTTCTAGATACTTCTCAATCTACAACGTAGCAGGGAAATTAGTTGAACCATGTTTTCATCATTTTATAATTCCTTTATATCAACCTACAAATCATTCATTGCATTATTTATCCTCTTCTCTGGTCACATTAGCAGGTATAACATGCTCCCATGGCGGCGAGCTCTTATGGGCGCCAAATTTGAAACCCTCGTTCGCTTGCGTGTTTTTGGATACCGTTGTCCTCGCCTGGTTGATGTAGGATGGGCTTGGTTGGGCAAATCGCAAAATTCGACGCACGGTGCGTATAGGATCCCTCCTGTAATTACACATACCTCATATGATGGAAAGGTATTAAAAACGTAAAAACAATGTATCGCAGGAAAATGAATGGGATTTTAACATAAAACATGAGCCATCAATGTTTTAATTCACATCACTGCTTTTTGACATATTTATTAATCTTCCTTTGCTTTGAGGCCGTATTGTATTTTGAAATATGATATGAAATCGAATAATTTCGCCATTCTTTGACTACACTGTCATCTACATCAATACATGTCATAACGTTATTCGTGTAAAGCAAGCGCTCTGAAGGCCTCTTTGTGAGCTCAAGGAGTCTCTACTCGTCATCATCTTCTCTCTCGATCGCTGGAGTTTCTTTGGGATCATTCGAATCTTCGCGATTGCTAGAATATCCATTTAATTGTCAGGAAGTTGCTACCATGCAATCTTCGAAATGTGCCAGATGGTGAGACATTAGGTTAGTTAAACAGAAAAACATTTCTTTCTTCAGAACTTGCTATTAGCTAATTACAGGTGTTTTGGGAAGTGCAAATGATTTATTGTATTAGCAATTCCACTTCTTGTTAACAATAAAATACAAAACCAAAAACAAGTTAGGAAAATACGGCAAAAGTAGATATTATAAGAAATATTATAATAATATGTTATAAGAAATATTAGAAGAAATATTATTCTCTACAACTTTGGTCCTTACGAAGATTACTAATAACGACGTTTTTAAGGAGATATTTGACGGAAACCGAAAAAACCGATTATTTATAAATAATTCCTAAACAATAACAGCTATGGAAAATTGTTTCAAATGAAAGTTGTAGGAAATTACATTCTCTATAATCTTTGTATAGAATTGTATATACAATAATGATGTTTTAACGGAGATATTTCGTCAAAACTGAATCGGGTTGTGAATAAACCTCGACTTCCGGTTAACCGTTATTGTCCAAAAACTAATCATCTCTTCGTACTCATACCAAAGTGTTATATTTGTAATTTGGTGTTAATATGGCAAGTAATTTTTGAGCTAGAGCGCCCACAATGGCATACATCCACACACACATACATCATTCCTAAAAGAGTCTAAACATGTTCTAGGGACCTCAAACGTGTATTTCCGTTGAAATCTTGAAGTCGATTTTTTTCGTGATCACAACAGTAAAAAAGCAAAATATATTCGAAATGGATGGTTCTACGAAAATTTGTTTCAACCAAAACTTGGAAGAAATATTATTCTCTACAACTTTGGTCCTCACGAAGATTACCAATAACGATGTTTTTAAGGAAAAAACCGAAAAACGGGTTATTTATAAATAACTCCTAAACAATAACTACAATAGAAAATTGTTTCAAATGAAAGTTGTAGGAAATTACAATCTCTATAACTTTTGTATAGAATTGTAAATGTTTTAACGAAGAAATATCACAAAAACTGAATCGGGTTTCGAATAAACCTCGACTTCCATTTACCCAGTAATGTCCAAAAACTAATCAGTTCTTTGTGTTATATATGAAGTTTGGTAACAATATGGCACGTACTTTTTGAGTTAGAGCGCCCACAATAACATACACACACACATGCACACACACACACACACACACAGACATCATTCCGAAAATATTCTAAACGTGTTCTAGGGACCTCAAAACGTGTATTTCCGTTGAAATCTCGAAGTCAATTTTTTCGTGAATACAATACTTTCCCATTACTACGTATGGAGAAAGTAAAAAATGAACTTAAAGATAATCTTGATGATATTTTTTCTTAAATTTGAAACTTCTAAATGATGATAAAATGACAGAATGTAAATCTCATAAAAATTGTTTACTTTGTTGTTTCAAAGTATTAAATGAGTATAATTTATACAGTTCTGCTTATAACAATCTTTATGAAGCATATAAAATTATACTTACATTATCTGTCACACAAGTTTATTGTGAGAGAAGTTTCAACATTTTAAGTTATATTACAAAAATACTATGAAATAGATTAGGAGATGAAATTGTTGATTCTTTTAGCACTATGCCGGCAAACAAAGATATTCTGCTCAAACTTGAAAAAAAATAGTAAGGAATTATCAATTTAATAAAGTATTTGTTGTTACTATTTTCACAATATTGTACATATTAAAAAGTACGTATATTCTAGAAAATATGTTTAAATAATATGCAAATTTTATTTATTTCTTGCAATTGTGTAAAAAAGTTTACTTTTTTATTACAAAAATAATTAAAGTACTGTTACGAATTAATAATGACTACAGAATGTTCACTGTATCCTTTTATTATATCTACCTGTATGTTGTACTTGAATGACATAATAAATACAGTTAGTTTTTATCCCTTTCATACATATCTTATTCATTATGAAATTTTTATGGCCAATATTGCAAAAATTGGGAGGGGGGGAAGGTGGGACCGCTGATCTCAATTTCCCGGTATGAATTTGCTTCCCAGTCCAACCCTGAGAAACAGTGCATATGGAGCTTGTCAAAAGTGTATTCACCAAAATAAACTAACAATAAGCATAGCCTGCATGATTCGTGAGTGCTGCAGTAGACGCTTACCTTAAAAGTTTTAGCAGCAGCGAACCCGTTTTAATTTGTGTGAGGAACATTGTGTCATTATTTTAATTTAAATTTATAAAAATAATTAATAACCATTAGAAAATGGATAAATTTATTTTAAGAAAAAAGAAGAGAGAAGACAATTATCATTCTTCCGCATCTTCAGATGAAATTGAAAGTTTTCAGCCTAAGAACGTCAAGGATGGGCCAAGTGATAACGGAGATGGCTCTCAAAAGAAAAAATTGAAAGTAACTAACAGACTGCATCATGAAAGTTACTTTAAATATAGACTATTTTGGGCTGTTGACCAGTCATGTCCATTGCCCGAGTGTGTTGTATGTCGTGTGAAACTTTCAAAAAATGCATTTAGAAATGAATCATCCAATTTCAGTCAAGAAAAACGAGCATTATTTTATTCTTTTGAGATAAGGTAACTCAAAAAAAAAAAACAAAATTAAAAACCCAACTTGTAAAAGCTTCAGACGAGGCTAGTTATATTGTAACTCATTTCATTGCAAAGGCAAAAAAACCACATACTATTGCAGAATCTGTAATTCTTCCAGCATGAAAAGAAATTGTTAAGGTAATGCTAGGAAATGAAGCAGCGAATGAAGTAGGAAAAGTTCCATTCTCAAATGACACTATCAGTGGACATATCGAGGAGATGGGTTCAGAGTCAAAATGTCCAAAGGAAAATGTCCAAAACAAAAACGTCCAAAATACATAAATGTCCAAAACAAAAATGTCCAAGAAAAAATGTCCAAAACAAAAATGTCCATTGAACAATATTGTCCAAAAGTCAAAATGTCTGAAACGATAATGTCTTACAAACAATTTCCAAAGATAATAAAAAATAATTACAATAATTATTGTAGTACTGTGCTAGTATAATAATTAAAAAATTAAAAATTAATATAACTGTTATTTTATCTTCTATATCCAATCTCAAAAAGGTAAAGCTTTACTTCATTGTCAGGGTTATTTATACAACAATTAAAAACAAATATTGACATTAACGGTTATATTTTATTTATATAAAAACCCTTATTTATCATGGCCCAAATTATCCAGTCACAAACGGGTAAGTCTTTACTTCAATATCGTGGTTATTTATACAACAAGCACTCGCAGTATAAAGACATAATTTACTGGCGTTGTATGGAAAGAAAGGAATGCAATGCTCGCTGCACAACTGGTCAAAATTTGGATGAAATACAAATTATCTCAGATGGAACTAACTTTCACTTGCACGAGGCTAATACTGTTAATGCAGCCAACAGGGAAACCGTAAATATGATTAAGAGAAGAGCCACCGAACATCCGAATGAACCGTCCTTACGTTTTGTGCGTTCAATTTTAAATGATGTGTGAGATGAAGAACTGTTGAGCAGCCTACCAGATCGAAACAGCTTGCGTCGAACTGTCAATAGAGTTCAGAACAGTCACAGGCCTGCCAACGTGCAGTCACTGCATGATTTAACTGCGCGACAGCCATATACTCACACTATTAGAGGTGAGCCATTCTTAATTTTTGATTCGGGCATAGGAGATCCTGATAGAATTCTGATGTTTACCACATCAGGAAGTGTGGAAATTCTTTGTGGAAGTAGTATATTGTTTACCGATGGTACCTTCAAAACTGTGCCGGCACTGTTCATGCAGCTATTTATAGTACATGGCAAACTGAGGTCATTTGTTTTTCCATTAGTGTTTGCACTTGCTTCATGAAAAACAGAAGACAAGTACTGGAGAATCTACGAACAACTTAAATCTTTTGAGACAAGAAACTCTTTACAGCTAAATCCCAACACAGTGATGATGGACTTTGAAACTGCAAATATCAAAGCAGTAATGCACTCTTTTGATGGAATAAGAGTGAGAGATTGCCTCTTCCATTTTTCTCAAACGGTACACAGAAAGGTAATCGATATGGGTCTTAGAGAGGCATATAATGACTGTCAAAATCCAGAGGTGCGACATTCTATCATGGAGATTATGGGAGCACTTTTTGTTTTGCAAGGAGTTATCTCAAAGGACAACAGGTGAAGAGATATTCAATAGAGTGACCAGTTACATGAAGAGAGAGAAAATATTTCCCTTTAATGGTCAAATTGTGTTGGAGTCTGTATGGATGGAGCGGCATCTATGATGGGAAAAGTAAAATGCTTTATCACCAAGGTTATGGAGAAAAATCCATCAATCATTGTGATGCATTGCAAGATCCACCTGGAAGCTCTCATGGCGAAGACACTACCAGATGAACTAAAAATCGGTACAACATACATTGTATAAACTTTCTCATATAATAATGCGTCGTTTAGTTATCTTTAGAAAATGAAAATCGAATCAGCCATTTTTGAGAAAATCAAATTATTATTAAAGTTGCCTAGAATAAACTAGCCTTATATTAATATTTTTTAGAAATATGAACTATACAGTATTATTGAAGATGTAGACTCAAGTAACTGTACAAAATTTGATCAAAATCGTTAGAGCCGTTTTTTGAGATAATCGAATTGTTGTTAAAAATGCATAGAATAAACTACCCTTAATTATTGAGCAATGACAACCATTTTGATATATACTCTGCTCAGTATGATAAAATACCTAAGTACGAGATTTCATTCATTTTTGCTTTACCGTTTGGGCTCCAGAGCTAGTAACAGACAGACAGACAAGACAGGACAGGACAGGACAGACAGCATTGCAAAAGCCACATTTTTGGATTCAGCGGCACCTAAAACGTATATTTCCATAAAAATCTCAAGGTTGAATTTTTTCGCGATAGCAGTTCTTTCTCGATACTTCGTATGGGAAAGTAAAAAATGTTAAGATGCTAAATTTCATTAAGATGCGACTCCTCATATTTTCTATTCTGTGTTCAGAAATGGGATCAGATTACAAAACTCTTTTGTTACACACAGAAGTTAGATGGTTATGGAGAGGAAAAGTACTTGAAAGAGAGTGTACCAACTGCATCAAGAGCTGGAAGTGTTTTCCACACAAGAGGAGAATGTTCATTTTTTTGAGTTAATATGTAATGAATATTGGTATGTGAGATTAGCATATTTTGCAGATGTCTTTGGCTTACTAAATGTGTTTAAAATGTTTAGATGCAAGGTAGAGATGAGAATATTCTGACCCTTTCCGACAAACTACATATTTTCAAATGCAAACTAGGTCTGTGGAAGAAACGATTGAAAATGGTTATATGGATATGTTGATATGTAATGCTGCCCAGATAGATTCAACAGGCAAATTATTGAAGGAAATTACTGAACAACATATAATATTGCTTGAAGATCAATTTGATCATTATTTTCCGTTGCTTGAATTCTACAATTTTGATTAGATCAGGAATCTGTTTTCAAAGACATTGTTTGCAAGTGCTGAAAAATTAGAATTACAAGAACAGTCAGAATTGATTGAGATAAAAATGAACAGAAACTTATATATGAAATTTGATGAAATAACACTGGCAAAATTCTGGCTGCTTGTGGAGAAAAATCATCCTGCCATAGGATCTCAAGTTATGAAAGTGTTACTTTCCTTTTGTTCAACTTATCTGTGTAAGTTTGCATTTTCAACATTAAGTATCACCCATCAAGAACAAGCAAAGAAATCTGCTGATTGCAACCACAGACCTGCGCAAAAACAAGTGCAACACGCTTTCACAAAGGAGCAAATAGTTGATGCATGCCTGTCCAAAGCCTTTATACACATGCATGTGCGATTGCATGCACAAAAAATATGGCCACAAACATGTGCACATGAATTCACACACAAAAAAATATAATATGCCATCACAAAAATTCAGCAGGTTAAGACAGCGGAGAATACGACAAGAAAACCATCGCCAAAAATATCGCGTCCAATAACAACACATCTAAAAATCTGCCAATTGAAATTCCACTGACCAAAATTGTGACTCCTTTATATTAAACCCATTAAACTTCTAGCGCCCAATCATTTGGCACCTAATTATTCAACAACATCCAATCGGAGGAGTTCAAACCCCACAGAACTGCTACAAATTTATTTATTTTTGAAGCTTTACGAAGTAATTTCTTGATTTTTACATATTCTTTTGTCAATATATGTGAGAGTTTAAAAAAAAATCATTAATATGACATTTCCTAAAAGTTAATTTCTCATAACCAATTATCAGCCTATCAGCATTTTAATTTTTTATTGCATTGAATCTTCTTAAATGTTTTAATAAATAGCTATTGTTTTTATATTCTTAGGGTAATAATTTCGATATATTGCCTGATTTCCCGATTCTTTCATCTAGGTATTATTCTTAAAAAATGCATATACATACAGGGTCGAATTTTCCATGAAGCACAGTAGATATGTGCCTAGTGGTGATTGCATTCTAGGGATATGAAGACTTTTGCTCATGCAATGAAATAAAGATTCAAGTATTTATTACCGTATTCACCTGAATCTAAGACGACCTTTTTTTCCAAATTTTCAGCTGTAAATATCAAGAGTCGTCTTACATTCGAATACGAAGTATATTTAAGCATTTAATCAATGGTTTTTACAACAAATGGTATATTAGAGTAAACAATTCACAACAGCAAATTCAAGTACGTACATAAAGAAGTGAAATAAACAAATAGTAATAACAATAAGAAAAACATGACGGGAATAATAATTATTTAGACTAATAATCATCGTCGATGATCATAACACAGACGACGTACTTTCATCTTGCACGTAATGGCAACCGCAATGTCAAAACAAATGAGAGCGGAAATCATTGGGATTCCCCTTTCAAACGACGCACCGCGATTCACTAAGTGTGACAGTAATTTTGAGTAGTGCATTCTTGATTTAAATGCACAACCCTTAAGTTAAAATGACAGATCATGTTGAAGTACGTGGCACGAGTGCAAAGGGAAAGTTAACAAAGGAATTAGACGGAGCTAAGATACAAATTTTAAGCTGATCGTGATAAATTACGCCGTAAAAACTAATAACTGTGATGCGAGTAGAAAGTTCGGTGTATCTGAGGCAAATGTGCGTCGATGGAAACTCTCAAAACAGGAACTAGAAAAAGCCACAAGGAAGTCGCTCAGTGGTCCAAAATTAGTCCGATTTCATGGCACTGAAGAAGAAGTAGTCAAGTTTGTGCGCACCATGAGGAAGAACGGTATGCCTGTTTCGACTGAAAGTATTATACTTAAAGCTAATGAAATTACTAGAGGACTTAATATATCATTGCAAGAATTCAAGGTCAGCAGAAGTTGGTGCGTGAGATTGATGCGATGAAATAATTTTTCTTTACGGCGACGAACTTCGCTTAGTCAGAAATTGTCAGAAGACTATGTTGAAAAACTTCTCGCTTACCAGAAATACTTAATTGGACTTAGAAAAACCAATAATTACCTTTTTAGCCAAATAGGAAATGCCGATGAAACTCCGGTTTTCTTCTACATGCCATCTAATTATACTGTGAACGAAAAAGGTGCGAAGTCCATCCTAATTAAAACTACAGACAACGAAAAAATGCGAGTCACGATAATGTTGGCAGTTTTAGCAGATGGGACTAAATTACCACCATATGTGATTCTAAAGCGGAAAACAATGCCTAAGAACATTTTCCAAGTGGAATAATAGGTGTCAAGAAAAGGGGTGGATGACTAAAGAACTAATGAGAGATTGGTTACATGTGGTGTAGAATAGACGGCCAGGAGCTTTACTGAAACAAAGAGCAATGCTTTCACTGGATGCATTCAAGGACACATCTCCTGAAATTAAAAACATAATGAGTGCGATGAATATTGATCTTATTGTAATACCTGGAGGAATGACATCACAACTTCAAGTTTTAGATGTTGCTGCCAATAAGTGTTTTAAAAATAATTTAAAGGTTTTGTATTCTGAGTGGTTACAGAGTGGAACTCACACTTTAACACCAAAAGGAAATCTTAAGAAACCTGAAGTTGCAATGCTCTGCCAATGGATCAAGGCATCGTGGCAACAAATAAATGCAAAAGTAATAGTGAAAGGATTTAAGAAATGCTGCTTATCTAATGCCATGGATGGGAGTGAGGATGATGTTTTGTGGGAGACTGATGATGAAGTTGAGAGTGATCAAGATAGTGAGCATGAGGAAAATAGTGAAGGTTGCATAGACAGTGATGATGACTAACACAATAAAATGATTTTATGCAGCACTTGGATTGAAATGTTTTTTTGTTGTCCTGAAATGAGTATATTCTTTCAATGTATTTACTTTATTTTTAATGTTATCTTAAAATGAATGCTACCATTTAATTTGTTTGAAAACCTGAATGGTTCTATTTGTGATGTGATCTTATGATTTTAAAATGTTAAAAGACAATGACATTCAAGAAAAATATAAGAGAAAATAAATATTTCACAAGACTTATAATTTTTGTAGTAATGAAGGTCAATTTGAGCTTTTTTCTGTTTTGGAATCATCAAAATGGGAGGTCGTCTTAGATTCAGGGTCGTCTTGGATTCGGGTGAATACGGTATTTACTTACCAAACTATTTTACTATTTCTACTCTCAAAGTGAGATGCATATGGATTGATGGTAGATGTTTACATTGGTGGAGAAGAGAATGCTGTCTGATGTTGATAAGGAACAAATCACAGGATTTTCGAAGTTTGAAAACACAAGTGAAGATGGGTCAACACTTTTCTTTGTAGATTTTTAAAAGATACCATGCAACTTACAATTAGATTTCATCTGTGATGAGTTTTTCCTTGTATCCTAAATATATGAATTATATCATTGCAATGGGTGAAGAAAATAAGAATTTCATCAATGATTTATAATCAATACTGGAAATGGCATCAGCTGAGCATGGAATCTGGAGCACAAAACAATGAAATAATAAGTACTTCCATGATGATTTCAAATGTAAAAAATTACGTTTTCCTGTGAAACTGGTTTTCTGAATCCTGGATTTGAGGGAGTGTAATGTACTTTCAAATTTTTTCTGCCAAACTCTTACAACCTTAGTAACTTTTACCCAACTTCAGAAACCCCACAAAAACGTTTTGAATGTAAAATCGGCAAGAATGAAACATTTAGTTCCAAAATAGCATAGAAAATGCTTAACTTAATATTTATAGTACACAACTTTTATTTTAACATACAGTACATAACTATTATTACTGAAAATTTTCAGAAAAAATACATTTTAAATACACAAATCAATACTGCATTCTTACGAGCAGGTAAAAAATTTACTTTTTCATAGATTTGTGTGGCTGTACAGTTTATAATATATGAAGAAGCTCTTGTGTCAAACATCAGCAAAGTAGCTGATATTCATCCTGGAGAATGCTAACCTTGCTATTCTGCAGTGTTAGAGTAAATTTTTCATACTAGATTAAAACTTATGTTAAAACAAATCCTCACCTTGCAAGTATCTTAGTAGCAACTCCTAACACATAGCCAACACGAGCAGCTTTAATTGCTTCTGGAGTTGTCTTAATAGCTTGCTGATGCATGTAACTTGGAGTTCCTAGCTGAAGAATACCAGGTGATCCTGTACTACTGTTCTGGAATCTTGCAAGGGCTTCCATTTGGTCTTTGGCTTTCAGTCTTGCTTCTCCTTCCTCTAATGCGGCTGCTATTTCTAAATCACTGGGTACTGCCCCTTCCCACGCTGGTTCTTCCTTTTCTGTTCAATGCAGAAGACATGAAAGGAACAAATGAATCTAAAATCAAATAGTGCATTTATATTCCGATTACCATTTACTGTACAGGAAAACGTTTAAAATGTATGTATGTATATGTTTATATGTATGCAAGTATCTATATTATTATTTTTGCATGAAGCTGCATGCATATGTAGATATGAAGCCTCCATATATATTTTATATAGGTTAATTTTAAAATTACTTAAAATTGTCGTTCCAGGTAAAACCAAACTGCTGAATCAGATATGCCCTACATACTCCTGTATAACGCGGTTCGAAGACCAAATTTTCAGGTCATAAAGTAGGGGCACAAGTTATATACCAGTAACACTTTTGTGCACTTAAAATAGGAAATTAAAGTGAACCTACCTTGCACCAGATTCTCGCTTTTTGGGTGAATTAAGGGGAAAACCACAATAATTATCGATAATCCAGGTTATACATATATTAATTATATGTAAACAATACCTAATTACTTCTATACAGTTATAATTCCATCCTCTCCAAATATTCTGCATTTAACTAGCTCATCAGCTGATTGCTGTAATTTTTGCAAAATCGTCAGATAGACTTCCCGAAAAACATGCATCAAAAACAAAGTAACATAGAATAAGCTAATTGAAATAATTTTATTTAGTTAATGATTCTAGGACATACAATTAACAATTTAAGTAATTTAAAACCCATATAATGCAGAATGACGTGTTTGAACTTAATCTTACCTGCCGCGTTTCCTGTTCCAGATTTGTTTGTTACATTTTTGCGTTATTCCTTCTATTAAACAGTTTTAGAATGAATAGGAAAGAGAGAACCAACATCCACTATAAATCAAAACTCTTTCTATTTTATAGATCCCTTTTTGTCTGATTTAAAAGGTATGACAACAGTGGCACTGCGGTTTTCTACGTGGCATCAGTTTGGCCAACTTACTGTATGAAGTTGCCGCCATCTCAACTCAATCGCTTTCATTATTGATGATGTCTCTGTAAGATGTAATGTGGAGCTTATTGAATGTAATACTTATGGGCAAGTCCAAGCATTTTAAAATTTTAAAAATCCAAGGAATTCGGCTGATCTATGTGGTAATTGATATTCATATTTCCAAAGAAATTAATAACTTTGTTAAATACCACAATAAAAAATTGTGGAATTTAACAAAGTTATTATTTTCTTAGGAAATAAATTTTAAATTGTTAACTGGCAATAATTTAATGCTTTAACGTATTTATTTACGGTACTCTAGTTAATATTTAACATGACCATATAATTTTGTTCTCATATCCCACAAAAATCAAGGGTGTGCATTATACGCAGGGTACGAGAAAAAGTCGGGATATTTTGGCAAAAAGCATGGGTGCGCGTTATACACAAGTATATATGGCACCTACAAATTTCTATTCCTCAGTTTGGATTTGCCAGATATAAAGGAACATTTGAAGGACTCACGGAACAGTTACGACAATACTTTCTAGAAACGGACGAGTCTTAATTATTTATTGGGTGCACAATCCATTTGATGTGGACTTTTTGATTCCACATCTAACAGGGAAAGAACAAGAAAGTCTCATAGATATTTTGACTGACAAAGACTTCAAAATGAAATTCTCGAAACTATCTTTGATTGCTTTCTGGGCAAAACTGTGAAAAGAAGGGAAGTGGCTAAAAGTACAATCAAAATATTCATTTCTATCCCCACAATGTGCATGTGCAATACTGGATTTTTGTTTCTGAGTGTAATTAAGACAGAAAATCATCAGAAATTGCATGTTGAACCTGACTTACGATTGAGGCTGTCTTCAACCGAGTAAATGATTGATTCTTTATGAAAGCAGGCACATTCATCTCAATAAGTTTTGTTTATTATTAGGCGCATTTTGTTTCCAGCATGAGTGCCTATTAGCTTCGATTTGTCTGTCTGCACGTCTGCATGTTCGTCCTCGGCTTCTACCAAATGGATTTTCATTAATTTGATATTAAGGACTTACAGTCAAAGACAATAAGAAAGTCATGTAAATGAATAATGTAAGCTAATTAGGGGTACCACTTTACTGGTGACAAAAAATTAACATTCCATCATATCTCGTTAAGTATTGGTCATATCAAAATAGTTTTCAAATAAAACTTGTATAACTAGTAGAGTACTTCTTTTCCTAGACTTTTTTATCATAGGAGTTGCTGTTATCAATAAAATCAAACTAAAAAGTCTTAATTCGAATTGAACTTGGAAAATTTCTTGAATGATTACTTCTTCACTGTTGCTAACATAAACAATCTCACAAACAAACATTTCATTTCCTTACGTGGGCAACATATATTTTTTAATAGGAAGAAACTGGATTATTTATGATGAAGAAAAGGACTTTAAAATGCTATTTTCCGTACGTACACTTAAAGAGTTTTGTAGGTGAAAAGAAATGAATAATTTTGGCTTATTTCACTAAATCACCCCACCGACGAACGACGACAGCACCTCTGTGCATGGAATCACGAAGTAACAAGTAAATAAAGTGAACCCATGCGGGCAGTAATTGCAAGATACCAGATTAAACTGAAGGAATTGGGTATTTAGCGAACATCAGATATGAGAATTCTGTGGGGAAGGAAAGAATCCCAAATAATTTGGAAATTGTGTGGAATATACATTGGAGTTGAAATAATTACGTGTGTTGGGTCCGACTCTTTTCTTAAAATATAACGATATAAACCTAAGTCAACCCTTTTGCATAAAAATGAACCTTTAATGTGTTTGCTTTGCTTCGGGCACTGTATATCTGGTATGGGGAGGGAGATGTGGTTCAAGTCAGGGTGCCGAGGGCATCCAGCACAACTCGATCTCCATACCCAGTGACTGTTTCAAATAGTTCGTGATTCCGTTCATAAAAGCGCTTCCATCGCAAGGTGGTATAATGAAGGTGTCCCGTAACTTTCAACAAAGGAACAAGTTCAAAAACGTTTAGTAGTAATTTCTTTGATGTTAGACAAAAACCTATAACCCTTGCACTATAAAATGTAAAATTGCTTGTCGGCTTCAGGCAACTGTTGATGCCAAAACAATTTTAAACTAAATTTTCCAAATTGAGTAATGTTATACCACAGTTGAACCAAAATCCAAACATTAAAAATAAAAATAAAATCCATTTGAAATTGCTATAAAATCATTGACAAATATGTATTTTATCCTGCAATTCACCATGTTTGTGGGTGGCAGGGGGTGCAATGTACCAAATTTATTCCTAACAATTATCCTATTATGGAAAAACGTCCCCTTGTAATGTTCTGTCTTACAATTGACCTTGCGTATTTTGTCTTGATCATTGTTTATCCGATATAATTAAGACTTTTGATTATGTAGAGTTAGTATGAAATTTGAAAATGTATCTAATAATGATAAAAGCAAAATATTGAGTATCAGTGACATAAGAGTGATTTTGGATGCGTTCGCCACTCGAGAGACATTTCGGAAAATCACACTACTGGGAACCATGTGCCGCATATGATGATTTTTATCCCACATAGTTCAACTGTGTTATTGCAATTCCCCACATGGTGGGGGTCAACTGTGCCCATTTGTGGTACGCTGTACACTTTCCTAACTTGTATGAATATATGTAAACTCATTCATTTTTAAATAAGTTTATTTTGTGTAATACTTGTCACATTATTTTATAAGGAGGTATTTCCACTAATTGATTGAGTCCAAAGGGGTACATGGCCAAAAAAGTTTGAGAAACCCTGGCTTAGATTTTTGGAGGTTAATATTTGCAAATTGTCCAATTTTTCAATATCATTTTGCATGTAAATCTCATATAGAAAACTAAAATACAGGTGAGCCCTGCTTAACTCAGGGGATGCATTCCTGAGGCCTCCATGTTTGCCGGGGCACCATAACCTTTGGGCACCCAGAGGGAAATAACTTCCTAAATAGTATTTTTGGACCAACATTCAATATAAAACATATTTTAACCGGACTTTTAGAATTTAATTTATTAAACAAACTATAAAATTACCTAGTAAACAGTAAGACAAAAAAAAGCTTTTTAGCGGTAGACGCATAATTTCAAAATATTTCTCAGAACACCTACGAAGTTTTATTAAAAAAACCTGATGTGGCCAACACATGACTTTCTCCATATTTGGGGTATAGATATTTAAATTATTATGAATAGCATTATAAGGCAAAATTATTATTTCATATCGTAAAAGAATACAGTTGTCCTTATTGCTGTAAATTAGGTATATTTTGAATATGTTTACAGAATTCACCACTACATGGTGGTGGCGCTGTATACTGGAAATTAAGAAAAAGTTAAATATCTCCGAAATGGATGGTTCTACGAAAATTTGTTTCAAACAAAACTTGGAAGAAATATTATTCTCTACAACTTTGGTCCTCAGGAAGATTACCAATAACGATGTTTTTAAGGAGATATTTGACGGAAACCGAAAAACCGATTATTTATAAATAATTCCTAAACAATAACTGCTATGGAAAATTGTTTGAAATGAAAGATGTAGGAAATTATATTTTCTACATTTTTTGTAATGGTCAATGTACACAATAATGACGTATTATCGGAGAAATATCGCAAAAACCGAATCGGGTTTCGAATAAACCTCGACTTCCGGTTAACCGTTATTGTCCAAAAACTGATCAGTTCTTTGTGCTCATGCAAAAGTGTTATATATGAAATTTGGTAATGATATGGCAAGTACTTTTTGAGTTAGAGCGCCCACAATCACACACACAGACATCATTCCGAAAATAGTCTAAACAAGATCTAGGGACCTCAAAATGTGTATTTCCATTGAAATCTCGAAGTCGATTTTTTCGTGATCACAATACTTTCCCATACTATGTATGGAGAAAGTAAAAAGAGTCCAGAGTCGACTGCTTAGCTTTTTTTGCTTATTACGTAAAACTTGTCGGTAGAATTCAAATAATCCGTCGCAGCCCCGCTTCATGGCACTCACTCGTGTTAAGTCATTGTGCTCCTCCAACAAAGTCATGCACTGATTGACGATGCTCTTGCAGCTCTGCTTATAGATACAACCCATAGTAGTGCATGTTGGGGTTTCTGCAATTTATATCTCATTATATACAGTGACGAGCCGAAGTCGGCTCCCACCAGCTCGTGCGAGCCTGTTAATTTTTCTTAGAATTTGCGAGCCTGTTGTTAAATTTTTAGAAAATATGAAAATTTATTGCTTTTGTCCTTTCAAGTACATTTTGCCCTACCTGATAGTCAATTACCGACAGTGTATGAAATGGAATACATTACGTACAAACACTTGTTAAGCTAGCGGAACGGTATTACTAAACTGGAGCGATATGGTCCCCCTGGCATATAGGCCTCCTGCTAACGTTATCGAAATTTCCTAAACCCCATTTTTTTAGAGAGCCGGTTCTTAATTTCTTTCCAGCTCATCACTGATTATATATTATTATACATTATATGCATTCAAACATTAAGATCCCTCCGCACATACCACATATTATTTCATATGTAGATCAAAATTATATAATTTTTTGAAGGGTAGCATTATTGTTTTATTATTATTTATAATGACATGTTAATACAGTAAATTAAAATTGTAATAAAATAATAGTAGAAAATTATAATTTAAAAAATATAAATCATCAGAGACATTCTCTACGATCCAATGATGCCAAAGAAACATGAAACATTAATCATATTTGTATTTCCGTTTTTCAAATGTGTTAGACTAGTGAAATTTACTGGAAAAGAGTGAAATTGGCCACCAGATGATGCAATATTATGCAAAAATGCTGAAATATCACAATATTTAGGATACTTTATGAAATTTGATTAGTGCAAAATTTAAAAAATCATAAGATTTTAGACTGCGGTCACACCATGCATAAGATATGTATATTTTTGAAAAATTTTTAATGTGAAATAAAATCCTTGTTATAACGAATCCACTTTGGTCGGGGCTGCGTTAAGTGGGACTCACCTGTATTCTATCTATGTGTAACTAAAGTTGAAGTCACAATGGGCTTGATGGATTGTTTAGGTATGTTTTCTATGAAAGACTCACTTGTTTTTGCTCTAAATTGTCCCACTTGTAAAAAAATATATTAATGTTAAAATTTGGTAAAAAGAAGAGCTTACCTGGAAGTGGCCATGAGAGAGCCAAAAGAGTATTCAGCGTCTGTTGGTCATCCGTTGGTACAAGAACTTCCGTGTCTTTGACACCTGTTTCATTATTGGTGGAATCGTCATCAGGGTCATGGTTCATGGAGTAGGACACGGTTACCACCATTGCTGTCACAAAAATTCCCCTTGATTGAACCAGAAATAAAAGGCAAAGGTAATATAGTATCATTCTGTATTCATAAATGGACCTTAAAATATAGTGGAATTTGGCTTAAATAAGTACAGACATAAGATATTATATAAAGGTCAAGTTGAATGGAGGAATCTCCTAAAAACCATGCAAATACTTTTTAAAAAAGGAAAATACTCACATATACACTGGTTTAGGGGAATTTACTGCACGCCAGTGACCAAACACATGCAATCTCATACACCGGCTTTAGGTGGAATTACTTCAACGCCAGGGAACAAAGAAAAAGGGTCCTTGGCATTGGAGTAATTCCCCCTAAAGCCTGAGTGTGTGAGATTGCCTGTGTTTGGTCACTGGTGTGGAGTAAATTCTCCTATGTGAGTATTTTCCTTTTTTAAAAAATATTTGCATGGTTATTAGGAGGTTCCTCCATTCATCTTCATTGATTAATCATAGGGCTTATTATTAATATTTTTCTATATAAAGGTCCCTTCAAAGTTATAAGCTTTGATATCTAAAAACTCAATGTAAAGTTTCCTAGATGTATTGTTGTTAAATGTCACAATACAACACATGTTGCATAAAACTCTGTGATCATCACCAGCATAATATGAAGCATGTATGAGTGTAATATATTTTGTTTTGCAAAATATGAATTTTGATGCTAAAAAAATCATATATTCCCTGAATTGCTTATACTATACACTTATTAAACATTATTTCCTAGATACATATAGAGAAGCTATTACATTATATGCAAAGCTGTTCATTGACAGAAACATTGTTGCTATAATATTGATATATTAATTGCATTCATTTATGGTAGAATAATGGGATTAATGAGCTGGGTAATGAATTTTCAATAAATTGGTAAAAAATCTGATGTGGCCAACACATGACTTTCTCCATATTTGGGGTATAGATATTAAAATTATTATGAATAGCATTATAAGGCAAAATTATTATTTCGTATCGTAAAAGAATATAGTCGTCCTTATTGCCGTAAATTATATTTTGAGTATGTTTACAGAATTCACTGCTACATGGTACAGTACAGTATACAGCGTCACCACCATGTAGCGGTGAATTCTCTAAACATATTCAAAATATACCTAATTTACGGCAATAAGGACGACTGTATTCTACTACGATATGAAATAATAATTTTGTCTTATAATGCTATTCATGACAATTTAAATATCTATACCCAAATATGGAGAAAGTCATGTGTTGGCCACATCAGATTTTTGAAATATCTCTTTTAAAACTCAATTTTCATGAATAGTTGTTATTGTAAATGTTGTAGAGAATAAAATTAGCTAGAAGCTTTGTTTGAAAACTTTTTTTTTAAATTGATAGCTTAAGAGATATTTTGATTTTTCTTCTAAATTTATGTTAAATACGTTGCTAAGTGATACCATTGTTTCAGCTGCTATGTTAAAAATTTCTAATTGTTGATAGCATTGTATAGGCCTCCAAGGTGATATTAATTACTCATTGATATTTTGTTATCCCATAAAAAAAGCTAACAATTTTCTTTACTAATTGTTTTTTTAATAATAAAGATTACTGAAAATGTTTTAAAATTATTCACGAGTGTAATTGCTGATGATTATTCCTGAGGATGCTGACGTCGAGAGCAATCATACTCATTGCTCTGTATGGAGAAAGTCATGTGTTGGCCACATCAGATTTTTTTCAAATAGCTCCTTTAGAAATCAATTTACCTAAATATGTGCTATTACAAATGTTGTAGACAATAGAATTTTCTACAAGTTCTGTTTGGAACATTTTTTCATAAACTTGATACTTTCAGAAAAATTCGATTTTTTGTCTGAATTTACATTGAGTACATTGCTAGCTTGTTTGATTGCCACAAGTTTGAAATGCGGAAAACACCAAATACATTATGATTGTGTGCGTAATGAATAGGCCAGAGGGCTGAATACGGCCAACGAGAACTCTTCTTCAATCTATGGTAACAAAATATTGAGACGTAGATATTTACAAAAAAGAATACCACAAGTATGGAGATAGTCATGTGCTGGCCACATCGGATTTTTTACACTCATTACCTATGTTAAGTCAATAATGAAAATGTTAAAAGTGGATCAACTATTCTCAAGTTTATACTTTTTGATTCAACATCCACAACAAATAACATTATATGATGCATTTATTATTTAAAAAGAGAAATCCTTTACATAAATTGAATTATATATATATCCAATGCTTTTTTATTAGGTTCAAGATAATGACTTGATATATATTATGAGCTAAACTTAATTTTCATTGATAGTCATGACAAAGTATTGACTAATTACAAGCAATCCTTCACTCACAGCATTGCTGCACAAACACAGCACTGGAATTGTCGAATTTTAGTCCGGCGGCTTCTATGCCGTTGAGAGAGAAATAAATAGGTCCTGCTTTCCTCGCCACTGGTCAGTGGCGTAGTTTCTGATACCATCCTGGTTCAGGGAGTCTGAGCAGATTTGCTAAATGTTTGGAAATATACAGAGTCACAGTACTTCATACATAAACACTGGTTGTTTAAGAAAATGCATACCATTGGTTAAACAACTAAATTGCAGTGTTCAATGAATTGTTAGAAAGAAAGAGCTTATGTCACGTAAGTACATCATTTATTGTTCAACTTTTAGCTTTATATTCTCTTTTGAACAATTTGAAAGTAAGAATGGTTAATGAATTTAATGTAAAAACTAAAGTTAATGTTTAGCATCAGAATAAAGTTTTTTCCTTTCCTTTATTATTCTGAAGCTAATATATTAGTATATAACAGTGATGCAAAATTTTGGAAATAGTCTCAGAAATGTACTCATTGTGAGTTTTTCCATTGTGATTTGTTTTATTCCCTTAAAATAGAATTGCACGAAACTAAGTCTAATTGTAAGTTACAAGGGGAGGCCATAACATTAATATTGAAATTCGTAAAACCCTTTTAGGAGGTGAAACTAGAACTAAAATATCAAATATATCTCTCGGCGATTTTGCCAGTGGGCCTTTGTTTAAAAGATATTAACAATTTAAGTTCAGGTTTAAGCATGGATGCATCATATACCATCAACCTTAACGCTTCAAGCAGAAGTGGTGATAGCTTAATGGGTAGAGTGAATGTCTAGTTAATCGGATGGGCCGAGGTATGATCCCATCTGCCAGCATTTTTTTTTCATAAATTTTCATAAATGGTCTGTATATGTATTTTAACTAGTAAAATTGTATTATTATTATTTTATTATATTTTTGTTTTTTTTTCAAGTATTTTTTGTGATTACATATTTTTTCTTTTTTCACATATATTTTTTTCTACTTGATTTATTTGCATTTTCACACATATAATTATAACTTGCAATTAGTATGGTTAATTCCAGTCAGAGTGTACCTCTTCTATCTCACTTATACAGCATTACAGTACTTCAGATGATACAATTAAAAAAACAAGGTTCATAATAAACATTGCATAAATGTCACATTAAAGAATTGATATATTAATAAACAATCAAATAATGATTATAACATTCTAAATTATATTATTTATTTATAATTATAATGTTATAATTATATGTGGAAAGTGCAAATAAATCTAGTACAAAAAATTATGTAAAAAGAGACAAAAAAATAATCACAAAAAATACGTTAAAAAAACAAAAATATAATAAAATAATAATAATACAATTTTACTAGTTAAAATACATATACAGACCATTTCTGAAAATTTATGAAAAAAATGCTGGCAGCTGGGATCAAACCCCAGCCCATTGGATTACTAGACACTCATTCTACCTGTTCGGCTATCCTCACTTCTGCTTGAAGCATTAAGGTTGATGGTATATGACGTATCCATGCTTAAACCTGAACTTAAATTGTTAATATCTTTTAAACAAAGGCCCATTGGCAAAAATGCCGAGAGATATATTTGATATTTTAGTTCTAGTTTCACCTCCTAAAAGGGTTTTACGAATTTCAATATTAATGTTATGGCCTCCCCTTGTTAGTGAACTGTATGCCATTTTTGTGATTTTACCTTGATTAAAAATAAATTGCTTCAGCAAACCTCTATTTAAGTGATTTTCTGCAATCAATATGCTCGGCAGCCATTCAAACTCAGGTGTGTGCCCAATATGTTTCTCCTGCTCCACTCTTAAGAGCAGCAATTTTCTTTCTTCACTGTGGAAGAAAAATACATGAACAATTCACAATGCTCAGATGTGATTTATTGTATATCAAAGTGCCACTATCCCTCCAATAGTCAAAGAAAGCTTATAAAACCAGATTTGCATTTTGGCTACAATGGCTGATCATTAGGCGTAATATGAATCTGGTTTTCAAACCATATTATAGCTGTTTGAGAGGTATTATGTCACTTTGATAATTCAGCAATTGGAAAATCTAGACAGTTCTCTATTGCTGTGCTTCTCAACCAGTGGGTGACTCATCAAAGATGCAAGAGAACCCTGGAGAATGGGTGGTGTGTCGCCAATATTTGTTATTTGTACATTAGTATTTTGTAATATATTGTTGTAAAATAATGAGTAAAATTATATTAAGTTAGTTTATTATAGTTAACACATTCGTCGTAGGAACATATCTCTCATATATTACATATAAGCACAGAGGGCAGGGCAGCCAGAGCATGTGCCCAGGGTGCAGTTCTGTAATGGGGCAAGAAATTGAATTTTTAGTG
Organism: Uropetala carovei; assembly: GCA_036926305.1. Taxonomy (NCBI): domain Eukaryota; kingdom Metazoa; phylum Arthropoda; class Insecta; order Odonata; family Petaluridae; genus Uropetala; species Uropetala carovei. The sequence goes on from JAXCHB010000140.1 coordinate 1,937,791, forward strand.
TACACTAGCTAGAAAAAAACATTGTGCAACACAATAATGGTCATCAAAAGCAAATTCTGCGGATTTTTTTACAGCTGTAATTGAAGCATGTTCATCAGGTGTTAGCAAGAATGAACATGAATGTCAATATGCTGAAGCTCTGATAAAGAGATCTACTTTAAGTTTATATTTTTAGCGCATTTTTGAAGAAAAATACGCTTATATAGTTGGTTAGTCTATTCGTCCATCCCTGTGTTCGGGCAACATTTACGGAATCCTGCAACTTGGAGAAGCAAAATTTTTATGATAGGGCAGTCTACATGGGGACCAAACATGGTAAAAACTAAAGATGTAATTTTATGTCATATCCCTAAAACAATAACAAAATTGCCTTATGTAATTTGCTCTGCAATTCTTCCCTCACTCATTTAAGTTATTATGGGATGAATGCCTCAAGAACATCAACCGAGTCACCGAATCTCTTTAGGGTGTTAATGTAGCTGTGATAAACACAAGCGTTAAGTGTTGGTGAAAATTCTATACAGGGAGGTATATGCTGCACATGAAGAATTCTGAAAAAGCAGGAGATAAATTCTACCATGACCAGGAATTGAAATTGGGTTTTCCACTTGCCAGGCAATTATTCTACCAATGAACTACCAAGGTAGACTAAATTCCCTAATTGGAAACGGGAAGATTACTCTGCTTTGCTAGTTTAGTGGTACAATATCCTCCCTGCAAGTGAAAGACTCAAGACAAAATAACACCTGCACATCTCAAGATAGAATAGAAAAATTTTAGACTAGAATAATCCAATGCAAAATCTAGATACAGTAAACTCCCAGTTACCCGGAATGTCTGGGGAATTGGGTTTTCTGGTTAAGTGAATATTCTAGTTGTTCAGTGGCGCAGCCAGGATTTGACCAAGGGAGGGTTCAGGTTCAGAGCTATGTACCGGACGGGGGGTTACCCCGCGGCGGTGCGCCGGAAGCAAAGCATTTTTACTTTATTTAATGATTTACACACGTTCCATAAATCCCTATATAGTTTTTTATTAAAAATAAATAAATTGTTGCGCCTCACCGAGATTAAAAATTTTCTTAAAATATAATGAAATTCGTGGGATTTATAATTAATAAACGGGATATCGCCAACATCATTGAAGCATGTGTAGATCGGTTCCTTGCTCTTTAATAAAATGTAGCGTTTATTCAGAGCGCCATAGCACGTCTTGTATCATTATATTTTGAAGGGGAAAAAATGCAAGTTACATGCTGGAATAGGGACTCTAAGAACCAAACTCTATTTTTCCATATACCCAATTACCATTCGCGAGGGTTTTCAGGAACCTAACCCTCACGAATGCGAGGGACTACTGTACATTCATTTCCTATCATAAATGCATTTTATACAACATTAGTAACAAAGACGTAGGAATATTGGCACCTATGGCCAAGTTATCAAAATTCGCCTTTTTATAACAAGTATTTCTATAGTAGCATTTATGTATTATTTCTAAAAACGATCAAGCGAATTATCTTTGAATGTATAATGTATGATTAAAATATAAAACATTTTGTATGCTTGGTTGGTGTAACGTCAGTAATAAATATAAACGTTAGCAATAAAAATTAATTTATGTAAATTTTCATCTTAAGGATTCTGGAAAATATGTACTAACAATAAGTCACATTGTCATTTAACCGAGACATTTAAATTTTTAGTTTAAAAACTCATCGCTACCAATACTGTTATTAAAATATGAAATATAAAATTCTATATAATGTTACTAGATGCATTAAATTTTATAACTCCCATTCAGGGCCGTCGCATCAAAAATTGCCGTGTGAGGCGAGTGTACTTTATGCTGCCCTTTTGCACAGTAACAGCATATATATTGTTTAGACCCAATGAATTTTCCTAATTCCAAAAAATCTTGATATATTTCGATAGAGGAACCTTTGGCCTTTACTTTTTGAGCTCCATTCTACAATTTAGTGTAAATAATGTACATTAATTTTTGCGTTTTTATTTTCATGCAATTAGCGAAATGTGGAACTCGGTTGCGTAAAAACCCTATATAATTCTGAGACGAATCTTATCTCGGCACAAATGGAAGGAGCCATCGTCCACACGTATCTTATGTCAGTTACAACGAAACCCCTCAAAGAAATTTACGATGTTAATCTCTTGACCGAGAGTGAGTCCGAGATGTGAGGGAAAGATTCCCGCGTTCAAGTTGCACAGAAAACCCTCTCCCGTCACCATATCTCCGGATATAATGAACAAAATGCTACAATTTTTTGTGTATGACTTCTGTAATGTTTATGAATAATGATTTTGTAAATACAACTTCTAAATTATTAATGAGCTGTCTTTAAAAAAATCATAAACGCAACATTTTCTTGAAAATTTCCAGTGGAAACGTCAAAAAATTGAGCTGTGGTAAACTTTTCCCCTATTTGTTTTAGAGAGGTACAACCAGCGGCTGAAATGTTTATTCCCCTTTTTGTTTTAGAGAGGTACACCCAGCGGATGAAATGTTTAGAAATGTTCAAATGTTTCTTTGAATAAGATTGCATATCAATAGATTCAATAGTGTTCACGATACTGTAAGCTATATGAATACTGTGAACGTACCGATCTTGGCCAATGGTGGACCTTAGGAAGTTTTTTCGATTTGAAAATTAAATACTATTATTTAATTTATATTCTTTGATTTTTAATGATTTCTTTAAAACACTTTTATGTTTTTGGTTTGTCCGTCCATCCAGGGATAATCTCAAAAGCAGTTTAAGCTAGAGGTGCATTTTCTTTCTGATTATGTATGATTGTGTATGTCGGTAAATGAATTTGAAGTGAATCCATTCAGAGAATTTTTAATTGATATGTAAACAACAATGAACATAAAAATCATGTTAAGATCAAAAATACCATTAAAAAAAATATAAATAAATAAAGATGATGATGGTATTGTAATATATTTAAAATATAAATTTTTCCTTTCTTTAAATAAATTCTTTCATTTGAAATAATAATGACTGCTGATTGATTTACTTACAGATTGATATAGAATGTGTAATGTTTATATCGTATAAATTATTTCTGAATAGTATTTCAAATGATTAATTTAGTTGAACCAAACCACAAACCGAACCGAACCACTTGTCAAAATTCTCGTCTGAATCGAACCACTTCCAAAAATTTAGAACCGAACCACTCCCACATTTTGAAGTGGTTTGCAGTTCTGGTTTTAGTCAAAGAAGAAGGTGGCCAATGAGCTATTGAAACAACAGTTCGCAAACTTTATGCATCTTCACTCCACTCTTAAAGTATCCAATCTTATTGTCACTTCCATAACCCGCTGCATCAACCAATACTTAAAAATGTAACATTAAATTCAAGCAAATTATAAATATCTATTTTATTTGTGAAAAAATTGATTTTATTTTTTACATATCCATATATAGAATTAAAAAAATAAGACAGAAACATTCTGCCTTCTCAACTCAATGAGAACCTTTCATGACCCCAGTTTGGGAACTACTGCATTTAAGGATTCAAGTTGACGGATATTGCCATTTGTGAGCAGTTCCTTCTTGTGACCAGTTTCGGAGACATTCTTGTGATTCCCAGGGGAATTAAACATTAAGAATCCTCGTAAATGCATATGAACATCTCATAAAATAATTTATACATAGATGTGAGCCAGGATGCACCAGGCCCTGGATGGCAGCGGTTAGCATTATTTTCCAGAAGAGCTTAACATATCCTTCGACAACATCAACCAAACACTTTCTCTCCTGATTGACTGGCCATGAAATTCGAATCAAATCCATGTGAAATGGAGTGAAGGTTTTGACTTGCAAGTGTCATCATTTCCATTGCTTGGAATCCCTTCAGCAAAGGATTGAAGGAGTTTGTCCAATGCTATCACAGAATAAGCTGGACTCTGGAATTGATTAATGCATAAGAAGATTATAGTACTGATATTGGATAATGGAATGGTGATTTTACTATTCATCACCTCCAGCAACCTTATTTACATGGGCCTCATAAAAACAGTGAAAATATATCTTGGAATCATATTAACGAACGATTTATCTTGGAAGGAGCATATACAACGGATAATAGGAGCAGCTTGTAAAAGGATTTGTCCATAGAATATTGGGTGTATGTGATGAAAAGACCTGTGAGGGTTGCCATTTCTCCCTAGGTAGACCACTAATTGAGTATGTGTGTAGCGTATGGGACCCTTATGAGATAGGCCTTATTCAGGAGTTAGAAAAAAGTCAACAAAAGGGAGTATGTATCGTGAATGTATGATATGGTAGGCTAATAAGTGTCATGAGCCTAAAAGAAGAGCTTGGATGGGAGTCTCTGGAGGAATGGAGAGAAAAGTCTAGGCATCGGCTATTGCAGAGATTCAGATCAGAAGACTTATCAGGCATAATGAAGAGCTCAACATACATAGGATGCCACGTCCTCACTGACAAGATTCAAGAAATTGATTGTAGGACCGAAAAATAGATAGGGATCATTCTAGGACGATAAGAGAGCACAATAGGAGAATAATATGATAGGTTGGAGATAATCTCCCCCTGCCACACACCAATTGCGTTGGCTTGCTGGGTATTTATTCAGATTCAGATAATGTAATTAATTAGCAGACACTGATGCTTTGAAGGGATTTTACTTTTTTGTTTATCTATCCAAAATCATGACTGATTTAAATTTTAGGATAAAAATATAAAATACAAAGGACATTCGGTAAAATCTGCCACTCTCTTCTCATCCGTTAAGCCATGAGAGGTCATTAAACATTTTATATTTTACCTATATCCATTAAAATGGCGACTTATTACATATACAGGTAGATCGCAATTTACGTTACCCCATTTTATGAAGTTTCGAAGTTACGAAAACATAATTTTGTCCAGGGTTTCGTTATACAAAATAAAACCCCAAAGTTACGAAAAAAAACTTATTTTTTCGTTGCATGTCTCGTAAAGAAAACGAGTAACAGAAGAAAAATAATAATATTACCAATCAATAATAATATAATAATGATGATTACAAAAGAAAAAGCTAGTTTAAAATACATGTACTGTATACATTCGAGTATAAGTCAAAGTGTACTTTTTAACCTAAAACAACGTCTAAAATCCAAGTCTTGAGTATAAGTCGAAGCAAAGAAAATGAAAACAAGATAATTTTGAAATTTACACAAAAATTAATATATGTATATATACAGGTGAACCTCTACTTACATACATTCAAGAAACGAAAAATTTGTATTTATGAACATTCCACATACCAATGAATTGCACCTCGCACTTCATTTATGAACACACCCCCTGCACTTACGAACATCGGTCGCAGTAAGAACACGGAAACTTGTCAACACCTGTCATTTGCCATTTGTATTCTAAAACGTATGGGCGTGTGTTTATATACGTATTGTTTTTTCTTACCCTTGAAATATGGAAAACATAGTGTTTGTGAAAGTGCTAAGAGTGGTAAAAAAATGTTGAGTGCTTTCGATGGAAACTAAAATGGACATAATAAATAGGTCAGAAAAAGGTAAGTCGTTTGCTTTGATTGATCATGTTTATGATCTCAATTGTTCAACAACTGCAACCATTTTAAAAGACAAAAGAAAAATTGCTGATCACATTCACAATGCAGGCTCTAGGGTTGCCAACTTTTAGACAGGGAAATACGGGACAACTTATTTTTATTCTAATTCGTTCATTCAATGGAAGCAGTTTCAGTATTGGTGGTGCTGTTTAAAGGAGAGCCAACAGCTTAAACATTAGACACTATAAACTTAAGTTTCAGTATTAATATGTTTCATAGCTAAATGTCAATTTTTCCTTAATAGAAGCATGTAACCTGCAAATCAAGTATGAAACCTTAGAGTATTTTTATTCTATTATTAAGGATGAAATTTTAAAACATTCTTTTGTAATATAACGCGCTAGTTAAAAAAGAAAGTATAATTTAAAATACGGAAAAAAACAGCATCCCATATAGAGGTCGTAGGGTACGTAGGGAAAAAAGAAAAAAAATACGGGCCATCCCGTATAATACGGGACGGTTGGCAACCCTAGCAGGCTCTGTTCTGTCCGTGATTTTAAGTAAAAAATGAAATGCTGTCGTTGAAGAAATGGAACGGTGTTTAATAATTTGAATTCAGGATCAAAATTATAAAAAAAACAACGCTTGAGTACTGAATTGATTCTTCCCTTCAATCCACTCATTTCGGTAAGTTTTTTAAAGATTAAATATAAATTTTAAGTTTTCCTTTCAAACTACGTAAGTACGGCGATGCTGTATTATTTTATCATTAGTCTTCGCATTTTTCGCTAGTTAGCGTGAATTGTTCATTCTAATGCGCTTCAAAGTCAGTCAGATGTTGTTTTTCACCAGTCATGTTTAATTATTGACCCAGGAAAATATCCAGCTAGTTTGCTACTCGAATATAAGTCGAAGGTAGGTTTTGATCGGCCTAAAAAAGCAAGAAATTTCTTGACTTATACTCGAAGATATACGGTAATTTAAAATATATTGAATAATTATACTTAAAAATCCTAGTTAAAACCCAGAATATCAAAAGGACGAACTCGCGAATAGACGGAATCTCGAACTTATGGAATCTCGAAAATTAATACGTATTTATTTAAAGACGACTCTTTAACAAAATAGCGTTAACTATTTTTATTTTCCCTTGCTAACTTGAAACAAAATAGCGCCTGTTTAAACATTTAAAATCGAATAGTCCTGACGAAATTCGCTTTCTTTGGAAGAAAACTGAAATCTGAATGCGTGTTCTCGCGAGGTTTTATGCATCATATGATATTGTCGAAAATAGTGTGCAGAGAGACATTTCTTGCCTTCACGTGATCGCGGAATCAGATAAAACTAGCTATACACCCGCGTAACATACGCAGCCTAGTGTTTTTGGACATGTTTATTCGTATATTTCACTGTAAACGCAATTAACAATCTCGTTCTTCTCAGATACAACACTTTTAATGATTCCAATGATCGAACTCTTGAGAGAGGGAGAGAGAGAGCTACATACAGTTGCCCGTGGCTGAAGACAGGTTTCGGAAGGTATAAGCAAATTCTGTCAAAAGTCTGTCCCAGTGACTTGCTGATGGTCATACAACAGGCCAAACGTATAGGAAACTGTCTTCTTTGCGCTATTCGTATTGGAAGTAGATTTAGTGCGAGTGTTATAATGGGAACAACGTTTTGCGAGGAAGCAGTGAATAAGGGGATGGGGTGAGTAGGGGACAATCCGAGAAGAAGGGAAGGATCACAGCCGCGGAGAAGGGAAGACGATTGGAAAGCAGGGGCAGAGGAGGATGGGGGAGGGCGTTCGAGCACGGGGAGGACGAATTCAATGTTAGTCACATTGGAAGAATTTCTCGTGTTGGGAACATACCTAAGGCTCTTTTTACACACACCCACACACACACATATTATATATATATACACATACTCACATAGATTTTTATCGTGATGGACGGCAGGCGTGATCATATTATGCGGAGGAAATTTGGTTTTAAAATAATGTTTGTTTTTAGTATCCATATTTGTTTACAACAGGCGGCTGTTAAAAATAACCGGTTATAATGATAACAATAAGCGACATCTAATCTGGAGGAACGTAACCTTCCTTATTTTAGTTATTTCTTATGAAGAAAATTCTCTCACTTAACGTATTTTCGCTTAAGATTTTAAGGAACGCAACTTCGACGCTAAGCGACGGTACTTGTAATATTTAATAATAATGATATGTTTAGAATAATTTTTTTCCGTAATAAATATCGTAATAAACATATACAGTGTCATTTTACTATATTAAGGGGAAGATTTTGTTGCCATAGGAACGTATCTCGCCTTCTGTAATCGGAATTAACGAGAAACTTGTTTTCGGTTTCAAGTAGTGGAAACAGTCTAAGAAATCGTACCATAAGAGATATTTGGTTTCTGTGGTCTTAATATATTTCCCTCACCTGTAAGTTTAAAATTTACCGCGGCACACCGAGTACTTTGTCGCGGCGCAGTAATGTGCCTCGGCACACCGGTTGTAGAGCACTGACGTAACGGATGACCTTCAAAAGAGTTTTGACGCAGCTGGCGAACACAATGAACAGATGTAGTTCCTATTTCAACTTATTTCTTAATTGTCCCACTTCTCCAGACTGATATACATGTATCAGATAAACACAAAGGTAAAATCCGCCTACGAAATTTAGCATTCCAGCCCTACCTCTGCGTTTTCTTTCATACAAGAAACGCAGCCCTTCAAGTTCAAGAGCGATGGCTTCACTTATAGAGTATCTGAGGTAGGGATGATTACGCCGTTTCCGCCCACACAATTCAGACCGAGGATTTTATGTACATGGCTAATATATATTCCATGCCAAAATCGCGATTCTTCCTTGAATTTTTCATAAATTAAGCTCCGTAAGTGAAACTTTAATCGTCAAGAAACTACAGTGAAACCTGCGAGAGGCGGAATCTCAAGGGACCTATTTATTTTTTCATCTTTCGCAGGTTTTCCGCTTTACACAGGCTAAAATAATTTACGCAACTTTTTCTTCTTGGTTGATTTTAATTAGAAAATGTAAGGTTTTCTAAGCTTCGGTGGAAATACAAGCCTTAAAATCACAACCACAATCGATATAGACAATAAATGAGAACGTAAACTTGAAATTGCACGCATGCGCAATCCTGAATTTATTAGAATTTTATAATCTTCTATTTGAAATGCTACAATTTTTTTGGCATTTCCACTTCTTCACAATCTTTCCCACTCTGTTCATCCTCTGAATTGGGAACAATTTCATTACTTTGCAATTCTACCACAGTTATCAAGTCAATTTCATCAATATTCATGAAATTTTTTGCACTTACGTTGGTACCCTCAACTTAACACATCTCATCAGTCAAATTTTGAATGCCACATTAATAACTATCGCTACATGCTTCGCCACATTCATTAGCATCGTCGAGAACAAATCCACAATTTCTAAAAACAATTATTGATACAGGCTTATTGTACACACTAATAGGCGACTACGATATGTAATTGTATCTAAAACATCAATTTTACCTATCAAGTCTGATGCTCTCTTACACTGATATATACGATATATATATATATATATATATATATATATATATATATATATATATATATATATATATATAAATAACAGGCAGTGCCGTAACTAGGGTATGGCGAAGGTGGCATTTGCCATAGGCGCCGCTTGCAAAAGGTGCCATAAGTTTCCGCAAAAAGTGCCAAAAGTTCATTTTCCCACAAATAAGTGTTGATTCATTTATAATAAAAACGCTATTATTATTATTTATATTAAAACGAAGAATAAATATATCCTACATAACCGAAGCGATTCCTAAAAATTTGCCATATGCCATATTTATAATAAAAACGCTATTATTATTATTTATATTAAAACGAAGAATAAATATATCCTACATAACCGAAGCGATTCCTAAAAATTTGCCATATGCGTCATATCGTCAAGGCACGCCTCTAAATTGAAGGTTCTCTAAACATATTTTAAAGAGAATGATTTTTCTTTCCGTCTTTCGCAGGTTCAAAACGTACATACTTAATAATACAAAAAATCCCTTCCGTCCGCGTCTCGCACGTTCCACCTTACAGAAAGACATTCAGTTGAAAAACGCGATCAACTTGTAAGATTATATTTTCGATTTCCGACTTTGGCAGGTTTCTGCCAAATACAGGTTCCACCTATCACTGGTTTTACTGTATTATCGCCAGTGGCGTAGCCAGGATTTGACCAAGGGAGAGTTCAGGTTCAGAGCTATGTACCGGAAGGGGGGTTACCCCGCCGCGACGCGACTTTATTTAATGATTTACACACGTTCCGTAAATCCCTATATAGTTTTTTGTTAAAAATAAATAAATTGTGTTGCCTCACCGAGATTAAAAATTTTCTTAAAATATAATGAAATTCGTGGGATTTATAATTAATAAACGGAATATCTCCAAAGTCATCGAAGCATGTGTAGATCGGTTCCTTGCTCTTTAATAACATGTAGCGTTTATTCAGAGCGCCACAGCACGTCTTGTATTATTATATTTTGAAGGGCAAAAATGCAAGTTACATGCTGGAATAGGGACTCTAAGAACCAAACTCTATTTTTCCATATTCCCAATTACCATTCGCGAATTTGCCATTCGCGAGGGTTTTCAGGAACCTAACCCTCGCGAATGCGAGGAACTACCGTACGTTCATTTCCTATCATAAATGCATTTTATACAACGTTAGTAACAAAGACGTAGGAATATTGGCGCCTATGGCCAAGTTATCAAAATTCGCCTTTTTATAACACAAGTATTTCTATGGTAGCATTTATGTATTATGTATTATTTCTAATTTGAATGTATAATGTATGATTAAAATATAGGTACTTTCCTGTTAACGGGAATACCTTAAAAAATGAACATGTATATTTATGATTGTTTGGGAGGATATAACATTGAAAGGACATTTTGACGTATTGTTGGATTTACGATATTTTATTTTAAAAACAACATTAACAGAAACTGATTGGCAGTTCTCGACATTTACAAACCCAATCTCCGGACAACGTGGAGGGTTTCTTTGTTTCCGGGCGAGGCGAAGGGCGCGGTAGCGCCCGGAGACGACTACCCATTACAACAAAGCGAGCCGAAGACTCGTCGATATATCCTCTCAATTTGCGGCAGAACAGTCAAGAACATTGAAAGGATATAATGACGAGGCTTCGGCTCGCTTTGTTGTAATGGGTAGTCGTCTCCGGGCGCTACCGCGCCCGGAACCAAAGAAACCCTCCACGTTATCCGGAGATTAGGTTTGTAAATGTCGAGACAGGCCAATCAGTTTCTTGTCCGGTGATTGGGTTTGTTTCTGTTAATGTTGTACGTAAGTATGGCATGGGGATAATACGTAAGTACCAGGTCCTGCGAAGTGTCCTGGAGGTATTTCCGTTAACAGGAAAGTACCAAAATATAAAACATCTTGAATGCTTGGTTGATGTAACGTCAGTAATAAATATAAACGTTAGCAATAAAAATTAATTTATGTAAATTTTCATCTTAAGGATTCTGGAAAATATGTACTAACAATAAGTCACATTGTCATTTAACCGAGACATTTAAATTTTTAGTTTAAAAACTCATCGCTACCAATACTGTTATTAAAATATGAAATATAAAATTCTATATAATGTTACTAGATGCATTAAATTTTATAACTCCCATTCAGGGCCGTCGCATCAAAAATTGCCGTGTGAGGCGAGTGTACTTTATGCTGCCCTTTTGCACAGTAACAGCATATATATTGTTTAGACCCAATGAATTTTCCTAATTCCGAAAAATCTTGATATATTTCGATAGAGGAACCTTTGGCCTTTACTTTTTGAGCTCCATTCTACAATTTAGTGTAAATAATGTACATTAATTTTTGCGTTTTTATTTTCATGCAATTAGCGAAATGTGGAACTCGGTTGCGTAAAAACCCTATATAATTCTGAGACGAATCTTATCTCGGCACAAAAGGAAGGAGCCATCGTCCACACGTATCTTATGTCAGTTACAACGAAACCCCTCAAAGAAATTTACGATGTTAATCTCTTGACCGAGAGTGAGTCCGAGATGCGAGGGAAAGATTCCCGCGTTCAAGTTGCATAGAAAACCCTCTCCCGTCGCCGTATCTCCGGTTCTAATAAACAAAATGCAACAATTTTTTGTGTATGACTTCTGCAATGTTTATGAATAATGATTTTGTAAATATAACTTCTAAATTATGCCTTTAAAAAAATCATTAACGCAACATTTTCTTGAAAATTTCCAGTTGAAACGTCAAAAAATTGACCTGTGGTAAACTTTTCCCCTATTTGTTTTAGAGAGGTACACCCAGCGGATGAAATGTTCAAATGTTTCTTTGAATAAGATTGCATATCAATAGATTCAATAGTGTTCACGATACTGTAAGCTACATGAATACCGCGAATATAAATTAAATAATAGTATTTAATTTTCAAATCGAAAAAAACTACCTAAGGTCCACCATTGTCCAAGATCGGTGCGATCTTGGACAATGGTGGACCTTAGGTAGTTTTTTTCGATTTGAAAATTAAATACTATTATTTAATTTATATTCTGATTAAAATTCCGCGTTTCTACGATGATTATTAGTATACTAGTGTAATGCCCGTTGAAATATCAAAGGAAGAATTATAGATAGATTGATTAATATTTGCATTTAAAATAATTATTAGCACACTTTACATATGAAATATTTCGTCATATATTACATTTCTAGTGAATATTCTGTTGTCGTTTAGTAAATGCCTTTGGTTTTTATTTTCGGCTGTAAAATTCTGTTCTTCTCCTCCCACCTTGTTCTTGTCAATGTTGCATATAAATGTCGGTGTGCAAAGACCGGGAAATAATTATATGTATACATATATAACATAGGGAAAATAATTAAATTTCGTACACTTAACATTATGATTGTTTTAAAATTGTACTCTGTACTTACGAAGAAAGAAAGCTTACTCGAATCCTCAATAATGTTCTCCGTCGTTATGTATTACATATTTAAAATAAAACTCTTTAAAATATTTAAATTAAAAACTAATTAATCAATCAGCAGAATAATTTCTTTGAATACTATCTGAACAAAAACAAATCAATTTATTTCAACATTGTAAACTGCTCCCTTGACGGTTGAATGGATTGTTGTATTGGAGATCCATATTAACAAAAAAATAAACTAATTGTTTATCGCAGAAACCGTTAAAATAGTTTTTAATTGATTTTTGCTTTGAAATGGTACTTTGCTGTTAACGGGAATACCTCAAAAAGAAACACGTATTGTTGTGATATGTTGTGATATTTTGTTTGTTAACAATGAGTAACAAATCTCGTTAAGATATTTACGTTGATCCCTTAATGATGAATTTGTGGAGCTTGCCGAGGAGTGAAGAAGAAGCTGTATTTTTGCTTCAAGACCATGGTATTTTATCTAAAGGGCGAATGTGCAAGAAGGATCATATTATGAAACTTTACTTCTGCGACAGAATATTTTGGAAATGCAACGCGAAAGCCTGTCAGCAGAAGCATTCATGCGGCGACAACATAACAAAGAAATCGACATATTTCCAGCTATTTTAAATGCCATAAAGACATATTGGCCCCCTAGTAACATAAATTTAGATTGTATTAGTAATTATGTTGCTTTTATTAATAAATAAGTTTCAAAAAAGTGTGATTTTTAAGTAATTCCCCCGTTGTTACGCATTGTTAATAAACAAATACGTCGTAACATATCACAACAATACGTGTTTATTTTTTGAGGTATTCCCGTCAACAGGAAAGTACCCAAAATACTTGAGTCAATTCAGTACAACTTCCACTTTACATACTGTAAATTCCAAAGTAACTCCTTTTCTAATAGACAATGCTAGCCTAAAATTAATTCATTCTGTAAAGTGAATAAATAAAGTTCTTTCTTTAAACTATAATAGCCACTGTTATTAGATTTAAATGGATTATAAGCCTTAGAACTTACTCTGTATTAAATAAGCACCAAAATTCCTTTTATAAAAACAAATCAATTCATTAAAAGATCCACTGTTGTTTCTTCGAAAATTGCCCGTCAACGGTTTTAAATGTCCTTTTAATTTTAATTGAATTTTAATTTATATTCGTTTCCAAATTTCGGCCATTTTACGAAATTAATTCGAGGAATAACAATATAAATTCGTAAGCACGTATGGTTTACAAAGAATTTAATTTAAGAATGCTTTTTATTTCCAATTTTTCTAAAATGATACTGTTGATACTTAAAATTTTTTATATTTACGTTAATATACTTATTTTCCACAAAACACGCCAATCTCTCCCCTTCCTTCCTCTCTCTCTCGTACTGAAGCTAACAATGATAATGGTCGACATAGCAACATCACGTTAAAATGGCGAGATTTCCACAAAATATGCAAATTAAACGTTTAACATGGAATATTTCGAACTGTGGGCGAAAAAAGACGACGGAATAAGAAACTTCATAAATTTTTCTTCAAAATGGTTCAAATCCGAAGGTCATCTGTTAATTTCTTCCAATTTTAATTTCCAAATGAATATAAGCCTGCATGTCGAGAAATCGTGTTTTACATGTTAAGTAATGGGAAATGGAAATGCATCTCTTGGAGACGAACCAAGGAATTTTTTCGCGATTTAATTTCGTCATTCTCTGAAGAAGTGTTAATCAGGCATCCCTACCAAATTTCGAGTTTCTATCATTATTATTTCTCGAGTTATTAGCGTTTGCATAGCGTGACCAACCAACCAACCAACGGATAACGGCTATTATTATATAAAATGTGCGTTAGTAAGCATTACAGATGTATAATATAAAGGTTTTACTTACTAAATGGTAGGATTCCAGCATACACATGATGAATTGTCGTTATAAACGCTTCCCATACGCAGTCAACAGAATAATTATCCTTAACTATGTACGTTGCTATACATCATTAATTTCGATGCTTCAACAACAGTTTGAAGCGAAAACGCTATTCTTTCACCTATTTGAAGGTTTAATTGGCATTAATTGAATCGGAGGCAACAATTACGGTCGCCTTGACAACGTCGGAAAGAGTACGAAATATCCGTAAAATTTCGAAAACAGTTGCGTATTTCTGAATGATTCGACCGTGTAACATGTAACATCGCAAGAATAAGATAGTATAGAGTTTTAACCGTCGAATAAAGCAAAAACGAAGAAAATCGGTCCATATTTACGTATTTTAACGAATGAAGGAAGAAAACCTTACACTTTGAAAAATCGAAAATCCCGTGTAAACTTATGGGAAAATAAAATTGTCTCCTGGAATCGAACCCGGGTCGATTTTGGAAATCCCAGGTACCCTATGTTACTCGTAGAGTCATATGAAGTCAATTTGCAAAGTTTGGTCCCGATAGCTCAAAGGGCGTGGGAATGTATAAGGAACACACGGACAGACATTCAATTTTATTATATAAGATTATTTTAAGAAATGAATCGGACCCAACAGACGTAATTAATTCAACTTCAATCTATATTAGCAGATCCACAAAATTCAAGCGATTTCATTTGTTTACATGTTAGTTCGTGATTCCATAAACAGAGACACTATCGTCGTGGGTGTCTTATATCAAACTAAGCCCAAACTTTATTGTAAATACTGACAGTGATCCGTCGACAGTCATTTTAATCGCGAATATTTTGCGCAGTAGCTTGAGGTTAGCAGTAGAATGCGCATAGATATTTTGTTATCCATAGCAACGAATACATTTTTTACGTAATGTTTTTTTGGAACAGGTTTACTATCGTACTCCGCAAACTTTTTGGAAAGAATTGTAGTTATGTATATTTCAACAAAGCATTGTTTAATTAAATGTAAACAAGGGTGTGGAAGTGAATATAATAAAAAACTAGTTGGATGAAGTTAAGAATAGCTGACGTACCTTTTAGCTTCTCTGGAGTTACTAAGTAAATGTTTATATTTACCTAGTAACCAAGACTATTGTCGAGGCTACGGCTCGCTTTGTCTTTAGATTATAGAGCAGAGGTTCCCAAGCTGTGGTTCGCGAGATGTCTCAGGGGGTTCGCGGCAAAACAATCCGTAATGGCGAGTAAAGTTTTTTGGTAAATCACTTAATTTAGTCCTTGTTGGCATTCAAGTTTTTAACACATTCTATATAACTGCTTTTTATTAAAATGCAAAATAATCCAGTAGTTAAGCAATATTTATATCAAACTTTTATTTGAAGCACGAAAAGAATGTCTGGAGCTAAATCTATTTTATCAGCCTTAGGAATAAAAATCATCGCTCCTTTTTCACTACGTAGAGAGCCTTTCGTAACAACGGAAACTGTATAGGCCTTCGTCTTTGTAAGCAATAAATTGATAGAAGACCATTGTCTTCTTTAAACAACGCACAAATCGATATCATGGCGGATTATATAATTGTAATGCACTCTTAACGAAAGGGACAAGGACGAATGTTGAGACATAATATTGTACGTAAATTGTAAACAAAGTAAATTTTATACTTCTGGGCTTTGTTTTAAATTTCAAATTTTCATGATAATTCTTCGTAATTTTAATATGCAAATAAAAATTACCCTGCTCCCCTTACTACTAATATAACCACAAGGTTACAAACACGCAAATAAGCAACGGAAAAGTATATATAAAAGGTGGAAATAATGTTATAATAAATATTGTATACTTAAATTAATAAATATAAAAACTATTTACAATATATATTCTTTAATAATTTATACTCATTGTCAGGTAAGAAAGATCATCCTTGAAAATTTTTATTTTTAGGAGGGGGTTCGCGAGATTTGGGTCATTATAAAAAGGGGTTCGCGCGGTCAAAAAGTTTGGGAAACACTGTTATAGGGCCTTCTATATCGGGTGCACCCGTCCATTCATCCTCAGGATTTTAAAAAGAAAAAATTAAATGTATGAGCCAACGAAATATGCTTCCACAGGAGCATTTATTACAGAAAAAAGAGAAGGATGGGTCAAGTACACATGTACATAATATTTTCTTGAGTTCGGGGGCCCCTACGGTACGGACATGTAAAGCGTGGGTCCCGATGGCACACTCTCCGGTTATTTTAACCGGTTCAACCTCTAACTCCGGGCCCTGATTCAGATCGAATATTTTTGTTTGTTTATATTTTGTACATATGGTTTAGTACATTAGTATACTATTGTGTTCTGTTCGTCACCTTATTTGTTTATGGGAAATATATAATCTTTCGCTGAAAAAATAAATAGATGTTTCAATATTGGTTAATCCTCAAAATTATGCGCACAACATCACAAACGGTACATGTTTGGAGAACAAGGTTTTTTCTTGTAGATGTTAAGGTTTATTATATTATTCTAATTAATTATATCATTATATTCGATGTATTAAATTAGATGGCATCATGCCAGGGCCGGCGCTAGGGTTTTTAGCGCCTGCCTGCAACCTATAAATCGGCGCCCTCCACTCTGATTAGTATTGCTGGTAACTACAACTTCTATTTTCTCAAATTCTTATATATATATAATTAATATTATTCTAAACTTATTTGTTTACAACATGCTACCATTTTTCGAATGTTTTATGTCAGAGGAAAATCGCAGTGAAGGATTTAATGCATATTTAAAATAAAAACAAGTAAGCGATTTATGAACAATAAAACAAACAAAACCAGTTATTTACATATTTATCTGAATAAGAGAGAAAATTTTGCAAAATTTACAACCATTTATTTTTTCGTGCTTTCATGTTTACAAAATTTAATATCTGTGAGCACATACATGGTTCTCAATGGCAATCATAGCCAAATTTACAAGTCTTTCTTGAGAAATACTTGATCGCAAATAATTTAAATAAATTTAAATATTTAAGCGCGAGAATGATCGCTCACCACTTGCTACGCTGACGGGAATTGTTAATAATATTCTCAGGGCAACGCCCAGATTCGGGGATGACAGATTATTAGATTGAATGAATTTGAGAGTCTCATAAGGATTATCGAATTGCCATAGTTCGGATTTAAACAGATCTTTAAAGACGCATAGTCCATCATATAGTTCAGTTGCATTAATATCCTTATTATCACCGTCTGATAAATGAATTTGCAAATCATCGCAATGCTGTTTGAGCTTTTCGTCGTTAATTTCGAAAGTTTATTCATGTTATATAAAAATTCAAAATGGTTGTTATGTTGTTTTAACTGTTCAAACCTTTCATTGAGAGAAATCATTGCAACGTCTAAAACTGTAAAGAAGTTAATTCGAAATTTATCCTCTTCTCTTCATGTTCATAATGAAACTGGGTGGTTTTTTTCTCCTACGGATTTGAGCAGTGGATTTGAACTCTGGTTCTCCCTCGACCTCTTGACAAAGTTTCTGAGCAGTTTCAAATAAAGACTCGTAGCTGGAATCAGTGCGGTAGTTGGAAATAAAAACATTTAAATTCTCAATAGCTGACAAAGCGACGGCAATTGTTACTTTGACGGTACTGACAGGATTGACATGATTCAATAGGTCATGCCAAAGAACAAGGGAGCATAGGAATTGGACGTCCTTTAACTTGGTGCACAAAAGCTGAGCTTCATATCTAGATTCTTTGTTGTGTTTTTCGTCATTAAGTATCTCGTACAGCGCATCATAAATTTCTCCAATTTGGTATCTAAGAGGCTGCAGAGCATTAATACGACTCTCCCAACGAGTTTCTGACCGAGATTTCAAAGTTAGAGAAGGAATATGTTTTTTGAGAACTCTCCAACGCTTTGTTGATGACGAAAAAAACTTATATAATTTCAATTTGCATATTTGGACATGATGGGTGCGAGTCCCAGAAAATGTACCCCTACTCTAGTCTGATCTGAGAAAAATCAGAAAACAACATTATATAAATAATTTCATTAATAAATGAAACACCATAGTAGGTAAAAGTGAGGAAAAAGTCGTTAGTAGGACCGCTGTTAGAGTACGCGTCGAGCATATGGGATCCGTACGTGAAAGGATCAATCTCAGAGTTAGAAAGAGTGCAGCGAAAAGCCGCTAGATTCGTCAAAAATTGCTACGATAGAAACAAAAGTGTTAGAGGCTTGATACAGGACTTAGGATGGGAATCACTAACTGAGCGCCGATCACGCTCTAGGTTAAAACTACTTGAAAGATTTAGAACGCATATATTCTCCAGCGATGTCGAAGAAATAATAAGAGCGCCAACTTATATTGGTAGAACGGACCATCCTCGTAAAATAAGAGAGATAGCCTGTAGGACTGACAATGAGAGGTATAAAGGCTCGTTTTTCCCTAGAACGATAGCTGAGCAGAACAGAAGTTACGAAAATAAAGCAGCCGACGTAGAGTGATACTATTCATTATTATGCGCTTTCCCTTCGTGCTATTGCACCCTCTGCCACACACCATTGCGGCGGCTTGCAGAGTGAACTGTAGATATAGATAATATTTGGTTTTCCTTGCAATATTATTCACTTAAATGTTATAAACAAAAATTCGGATGATCATTTTTGCCTTTGTATTTTTTATGTTAGAGCTACATTTTGCAAAATGTAACGATGATAATCAAATAAGAAAATTTACCAAACTTACCTGAAACAATCACTGGTAACCACTAACGTTAATCACCGTAGTTAGGTTGATTCGTCAATATTCTAACACATTAAATTAGTTGCATAAACAATAACACTTTACTTATTGGATAACCAAATCTACAGTGCCAACTCTCGCAAAAATACACCACTTCCTACTGGATTCCCATTGTAACCTCGGCAGAAAAATGAACTAAATTGTAAGACAAAGGTAGATATAGTGTAGCGTCACGTCCACTAAATACCTACTCCCAATGATACCTTGACGGGGAAAAGAATTAAAATTGTCATACAAAGACACGATCAGTCATCTAGCTCTGCGCATGCGGCAGCAGACATCACACTGTCCCCGCTTCTCCTTCATCCCACTCCCGTATCTAACCTATAGCTTGCTCCATCATGCTTTGCTCCGTCGTGACTGATAAAAAAACATCATGTTGAATCACGACGGAGCAAAAATACTTTGCTCTGCTCTGCTTTGTTGATATTCAGCCACCTTAACCCTAGCCCTAACAATACCTTATCTATAAATTTATTGAATTTATGTTTTATCATTTTACTGTTGATTAAGTTCCGTGTTTATTTCAAAATAATGCTTACATTTCTTAATTTTTTTGTTTTTCTATTTTTCACTTTTCATTTTTTCATTTTACTCGTTTTAAATTTTTTTGTATTTTGGCGCCCCCTGTATGCTGGCGCCCGCCTGCAACGCAGACCTTGCAGACCGCGTCGCACCGGTCCTGCATCATGCGCACATTCATGGGACCAGTAGCACATCCCCTAAATAAAACTCGTATGAGACTGGGGCCCGCAAAGCCCATCTCGCCCAGGGTCCAGGGAAAGTTGTGTCCAGCACTGCTCGTAGGTGCTATCACAATCACATTCATTAACACTCTATGGACAGGTTTACCCCGCTTCAACGTAATAATAACAGAATGAGGGTATAATGTAGCTTGTAGTTAACTTTGTATCTGCAAATTAATTCTCGCGTTCTTCTTTGAAATTTTACGCGATCGCATTAAAAAAATAGAAAATCCCACCGAGTTTATTCGCGTTTGACGAAAATTTAACTGCCTTAAATGCGACTACAGAATGCAGGCAACGCAGCGAATGATATCATTTGATACCTTATTTCATAATTCACGAGACACTAAAGACCCGATGGTTGGAAAACGCACTGCATGAAAATGTAGACGATCAAGTGATACTGAAAGGAAAGGAACTCCAAAAAGCGATCAATCGATCGAAGGAGAAAGTACTGGAGCGTCATGCAGGAAAATCTACAGTTATAAGAACACCACGTGGAGAGGAATTGAATGTAAGGAATGGTTGAAACATACTTGAAGCGTAAATAAATGAGTCAACATTAAGAAGACTAGAAAAGGAGATAATAATAAAGCAAACGATTAAAAAGAAGAGGGGCGAAGTGCACCCAGTATACTACATACCTTGAGGAGAGAAGCTACGCTTGAAGGTGTGATCGAAGGAAAACTTGAAGGCAAGAGAGGAAGGAAAAGGTTTCAGCTGATAAGTAAGGAGAGTTAACATTAAACGGGAAAATGTGGAGAACGTAATTCCCTTGGAAAATGCACGCACGGGAGACATTTGAGAGGGAAACGTGGTCGTGTGACATCCCAAAGGCTCGCCGGAACTTCTCCGGAGTAGAACCTTGGGTCTTCGCACCTTGGCAGCTGTGCGCGCATACGAGAAGCACTTACATAACGGAGAAGAGATGGAAGGTGGAGGCGGACGACGAGGAAGAAGTTTTGCGGCCACCATCGACTGGAAATACCTGATCCGGGAGTCTATGAAATGCAATCCGGGCACAAAGAGAAGCACAATTAAAAGTATCTTGCGATGAAAAATCCCGCACAAAGAGAGGCATTTTTCAGAGGCCATAAAAGCTGTTTTTTTATTTCGATGTCAACGATCTCTCGACGAAAAGTTAAAATAGTGTCGCAACCCGCTATCCTAGAAATCGTTTCATAAAGGCCGAGTTATTTATAGTATTCGTATGGAATGGGATCGGTTTACGAGTCGCCACGCAAGACTGCAAAAACCATTCCCATGGCTACCGAGTTATATAACGACGAAAGGCAGGATGAAATGCCGGTCGTGAACTGGGCACCAACGTTACGTAACGCAATTATGGATATTTCTCGAAGAACTAACAACTAACGTATTATTTCGAGGTCGTTCTTCCTAAATTCATAATCGAAAATCCGAGATCCGGTCACCAGAGGACGACGTCGTCTTAATGGGAGAAAGAAAGGGAATATCATATCGACGAGAGGCGGCGATCAGAAACGAATGGACGCACGTTAATACAAGAAGGTGGTGTTTCCGGGGAGGATTAGGGGGCGATGAGGGGAAATAATAGCCACCGGAAGAAGAAGAAGAAGGGCCCTCTCACTCACCGTGGTCAGCTCTCGAGTCGTCTCTGGAGCGACATACACCGACACTAACCTCGCATCTCTTCTTTACCTCCTATGTCTCGGCGATCGCAAGGGAGGGGGGGGAGGGGGGAGGTCGTCGAGGCAGGGGGACTCCTCTCTCCCCACCCTGCTTCCTTTCCTCCCCTGTGCGGTGAAAACGTGCCTATAGGCGCTCTCTTCCTCCGCAGAAGAACCGGGTTCTTATCTAAGATAGCTCGCGATTGGGGAAGACTCCCCTTTCCCAGAGTGCGAATAAAATGGGGTGTGATGTTATTATTCGCTTTAATTAAACTCTCTTCCGATTCGATCGAAGAAGTTTAATAGCCACTGTCGTGGTCACCGGACATTTTAGGCGTTGTTAGAAGTCTCTCGATTATATTATACACGTCGTAAATTGAAAGTGAAATGGACGCCGTGAGTGATGCGTGTCTGGTGTGCGCGGCTCAATTCCCGCGGCTAATTGAAAGGTATTTCGAGTCGTGTAAATTGGCACATTCTCGAAGAAACGAAGAGAAGACGTCTAACTGCAATCTGCTAAGAAAAGTTAAAAGAATAAATAAGTATATGGATTTTTGTGCGTTTTATCTGATTTAGAATTAATTACATAATGACTCGGTTTTGGTTCGTAGTATATGCGATTTCTCAACGTTAGGACATTTAAAAATTGAAAACCCGATTTTCCTAACGAGGACTAGTAATTAAATGATAACACCGGATTTGGGTAGGTATGTACGTGCGCTTATTTCTATTGCCGCATAGTAAAAAAATGGAGAGCGGAGGTATTGCGCCACACATAATGAAATGGCAATCGGGTTCATCAGGTGTGAAACATGAAATAAAACGATATAGAAATAACAGATGACTTCTATTAACCACGCGACTGACCACATGACGCGCTGAGTAGTTGTTGGCTCGGATTATTCGATACGAAGGAGGACGGCTATTTTTCCGGTCTCCACATCCTCTCCCTGCATTACTTCTCTCAATTCTGTCCTTTTCCCAGTTATCCGCCGTCTCTCTCTTCCTCTTTTTTTCCACCCTCCCCCCCTCCGCTCTTCTTCCGCCCCCTCCACTCTCCTCCTCACGTGCTGGTGGTCTGGAAAGTTCACAAACCATCATCCCGTGATTTCTTCTCACCTTGATTACTTTTAGGATATAAACAGATTTCGCTCGTCTGGAAAATGACAATATTTTAATAGATTGAAAAATTATTGTTCTAATTTATTTTGCAATGTGGCGCAGTTCTGATAAAATTAACAAGTGGGAGCAGGTCCAATTGGCCCGTGCTCCGATCTCATGTGGGCCCAAATTTAGACATTTGTTAATTATTTTTCCTAAATAATTGGCTCATTTGTTAAAAAAAAAAGCTAAGAAACCATTTAAAAGTATCCGAATTACAATTTCGCTCTTTTTTAGCAAATGATTATTTTACTACAGCCTCAAAATCTGGAAGTGGCACGGGCTTCTATGAACCTTAGTGGTAATAATGGGCCCAAAAAGTTCAGCCTATACTTAAGCGCGTATCTTTCTCAAGATTCCGGAAATAACGATTTTACTTTTGGTAATTTAGCAATTCTGGTGTCCTGATAAGGGGACACGATTTAAATATCTCACTGAATTTAAAATATATCCAAGTGCGAAATTTAATGAAAGTCTGCTGAATTGAAATCTCATGTATTATACAATATACTCCGCAGCCCTGATCGACATACTGGGCGTGGATGTCTTTTTCATCACGTATTTTAAAATAATGCAAATTTTGTCCGATATTTCAAAGAAAGCCTAATATAAACTCATATCCTAAATTAAAGGATACAGAATAATTAGCCTTCGTAATGAGATATCGTCTGATAATCGATTTTGAAATCAACTACATATTTTTAAGGTTAATTTTTTACTTTCTCCATACGTAGTAATGGGAAAGTATTGTGATCACGAAAAAAATCGACTTTGAGATATCAACGGAAATATACGTTTTGAGGTCCCTAGAACACGTTTAGACTATTTTCGGAATGATGTCTGTGTGTGTGTGTGTGTGATTGTGGGCGCTCTAACTCAAAAAGTACTTGCCATATCATTACCAAACTTCATATATAACACTTTAGCATGAGCATAAAGAACTGGTTAGTTTTTGGACAATATCGGTTAACCGGAAGTCGAGGTTTATTCGAAACCCGATTCGGTTTTTGCGATATTTCTCCGTTAAAACATCATTATTGTATATCCAATCTATACAAAGGTTATAGAGAATGTAATTTCCTACAACTTTCATTTGAAACAATTTTCCATATCAGTTATAGCAGAGACCAAAGGTGAGACAATTTTTTAAGAAGTTAAGAGTTATTTCAAGGAAAACAATATTCCACTAGAAAATATAATGGCTTGTGCAACTGATGGTGCTGCTTCAATGGTAGGTAGATACAGAGGATTCATTGCTTATTTAAAAAATGCTGTGCCTGAAGTTTTTTGCATACACTGCATGGTCCACCATCAACATTTGGTTGCATAAAACTTGGGAGGACGTTTGCATGATGACATTGCTATTGTAATAAAGGCTGTCAACTTCATAAAATCAAATTCACTTCAAGATTGTCTTTTCTGAAAACTTTGTGAGGAAAATGGAGAAGATTTTGAACGCCTACTAATGCATACAGAGGTCCGATGGTTATCAAAAGGTAATTGTCCTCGTCGTTTTGTTGCACTTTGGGACAGTATTGTATCATTTCTAAGTGATAAGCATCTTGGAGAACAGATCGTTGTTGCTAAGTGTGACATATTTTATCTATCAGATATGTTTGAAAAGCTGAATTTGTTAAACAAACAGTTACACGGAAAAAACTATAATCTTATACTTTGCAAAGAGGCTATTACTGCTTTCCTTAGAAAACTCAAGCTATTCTGGAGTAATATTGGACATCGCAAGTTAATGCAATTTCCATCACTGGCCACTCTTGGCATAGAATTGCAAGATGATGATCTCATTGTATATGTTGAGCATTTGAAGCATTTGTATATTGATATGCAATTTCGGTTCAGCGACCTGCTAGAGATGAATATTCCAGATTGGGTGGTTGATCCATTTGGGGTAAATGCAGTTGATGTTGACATCATATTACAAGAATGTTTGATTGAGCTGCAGAGTGATATAACAGCTCAAGCTAGATTCAAAATGGCAAACAGAATTTCTGGATAAGTAGTGAAATTGCAAATAAGTTTTCACAGCTCTGGGAGAAGGCAAAATTATTTTTTATCAGATTTCCCATTTCTTATCTGGTTGAATCTGGGTTTAGTCGAGTACTTCACCTGCTATCAAAAGCTCGTAACCGTCTTGCTATTGTGAAGAGAGGTGACCTTCGATTATCTCTAACAACACTACAACCAGATATTCAAAAGCTTGCTAGTTTGCATCAGCCACAAGGATCTCATTAAACAAAGTGACAATAATATTATGGTAATATTTTTTGTATTACATACATTATAAATAAACAATTTTTTGTATTACATTTATTATAAATAAACAACAGGTATATTATAAATGTATTATATTATAAACAGTGCAGTTGATAAAGTACCTTTTTTACCAACTAACAGCGACTATGATGGGCGGGGGCCACAGAGGTGAATGAAGCTCAGGAGGCCACGAGGAAAAAAAAGTTGAGAAACACTGGTCTAGACAGCGCGGCACAGCATATAAAGAGGGCCAGCTCATCTCAATTTAAGCAAGTGTGAGCAAAATGTTTCTTTGGCCCTGCATTATGAATAGAACAGTCTACTATGTGTGATAAGATTCATAAACAAACACGACCAATCTTACAATATAACTCAATTAATATGCAGAGGTCGCTATGATTTTTTGTACTCGGGAAGTGTTGTAAATAACGTCCACTTATATATACTGCATGTGAGAATTCCTTGTTTTCACATTTCCAAGGCAATATAAAGGCTTCGAGCTACATACTATGATGCATAAAATGTAAATTATCAGTTACAAACAATGCATAAAACAACCAGTAACATGCAGCTTGATTCGCCATGGCACGTAGGAGAAACACAGCGTCTGAAAAAGACCAACTTCTGCCACATATAAAAGAGCTGAACGTCAATCCACATTAAAAAATTTGGCTAAAACTGATGGATGGGACATTCCACAATACCTACAAATTTATTTTACGCTTCAATTTTAAAGTTGATAAAACACATTTTTGGCCAGCTTTTTGGGATTCTGTCCCACAGTGCAGGGCATTGAACCGTAATCTTTTTCGCTCCGGTTTTCATTCCGGTTCACTCAAAACACAAAATTTCGGTTCAGTTCCGGTTTCCCTCCGGCAACCATCAGTGAACTGGTGCGAACAGGTTTTTTTCGCTCCGATCTTAAAATATTATAAAGAAACTTTCAAGAACTGATTTATTAGTTTACGTAATATTTATTTAAATCAAATACATCTTCACTTTAACAATAGTGATATTTAAAAAACTAATACTCAAAATACGAAAATAAATTATTTAAATGTAAATACTTATTACTTATTTATTTAAGATTATATTTAGAAATTCTAAAAAACATTACATTAAGCAGATAATTGTATAACTATTAATAATTTCACATGTTTAATAAAACTGACAAAGTAATAAACCATATTCGTGCGAATGAGTATGAAACTTAATATGATGATGTGAATTAGTCCAAGAATAAAGATCTAGCATAGATCAATAAGTCCGATTCTATTCCCATTTCTCATAAGATAGGTTAACATCGCATTTTCTGCTTGTAGACTATCATTGAATTCCTAATATAAATTGAACAAAGTGACTTACGAACTTCGGACGTAGAACGTCTATAATAAAATTCCAAAGTCTTCTTATTTTCACTCTCTTTGTTTCCATGAGACATAGAGACAAAACCAAATTTACATCGCTGTACTAAATTTCTCTTGAAATCAAATATGCCAACAAAAATAAAATAAGACTTACTTATTCGGCCTGTCGTGAACTTTCTTCAGGCGGAATCACTAATGTGGGTTTCTGCAGTCAGCAAAATATTTCACTAAAAATAACAAACTCGCATTCGTATTTAATTTCTCTTCAGTTTTAAGCAACCAATATGAATGTGTGTGCTCATTTTAAAATGCACTCTATAAAATAAATAGAAATTTTCTAACCTGTAACAAAGGATAACCGAAGTAAGAATATCTCAAAACCACGACTGCAGAGCGATCCTTCCTGGATAAGTTTTAGAGAATGACTACCAGAATACAAGGGTTCAGTGGATATGGAGAGGGAGTGAAAGTATATGGGGACAATAACCTCCAACTTTAAGGAAAATCCAAGTTAAGAATCCGGAAATACTTTTGGCTGGAACACACTGTCTTCAAAGTCCCACCCAAGTTCCCTTCCAGTAGCCTCGTTTAACAGGTAATCTCAGCAGGATGTATTGTAGACCCTCTCTCTACCTATTGAGATGCACATAGAAAATCCCACTATTTAGCTAACAGATATTATCACAAAGACCCATCCTTCACAAGGCTGAGGAGAATGTGTTCCCAAGAAAAACCCAACCCTTTTATTATTCGGCTTCTAAACACGAGACTTTCAGAAAGACTCAAACTAAAGCAAAAGGAAAAACCCTTCTTTCGCTCCCACATTTTATGCGAACCGAAAAATATGGAACGAAATTAATAATGGTTTTCGGTTTCGGTTCGGGTTCAGGAAAATATTTTTTTTTGGTTCGGGTTCGGTTTCAATCTAGGAAAAATAACGGTTTTTTCCGGTTTCGGTTTTTGGTTCTGGTTCGATGCCCTGAATTTACACACACACAAAGACATCATTCCGAAAATAGTCTAAACGTGTTCTAGCGACCTCAAAACGTGTACTTCCATTGAAATCTCGAAGTCGATTTTTTTCGTGATCACAATACTTTCCCCATACTATGTATGGAAAAAGTAACAAAAAATCTGATGTGGACAACACATGACTTTCTCCATATTTGGGGTATAGATATTTAAATTATTACGAATAGCATTATAAGGCAAAATTATTATTTTGTATTGTAAAAGAATACAGCCGTCCTTATTGACATAAATTATATTTTGAATATGTTTACAGAAATCACCGCTACATGGTGGTGGTGCTGTATACAGGAAATTAGGAAAAAGTTAAATATATCCAAAATAGATGGTTCTAAGAAAATTTCTTTCAAATAAAACTTGGAAGAAATATTATTATATACAACTTTGGTCCTCACTAAGATTACCAATAACAGCATTTTTAGGGAGATATTTGACGGAAATCGAAAAAACGATTAGGTTAGTAGTCGTAGGAAATTACATTCTCTATAACAAATGTATAGAATTGCATATACAATAATGATGTTTTAACGGAGAAATATCGCAAAAACCGAATCGGGTTTCGAAACAACCTCGACTTCTGGTTAACCGTTATTGTCCAAAAACTAATCAGTTCTTTGTGCTCATGCTAAAGTGTTATATATTAAGTTTGGTAACGTTTTAGCAGGTACTTTTTGAGTTAGAGCGCCCACAATCACATACACACGCGCACACACACACACACACACACACACACAGACATCATTCCGAAAATAGTCTAAACGTGTTCTAGGGACCTCAAAAGGTGTATTTCCGTTGAAATCTCGAAGTCGATTTTTTTCGTGATCACAATACTTTCCCATTACGACATATGGAGAAAGTAAAAATATCACCGGGAACCCAAAACCCTATCTTGTACAATATGAAATAATAATTTTGCCTTATAATGCTATTCATAATAATTTAAATATGTATCTATACCACAAATATGGAGAAAGTCATGTTGGCCACATCAGATTTTTACTTTCTCCATATGTAGTATGGGAAAGTATTGTGATCACGAAAAAAATCGACTTCGAGATTTCAACGGAAATACACGTTCTGAGGTCCCTAGAACACGTTTAGACTATTTTTGGAATGATGTCTCTGTGTGTGCGTGTGTATGTGATTGTGGGCGCTCTAACTCAAAAAGTACTTGCCATATCGTTACCAAATATCATATATAACACTTTAGCATTAGCACAAAGAACTGATTAGTTTTTGGACAATAACGGTTAACCGGAAGTCGAGGTTTATTCGAAACCCGATTCGGTTTTTGCGATATTTCTCCATTAAAACATCATTATTGTATATGCAATTCTTTACAAAGGTTATAGAGAATGTAATTTCCTACAACTTTCATTTGAAACAATTTTCCATAGCAGTTATTGTTTAGGAATTATTTATAAATAATCGGTTTTTTCGGGTTCTGTCAAATATCTCCTTAAAAACGTCGTTATTGGTAATCTTCGTGAGGACCAAAGTTGTAGAGAATAATATATCTTCCAAGTTTTGTTTGAAACAAATTTTCGTAGAACCACCCATTTCGGAGATATTTTGCTTATTCGTAAATTTCCAGTATACAGCGCCACCACCATGTAGCGGTGAATTCTGTAATCATATTCAAAATATACCTAATTTACTGCAATAAGGACGACCGTATTCTTTTACGATACGAAATAATAATTTTGCCTTATAATGTTATTCATAATAATTTATATATCTATACACCAAATATGGAGAAAGTCATGTGTTGGCCACATCAGATTTTTTTAAATGACGTAAATACTTTTACATAGAATAACGTAACAACATTTTTCAGGCCTGACTATGAGAGAAAATGTGAGGAAAACGCGATTCATTCCATATATAGAAAATTTCGCGCAGCCTTTTCCGTGATTTTTTTCGCGAAAGAGCGAAACATAAGACTGCGAAAGACAAAACTGGTCGCAAATGCGCAACCGCGAAAGATCGAAACACGTGAAAGATAAAGTCGCGAAAGACCAGGTATGCCTGTACTACGTATGGAGAAAGTAAAAAGGAAGTTACACTTACAGGATTACAGGGTACGAATCCACGCCAAGGACCTGACTTCAATCGTTCATACACTCACTCACTCACTGACACAAGAACTAATCCTAAGGTGGATAGGATAAAAGGAAAGGGTTTGCGAGGCGTTAACCTGTGCCAGTGACCCTTACTCACACCGTTGGTGGTAGGTTTGTGAATTTGTAAGGTGAAGGAGTTTTTTCTTAATTTCGAAACGTAGGTATTAGTCGAAAGTCGAAACGGTTCTCGTAAACAAGTGAATTCCAAACAGGACTTAGCGTAGAACAGGAAAACGGTGTGGTTAACCCTGTCGCCATTGTTTCGCGAGAAATGATTGGGGCAAAACACGAGTTTAGAGCGAAGATCTCAAAGAGAATTTGAATCTTCAAGTCTTATTTTGTCATGCATAAGTTTACAATCTCCGCGGTTACTTCGATGATTTTGTTCCATCGCCGAAAATCTTTCTCGAAACAAAATAGCACCTTACAGATGTGTCGATTCAAAATACAATGACATTATTCGCAACAGTGCTGTTTAACCTTTCGAGGTGAATCAAATTCTACATATAATTTTATTTAAAAAATAATGGCAATGTTGAATATTTGTAGCAAATCGTACAGTTTTTAGGCACACTGCATAGTTGATTTACTACCCTTTAGCAATCATCTAATCTTAGTTAGACTAGCTAAGTCCTAGCATGTTATCCTCAGAATTTTAAAAGAGGCAAATGAGAATGTGCTGGTTTTTCATTGTAACCTCGTATAGGCAGTAGGGATAAGTATGTCAACCAGGGCAAACTTACGTAAATGTTTTGATTATATAATCTTTGCCGACATAAACCGTTCAGAAGAAATGAAAATATTATTTGATCGAATTCATGTCTTCAGACAAACTTTGTGATTCAACTACTTGATGAGGAGAAGAAAATAATGAAATAATTTTCATCGTTTTATAAGACTATTTTGAAAAGAATTTCGCAAAAACATTTTACAACTTCTTTCAAGAATTAAGATAAATATTTGCGTCTGTTGATATTTCTTTTTCATTTCTGGACAGTTGGCCTTTATTAGTAATTTCCCGATGTTATCTTTCTCTCACCTAACCAATCTTATCATTGGAGCGATTCTTAATGTCAATAAATCAGCCACCTTTTAGAGCAATCGTTTCGTGCTTCGAACGTTTCTTTAGATTCGTGAGACATTACGTAATTTGCCCTCGGGTGGGTTTGCCTTTTGTTATTTTTAGGCTCCAGATTTTTGCTCAAGCATACCTTAATCGATTTATAATGAGATTTATAATTGCCATTAATTTGGAAATTCGTATAAAATAATTATTTGCACCTGGACCTTTGTTTTTATACGACATCACCTTTTTCGGGATTTGTTTGCCCAAGTGCGGTTGGCGTAATTAATGTCTTCGTAGCAGTTCTGTTGACGCGCAATAAATGCATCGATATTAACTTCCTTCTGTAACTCATCTTCAACTCAGAAAAGGAATCAATTTTTCTAATCAGAAAAGGAACGCAATGAATAATGATGATGGATTCAGAATGCCCCGTTTGTGAGATTTTTAGTTTCCTGCGACAAAATGGTTGGTGCGGAAGGACGATCGTGACGCCTATGTGACCGAAACTCACGTGATGGACGCCCGCCCCTCCTTCCCTCGGCTTACGAGGGGATATGCGTATCGGAGAGGTAAGGGGAGAGAGAGAGAGGAAGAAAAGCTTCCAGCCGAAGGTCGATGGGACCGGTGTTACGTAAGGAAGGGAGCACACACACACACCGTGGGAGGGCGGAGAGACGGCATGCGTGTTATACAAGAGGTACACCCAGTGGCGTACTGATGGTCTCCGCAACTCCCGCATTGCGGGGCGGGGGGGGGGGGGGGGCGAGATTTAGGGGGCACCAATCGTTCAAACCGTACTGACTTAAGATATCCATAGGGGGCCCCCATATTATTTGCTGCGGGGGGGGGGCAGATTTTCAGGTACGCCACTGGGTACACCCCTTCATTGCATCGTTGGCGCACCATTTACGGCCGACATACCTCTTGAAATGCAACCAAATATCTAATCGCGACGCGGAGAGAACGCTGTATGAATGCGACCGGCTAAGAGTCATTGAGACGATATGGAAGGGATATTTCATAATTAGCGGAAATACTATATGTATCTGGGGGATATCAACTTGCGAATCTGCAATCGAAAGAAAATACGTGTGAATAAACGTACCAGAATGACCAACTAGAGCCAGCACGATCCCCGGGTCAACCACGTTGCCGCCCCTATATTTTCATAAATACCGAAGTTGGTGTAAATTTCCAAGCCCGGACCCTTAAGGGCAACGGGCTCCAAGACTGTGGCCCCTTCTGCCTCCCCCTCTCGGTGGCCCTGCGTACCAGATGTCACTGTTGAAACGATTTACCTAACGACGTGGAACACATTTAAAACACATGTTCACTAATTTTCTCGATGCAATTTTATCCGGCCCACCAACAGTGTTTCATAGTATTCAAATTTTTTTATTTATTTTAATTAACTACAAAGTATCATTTTCCATAGAGCAAAATCTGTTCAAATATCTTACGTTAAATTCTCTTAGTTAACATTTCTCGATTCAAAAAGTTCCTCGGTGCTGTTTTTGATTTCTCAAAGATATTTCTAAGATTGAATTCCGTCATGATTTTTAATATTGAAATGCCAACCCTAAAAAGCTAATTTTAACTAGATTTCCTCGCATATGGTGTCAAAGAATCTCTGGTAACTTCCGATTTAACTATAATTCATTGGTAATTTCAGATGCGGCCCGCCGAAGGTTTCATTGCCAGCAATGCGGTCCACCATGCAGAAAAGGTTGATTCCCTCTGACGTAGATAATTAATTTCTTTCCTCTTAAAAATTGCTGCATGCACATGCAATGACATTAAACGCATTTTCATATCTTATAAG
Source organism: Uropetala carovei (assembly GCA_036926305.1). Taxonomy (NCBI): domain Eukaryota; kingdom Metazoa; phylum Arthropoda; class Insecta; order Odonata; family Petaluridae; genus Uropetala; species Uropetala carovei. The sequence goes on from JAXCHB010000140.1 coordinate 1,970,290, forward strand.
TAAAAGAAGTAATTGGGATCTGCTATAATTATAAAAATCTGATGTGGCCAACACATGACTTTCTCATTATTTGGGGTATAGTTATTTAAATTATTATGGATAGCATTATACGGCAAAATTATTATTTCGTATCGTAAAATAATACAGTCATTCTTATTGCCGTAAATTATATTTTGAAAATGTTTACAGAATTAACCGCTACATGGTGGTGGCGCTGTATACTGGAAATTAAGAAAAAGCAAAATATATCCGAAATGGATGATTCTACGAAAATTTGTTTCAAACATAACATGAAAGATATATTATTCTCTACAACTTTGGTCCTCACGAAGATAACCAATTACGACGTTTTTAAGATGGTATTTGACAGAAACCGAAAAAACCGATTATTTATAAATAATTCCTAAACAATAACTGCTATGGAAAATTGTTTGAAATAAAAGTTGCAGGAAATTAAATTCCCTATAACATTTGTATATACAATAATGATTTTTTAAAGGACAAATATAGCAAAAACCGAATCGGGTTTCGAATAAACCTCGACATCCGGTTTACCGTTATTTTCCAAAAACTAATCAGTTCTTTGTGCTTATGCTAAAGTGTTATATTTGAAATTTGGTAACGATATAGCAAGTCCTTTTTGAGTTAGAGCGCCCACAATGACATACACACGCACACACAGACATCAATCCTAAAATAGTATAAACGTGTTCTAGGGACCTCAAAACGTGTATTTCCGATAAAATCTCGAAGTCGATTTTTTTCTTGATCGCAATACTTTCCCATTACTATGTATGGAGAAAGTAAAAACAACGTGAGTGGAGAGGGGAGGAAGGGAAGATAGGGTAGGGGTAGAAATGGAGGGGAAGGAGTAAGGGGAGAGGAGTGGGGGTAAATGAAGCCACCGCTGAACTGTGTAAAGCAGGGTTTCCCAACCTTTACGTTGGCAAGGGCGCCTTCGGTTTAACAGCAAAGGCGACGAGCGCCAGTGTCCTCTCTCCCCCTCCCCTTCCACTCAACGCTTATAGCTCGTAGCTGTAAGTTTAAATTATATGTAGCATTGACGAGAACAAGGTGGGAGAAGAATATCAGAATTTTATGGCCGAAAATAAAACCCAAAGGCATTCACTAAACGACGACAGAGTATTCACTAGAAATGTAGTATATGACGAAATATTTCATATGTAATAGTATGCTATTAATTATTTTAAATGCAAATATTAATAATCTATCTATAACTCTTCCGCTGATATTTCGACGGGAATTACACTAGTTTTATAAGAAAAGTACTACATTGCCTTTTCATGAGTTTATTATTTACAAAACATAAAAGTAAACATTTCAGAAAGGCATAATTACACAAGAAATGAAAGTGATATGATAGGAAATAAAATCATCGTAATATTTGAATGCAAAACACTCGAAAACAGATTGTTTAGAAACAAATTTGGTTCATTGTTACGAAAAGTTAAACGAAAAAGTATTCTTTATAGGTGATTTTGTTTTTCGTAGACTGAAATGTTTTTGTATATCTCGCATACGCCCTAGAATTGGCAGAGAAAATAGATTCACTAAATCCGTTGAAATTCAACGGCCACTTCCGCTACTATGCAATAATATGGCAAAATATGCACAAAATGCAGATAATTGAATGTACCAGAGATTGAAAAAATTTCTGGGCACAGAAAAGTTGTGACAAAGAAATATCAATTAATATTTAATCGTTAAACATTGCGCTACTCAATGTTTGTATGATAAAAACTATTTTTAGTTTCTGGAGCTTTCAGTTATGCGAATTTTATACGTGCCCTTGGGATATATTTTTCAAGATCTTCACGTTTAACATGGACCCCCGGTGCCTATAAAGTTTCTCATTTTCAGATGCTGAAACTCGATCGCTCCCTATCCTTATCTTTGCAATACATCCTCCTAATCGCTTTAAACGAATCTTCACGAACGAGAAGTTTTGATGTCATAACAGTGAATGCTTAGTTTTCTTGACGAGGAATATTTTCATTTTCTAAACTTCCTTTTGATTATTTTAAAGCTATGGAGGGCATAATAGCGTCACTTTCATTCTACGTATCAGTAAAAGAAATCCAAATGGCGGGTACAATAAAAATTGAAACTTGAGGATTTGGTATACAGTGAAACCTACGTCTAATGTCTTTGATGAGACAAAAGAAGTTAAGAAAGTGTATACACAACGTATCACAAATGGGCGCGTTTCGCGCAATGGAGTATTAGAAAGAAATTATATACCTGTACATAAGGGAAACTGCCTATTAAAGTTCTTTTCTTCATCATAAATAATCCATTTTTGGATTGTGTCAACTAACTGGGACCACCTCAAAAACTGAACGCGAGGCAGACCCCTCCACTATCATTAACTCCAGTTAGAGGCCCATCCCCAAATCCGAGTTCAGGTATATCTACCCTCACAGCAGGGGGCACTAACCAACCACTTCTTTTGCAATAAAATTGAAACTATTTTATGTGTTTAACTTAGTGCGATTGTGACTAAAGCATCATATTTGGGTGAGTGCGCTGATTAAGAGCGTCTTTTTAATGGAATTCTACGATAAATAATACGATATTTATGCTCACATCTAATATTGACGCCCAGGAATACCAGCATCTTAAGAGTTTTCGGACGGGATTGTACTGAAAGCAGTTATTTGCGAGACGGTGCAGACGGTGTAACACTTGGTTGCTATATGGTGTTAGATGGGAGAAAAGGAAAACCGCTCATGACTAAAAAGCTTTTCACCCTTTTTCGATCAAACTTTCATGAATCACTTGACTATTCAACTTGTCAATTTTAAACCGATCACCGTGTAGTAGCCCCGGGTTTGACTCAAGGAGTATATCTTTTCTCCATTTGAATAACATGGGCAGAGATGAAACGAAGCGAGAGGGCCTTTATTCTTTAGCATTTTAAAATATCTTAAAAAAGAGATATCACATTTATTCAGCGATGAAGTTTTCTCGGGTTTCCCACCGGGTGCAGATTTGGAACAAGTCCAACGTTTCAGTGTCTGCCTCAGACACCATCTTCAGGGAACTCCTGAGTGCCGTGGTCAGGTAACGCCCCTCCATGGTTCGTCTGCTGAGTTCCTATTGGTGGTGGTACCGTCCAATCAGATTTTCACCCTTTCGTCATTTTGGGGAAGAGGGGATCCCATGCCTTACTTAGCGGGAAACCCCTATCTCTGTTCATGTTATTGTTGTGGAGCCAGATTTCAATGGCCTCCCTTACGAGTCGGTCCCAAAAGGCGTTGGTCTTCTCCACCACTTTGGCCTCAGGAAATTTGATGCAATTTTCAGCCACAGCTGACTTCTCTGGCTGGTTTAGTCTGATGCATTGGGCGTGCTCTTTGATTCTGGTCTCAATGGTTCTCCCCGTTCAACTTGAATTAAGACATTCTCATTTGATTTTCTCGATAACGGCTACTCCTACGATAAAAATATATAGGAAAGCAAATACTTTTCTTTACAACTTCTACAAGTTTTATTTGAAAAATATTTTGATATGAGCAATACTTTATGAGATATGATGAAAATTTAATTTTTTGTCATCAGCAAAGTGGTACCCCTGATTGGCTTACGTGATTCACTTGTGCGATTTTCTTATTATATTTGATTGTAAGTCCTTAATATCAAATTTCATGAAAATCCATTCAGTAGAAGCCGAGAACGAACATGCGGACGGACAGACGGACTGACGATAATAGGCACTCACGCTGGAAGCGAAATGGGCCTAAAAATGATCTTTCCAAATTGCAAATGCTTTCCTTATCATGATCAATGACACTATCCGCACAGAAATAAGCTTTGTCTCAAGCTTTTATTTTCTCGAAAGTAGCGTGTGCTTGGGTGGATATCGGGATGGGCTCACACACTTCCTCTCCACGTTCCTCTCTCCGTACATCACACTAAGTAGTCTGCTCTCGATACTGCAAGTGGCGATCTCACCGTCACAATCGGTCGAATACGACGTCATAATGAGCGCCGACTCATCTTAAATTCTCCTTTTCCACATCAGGATCTTCCTCGTTCTATTCAGGATCAAGCTCAACATCATAGTCGCATTTTATGACGCGATTTGCAATACTGTACTACGTAACTTGCCGCCAAGCTGCTTGATTGAGGCTTGTATGGCGTACTATGTTTACGTATTTTAAGCGGCGCGTGATCAACGCCTCTCCCTCGGTCCATCAAACACACAGCTTTTGTACTATTTGCTTCCTATACAGGTGGTCCTCGAGATACGTCCCTAGAAAGCACAACGTATCTTGAAACTCGTTTTTCCATAAGCTACCATTCTATAGCAGAGTATACGTTCCACCTCCACGATTTTAATCACATAATTTTCTAAGTAACAACTATAAGTTTAAATTTTCGAATAACTTATTTAACACATGCGAAATAATTGTTTATATTGTCACTTCGCCGATTACAAGTACATAATTATATCTGCGGTTTAAGAGGCTGAATTTTAATGTAATAGGGGACTATTTTACACTCACCACAGAATTAAATGGCTGGTGATGGTGAAGTTACTACATGGACGATTGATTCTGAAGATCATCCTAGTCGGCATTTGATTTGAAACAAGATATTTGTGATTATGAAAGTAAAAATAGAAGTGTCAAACAGAATGACAGCAGTGACTCTGTTCTTGAATGGGGAAATTACATTTGGTATTTGATTTGAAACAATATATTTGTGCCAATAAACGACGTCTCCTTACCTTTGCTGTAGTGTTAAATGTTCCAACAATGGAAGAGATAATCTTCCTGCGATGAGAGAAATTCCTCTTGAGATGAACACTAGCAGCACTTGATCACAGGACCATATCACATCCCAAAGTTGCAAAACTAGGAATAAATGGGCGGATTCACAATTGCTCCGCACCTGTAATGAGAAAAATAGTGCTTTAACATAATAAAATATACAATAGACTAAGCGTATGTTTAATCTTTCCAAAATCTTGTAATGTGATTCTACTCCATGCACCCTAAGAGCATGTTTGATTTAAAATTAAAAACACAACAAAGTCTAACTCCATACAATTTCATTGAAAAATTAACAAAAAGTTACTTTCCTACTTTTTTCATTGAAGAATAAATAGCTAATTATTCAATACCACTGCAAAAAATACCATCATGAAAACTACATTGCCTTCTCATGGAAGGAGATGTGGCTCAGCAACTTCATTCGACACCTCTGAACCAGGGCCGGATTTAAGAGGCGGCGACCAGGGCTGTCGACCCGGGGCCTCCACAAAATCCAAGTTGAGCAAAATAGCTTGGCAGTATTTGTGCCATGCTGTGGTCATTCACTTAATTTGGTAAGAAATGCAGCTGCCAATCCATGTCCATCAGCCATTATCTTTTTTGATTTTGTCCAGCATATCTATGTATTTTTCACGGCAACACCTAAACTATTCCTTTTATATATAAACGACTTAGATAATGTTAATAAAAGTAAAATCAAGTTATTCGCGGATGATACAGTAGTTTACAGAGAGATTAACAGTCCTAATGATCAATTATTACTTTCTGACGACTTAAATGCAATTCTCGAGTGGTGTAAAGAGTGGCAGTTAGAATTGAACTTAGGAAAGTGTTCCTTTATGAGATTCTGGGGAAACAAAAACATCGACACGACGAATTACACTGTTGAAGGCGTCCAGCTAAAACTAGCCGATTCCGTCAAATACTTAGGCGTTACTTTAACAAGCAACCTCTCGTGGGATATGCACATACGAAATATATGCGGGAAGGCTAAACAGAAACTAGGATTCATCAAACGCATAGTAGGTAAAAGTGAGGAAAAAGTCAAAGAGACATGTTACTTCTCGTTAGTAAGACCGCTATTAGAGTACGCGTCGAGCATATGGGATCCGTACGTGAAAGGATCAATCTCAGAGTTAGAAAGAGTGCAGCGAAAAGCCGCTAGATTCGTCAAAAATTGTTACGATAGAAACAATAGTGTTACAGCCTTGATACAGGACTTAGGATGGGAATCAGTAACTGAGCGCCGATCACGCTCTAGGTTAAAACTTCTCGAAAGATTTAGAACGCATATATTCTCCAGCGATGTCGAAGAAATAATAAGAGCGCCAACTTATATTGGTAGAACGGACCATCCTCGTAAAATAAGAGAGATAGCCTGTAGGACTGAGAGGTATAAAGGCTCGTTTTTCCCTAGAACGATAGCTGAGCAGAACAGAAGTTACGAAAAGAAATCAGCCGATGTAGAGTGATACTATTCATTATTATGCGCTTTCCCTTGGTGCTATTGCACCTCCTGCCACACACCATTGCGGTGGCATGCAGGGTGAACTGTAGATGTAGATATATGTTATGAAATTCTTACTAAAACGTTGTCTGAGGCAGGCACGAAATTTTATGTGCCAAAGATCTTGAGTCAAACCCGTTGGACGTGCTCCATGAAATCTCAAATGATCAGGAGCAGAAGGACATGGTTCAAAATGAAGCTGCAAGGGCCATATCAGAAAATGTGCACTGTACACTATGTTTTGGAATGATATAATGCAACGATTCAATGATACAAACCACATTCTCCAGGATCCAAGAATTGTTCTTTAGTCTGCAGTAATGGCACTGAAGTCTCTTAAATCATTTGCAGAATCTAAGAGAGACAAGATCAATGAATATGAGGATGTGGCAAAGAAAATGCCTGGAACAGAAGAATATGTTTATGCGTGTCCTCGCAAAAGAAATGTGAAACAGATTTCCCTAATAATTTTTTTTATTTATACTTAATTATTATTTATTTATAAGTAATTTCAATATAACTAAAATTTGTTATTACTGATAGGGGGTCCCACAACTGTAAATCCCGCCCTGCTCCGAACACAGCCACGTCTCAAATAAAACTGATATAAGCCTAACCAAAACACCTGCCGAATCCTAAGACACCAGTTTTCTCCTATGCATTTGGTAGGTAAAGTATGCAATAATCAAGTCCTGGGAGGAGGAGGAGAAATACGCCATCAAATGCACAAGATTTTCAGGACAATCAGAAATCAGGAAATTGGCACATCACTACATAAACTTTAGAAGACTTCTAAAAACATATCAATACCTTTTTTCTATTATACACTATTTTCTCATGTAAAAAGATGAGGGTTCATCTTTAAAAAAAATACAATAGATTCATATATAAAAATGCATGGAAGCGTCATTATATTTTTGTCTATGAATTTTGTTTTGCAATTGGTATGTTTATTTAGTTTATAAATTGCTCATACAGCTCTTTTATGAGTAATAAATAGTCTGGCAGTATGGTGTGATGGTCCCCAGAAAATTATGCCACATCTCAATATTGAATGGATTTTACCATGGTATAACATGACAAGGATATTTGTTGACGTCTTGTCTCTCAGTAACCAAATTTGAAATATTATTTGATTTACTTTTGAGGTGACTGTCTGTATGTGTGTGATCCAATCAAGGGTATCTCATATGTTTAGTCCTAAGAATTTTGTATGAGATGATTGTTTGAAGGGGTGACTATTGATGTTTATGTCAATGGTAATTTGGTTTGACTGGTATGTATGAAAATGTACAGTAGTTTTTGAGATATTTATGAGGAAATTTTTGTTTGAGCATGATTCTAATCTGCTTATTGATGCTTCTGTGTCTGTGATTAGTTCTGTAAGCTTTGAGGATGCTATGAATTGGGAGATGTCATCAGCAAAGATTGTTTCAACTCCTTTTGATTTAATGTTGCCAATGTCATTTATATAAATAATAAACAGTAGTGGACTGATAATTGATCCCTGGGGAACCCCATAATTGTAGTCAGAGGAGATGTAGTTTTTCCAATCCCCATTTATATATGGTATTGTTACTTTTTGGGTTCTGTTGGTCATGAAGGACATTACCCAATTTTGGGTATTTTCCCTAATTCCCAAAGTGTGTAGTTTTTTGAACAGTAATTTGTGATTTACTGAATCAAAAGCTTTGTGAAAGTTATAAGAGATACTGAGGGTTTTTTTTGGTCAAGGGTAGAGTATACCTGTGATAAAAGATGAAATATGCCTGTTGTAGTGGGCATATTTTTCCTAAACCCATGTTGTGATGAATTGATGAGATTATGATTTTCCAGGAAAGTGATTAAATGATTTGTCATGATATTTTCAAATAATTTGGAGAAGGATGATAGATGTGATATTGGCCTGTAATTATCAGGATTTTATCATTCTTTTTATGTATGGGAGTTATTTGGCTGCTTTTTAGTTTAGAAGGAAAGATGCTGTGTGTTAGTGATTCATTTATGATGTATAACTTTCATTGTAATAGTACTGATCCTGGAATTTTGTCTTCACCTGCTGAGTGTTTGAGTTAATTTTCTTTAAAATTGCCTCCAGCTCTTTTTTATCTACTGGTTGTATGTATATTGTGCATGTAGGATGTATTATTGCTATCTAAAAGCTCTGAGTTATTCGTAGCTAACACTTTATTAGGCATTATTTTTGGATGGTAAGAGAATTTATTGTTGAGCGTATTAGCTATTTCTAAAGGTTTTGTGATTTTATTTTTGTCTAGAAGTAATTAAAGCAGTAGTAGAAGTAATTGGAAGTTATCTATTTGAGGTTGTTTTGGTCTAGATAAATTTTTTATTATCTGCCAGGCAGCTTTTGAAGTGCATGTGACTTTAATGAGATGGTTATCATAGAATTGTTTTCTTGCTGTTTTTGTTTTTTATATTGTTTCAAAAGAATTTTGTAGTTTGTCATCAATGTATCATTATTTGATAGTTTTGCTTTGGCGTGGCGATCACGTAAATATCTACCCATTTGTTTTAATTCTGGAGTGATCTATTTTTGCATTACATTGTAGCATTTTTTTGTTTCACTAACAGGAATGAGCAATTGAAGCATAAAAAAAATTTCATAGAAATTATTAAATTTTTCATCTACTGTAGTTGCTTCATAGACAGTCTGCCAATCTGTATTTGAAAGTCATTCTATAAAAATATTAGGTTTTTTGGGCTCTATTGTAATTTGTACTCGTAAATCTTAGGCAGTTTATTATTTTCTGTTGAAAGTTCTATGAGTTGTCCAAAATGATCTGAAAAGCCCAAATCTAAGGTTTTACTTGTGTATCTAGTGAGAGGGTTTGTGATGAAAATATTGTCAATTGTGGTACTTGAAGATGTAGTTACCTGTGTTGGAAAATGGATTGTAGGAATCAAGTTGAAGGAGGATGTTAGATCCAACAGTAGCATTTTTTGGGGGTTTTGTGTTTGGAGGTCAATTTTAAAATCACAACAGAGAATTACATTGATATCATGAGTTACCATTTCACATAACATCTTTTGTAGGTTATATATAAAAACATTTATACCTATCACTATTTGGAGATCTATAAACACAAATAATAAGATACACTTTGAGCTTTGTTTTGTATTCTGCTCAGGGGCGGTCGCAGCCTTCGATTATGAGGGAGGTCACAGAGCAAAAAGCGGGGGGGGGGGGGGGGGGGGGCGGCAAGAAAGTAGAGAAAATTTGTCAAAGTTTAAATCTGCTTTTGGACATAAGCTTTTTATTATCTTTATATATGTATGATGTATCAATATGTTTCCCACTAAAAAGAGTTATCAGTTATAAATCAAAAATTCAGCAACCAAACAGCAAACAATTTTTGCCTGCCTCAACTGCACCTTGGTGATACTGATTTCTTCCGTGTGCGACAAGATCGTCGATTTCTGAAACCTTGCCTACATAAAATCCTATGTCCGACGCAAAGACAGATTCGCTCGGTGGTGCGGTAATTGGTGCTGATTCCTTCACATTCTCCTGCATTTGACGTGAACTGCCTTGTGCCGGTTCACATTTTGACTTCGAGGATGACGTTTCACCGTTATCTGAAGTGGATCCCACAAGGTCCACTGAAGCCTCACTTTGTTTCAATTTCTTCATGAAAAAGCTGTCAATTGTTGTGATCGATTTTCTCTTAGAATCGAGTTTTCCACCTGTTCCTTCACCTCCACGACCCGGCTCAGACTCACACCCTGAATTAGTATCCTGCACCACACACAGAAATTAAAGTAAAGTTACGGTAAGAAGAGGGTGACAAAGTTCCCGCACCAAGGCCAAAAGCAAAAAACAACATTCATAACATCACATATTACAGACATTCGATTGCAACTCACTATTGGTCGACAACAGAGCTGAAAATTCCATGAGATTGACAATCTCCGCCATCAAAATCTACTCTCTGCGCATTGGCATGTAAACATTTCGCAACAATAGGGGGCCTTCGAGTGGCGCAAGCCAACAGCTCCACAGACAGTGAGCGGGGAAGCGAGGCAGTGGAGGAGGGAGTGCTGGTCTAGGTTAGGCGCCTGCCAGGATAGGGGCGACAGCGGTGCGCAGGCAAGCGGGTTGTGACGTGTCCGTGTCGGCCTGAGCGTAAGCTCCGCTGGGCTCACTGTGTTATTGAGTTCTCTTAAAAAAACCTTTCTTTCGCTTTGTTATCAAGCACCAACGTGAATATTTTTCTTAGCGAGGAAGGCCTTTTGGGCTTGCTAATTCCATTTCTTGCTCTAGTGGCCACTCCAGTTTCAGGAGGGGAAGGACCTGAAGCTGGGACAGGCTCTTTCTCACTAATCTTCCTGGTTTCATCAACAATTACACTAGTATTCTCTCTTTCACTGAACATGGGATCATCTCCTGCAGGTAACACTGCTTTCCCTTTTTCCAGACACTTGGGAGCTAAAGATAACTTACTATCTACTTCTAATGACTTTTGCCTTGGGAAATGAAATATAAACTTGCATACTAATACACCTGGAGGCTAGGTATCACTTCTGTAAAGATCATGTAGAAGAGATAGGTCAGCACCTACTTTAAATGATGCACTGGTATCATTACAAGCAATTTTTTCACATGTAAACTCACTATTTGGGAATTTGTGCTTTAAGTAGTTAACAATCTTGTCACAAGAGATATCAGTTTTTACCTGGCTCAGGTGAAGCCAAGTTCTGCGAGGAATCCCAAATGAGCAAATTTGGCTTAATGAGTCTGCATTATTCCCATAAACAGCGTTTTTCAAACGATTTAGCTTTTTCCGTCGTTGTACAGTGATGAACCCCTCATCATCGATAGCAGGCCGATTTCCAAGAGTACTTCCATTTGTGGTTGCACATGGGTTGGTGTCACTGCCGATACATTCTTTTCGGTGTAGCGCTTCCACATTGGCACCACTGCTATTTACTTTTGGGCTAGTTTCTTCTTCATTTTTTCTGCTGAATGCTCTCCTCAATGGTATTGAGCCGTTTTTTGAATTTTCGTAACATCTCATAGACTTCACCCAAGCTGCCGGTTGGTGGTTGTTTTATGCCTGCCGATTTTGGCATGCAGGAATTACACCACCATGAGAGATGGCCTTTTTGCTCTTGATAACTAGAATTTCTATTTCCGTAATGTCGGTGCACTCTCTGTGGTAAATACCATTACATGTGCCATCACAAAATAGATACTTCCGTAGAGGTGGATTTTTAGCATAAGTGACATGAGTGAGTGTCGCTGCTGCCTGCCACATTGTTAAGATGTATGATTGTAATTCCATCACGCTTTATAGCTTTCTTCATAGAATTATACATAAAAAATTGTATTGTGCATACGGGGTGTGCCCAGGCGCACCCTAATGTCTCAATAAAAAGTGGCTTTGCATTTTAATTTAATCGCATGATACGCTCTTTTATTTTTAAAGTATGGATTGTTGTATTATGCAATAAGCACCGAATTGCATAATATAGATGTTGTAGAAATGTATAGAAAGCCCGCGTTCACTCACAGTATGTGTCCCCACTACTGTGGCGCCGCATTACCATTGGTCCTCCTCTCCTCCTCCGACTACTATTCTAGAAAATTCTTTGACCTATATAAGTGGCCGCATTAGGCATGCCCAGCGCAGTGTCTAGTGTTTGTAATCTTTGTCGGGTGTACTTTTCTACTGAAATAGCATAACAAGCCCGTGGCTTTACGTTTTAATTCAATCGTATGATACCCCCTTTTAATTTTAAAATATGGATCGGTTCATTGTTAAGATAAGAAAAGGAGCAGACAAACTGAATTATAATGAATCTGCTGATAGTAGTGCAAATACCTCGGACTCCTCGGTTAAGAACTTACATGAAGATAATGCCGCCACCAGTTCCAGTGCGTGTAATGACCAACAGAAACAGACTTTACCTCTTAGTTCAGGTCAGTGTAGTTCCTATTCAAAGCCATCAAACATTCCATCTGATGACCCGGTCTGTGATATTCCAAAAAATAGATTAGAACACCAGTCTCGATTATCTAGAGGACCTGTCCTTATCAGCCTAGATTAAGCATGTTTCCTAGAAGTAATATAGGGAATAAACGAAGTTTTCAGTCCGATTGGTATGAAAAGTATAGGTGGTTAGAATATAGCCCATCAAAGGACATAGCATTTTGCTTTTACTGCTGTTTCTTCTCCTCTAATGATGCAGCAAACAAAGGTCACACTGATGGATTTAGAAACTGGCAAAGGGCTAACGAATGTTTTAAAAACTACCAACTGCCAAATCTCATGTGTTGAGCTGTTCTTCATGGTCAAGTTTTAATGAAGGGAAACCTATTGATGTATTGTTGGATGAGGGCAAGCAGGCTTATTTGTCTAAACAAGAAGAAGAATGGTGCCATAACCGAAGTGTAATGGAGTGACTGATTGACATTGTTCTGTGTTTGGTGAAAAGTGGGAGACCATTCAGCGGTCACAATGAAAAAGCTGAGTTTTGAGAAAGGTTTATTTCTAAAGGAGACTTGTAAAATTGTGACTGCAATGAGAAAACTGCTGAGCTTAGACATTGGCAGGGAAGATAAGAGAATCATTGCCAACAAATTTAAAGTGTCCTTGGATGAGATGGAAGCTGAAGTCTGATTGCTTCGGGGTTATGATGCATCTGTTCCTATAGGTAGCACTACGAACACCACCATAGAGTGGCTTGATTGGCTAAAGGAATCGGATCGGTCTTCCATGTTCCAGGCCTTTTACAAATCTATTCAATGCTTTGCAGTCTTACCTGTTACAAGCTGTTCATGTGAAAGACCCTTTTTGAAACTAGCACATGTAAAAAACAAACTAAGAAGTACAATGTCCCAACAGCGCCTCGACTCACTCATGATCTTGTACATTGAACAAGAATTGGCTTCGTCAGTTAATTACAATGATGTGATTGAGGAATTTAAGTTGATAACACCTGGTGAGCGACGTCTCATTCTCTAGGACAGGAAGATGAAGAAACCTTAATCTGTTTTGGTCAATTTGGGTTAGCTCATTATCCAGTTAAAGATAAAGATCATGAAAATTGACTGTATCTTTGTATATGCCTGGTTATCACTACAGCCAAAATTGGTATTTTGTCTCATTTTTTAAGTAAAGTTTAGTTGTTAATTTTTTTAAAAATTAAGTTTAGTTAAGTTTTAGTTTCTTTAGTTTGTTTAATGAATAATGTCCTTTATGATTGAGTATTCAATAAATGTTCGCCTTTAAAAAAAATAAAATTCCCTGGGTGCACATCCTAATGAAATGCACTGCGCATGCCTATGCATGGCATGGAATTACATGTTTACCTAAATAACTAATATATGGCATAGGATGCTATTTCTTGAGTTGTGAAGATGACAGGTTGTAACAAATGTATGTCTATTATTTAGATGCCTGCTTAGGGTATTAAGTTAGTAAGTTGTGATTACACTTACAATTGATTGATTGATCAGAACTTTAAAAATATTTTAAAACTGTTACAAAGAACTTTTATCATTAGTATTGTTTGTTTATGTTGCAGTTCAACACAAATAATTAGTGTACATAAACTAGCAAGATAAAGTTTCCCTGTAGTGATATAAACAATTTTATCATTCATTTTTCTTACGCTACCAACTTTTATTAATTAAATGCTTTTATTCCATTGAAAGAGTTTCATTTTTATCTTATCACTTGTCCATACTGTATAAGTCATAATGTGTTGCTTTTCAGTATTTTAATTAATTTTCTAGAATATATAAATAACTGCATAATTTACATAAGAATGATCCATATGGGATCCAACCCCATTATGACTGTTCGCTTCACTCACATATTATTTTCTATATCTAATTTAGTAATTTACAATGAATTTAATAATCTGATGATTTAAAAATTACTAAAGCCTGCAATTAGTCTCAAGGTTGGCTACATCCATTTTCATTGAAAATCAAACAGAAAATTTCCACCAATGAAAATAATGAACTGAGCTCCAAAAGACCATAACCAGCACTTTCCTAGGGGTTATGCCCAGAGCATGAACAAGCTCATTAAGCATCGCAACACATGCCTGAATCTGTTTGATAACTATTTTGGTGGTGGTGGTTTGATATTTTTTATTCTGTTGCTTGCAATAAATAAGTTCATATTAAATATAATCCTTGTAACATTACTTTCCAATTGAATCACGTGTTATAGATGTTTTTCCTATGATTTGAAATCGATGCATTAAAGTATACATGATGGAATTATGTTGTTTATACTTATTGATAAGAAAATTTAAATCCATCTCCAATTTACAAGGAGTCCATATGCGTCATGGAACACCGATTTCAACAAGCATGTGGCAGGGCATGCTGTGCATCGTAACTTGAAATATTACGAAGTGAGAAGACGTGCCTCTCAAGGGTGGTTTGTGAATAATGCGGAAAACAGTGTGCGCGGCGTATTATATGGGCCTACTACGAAGCCCCTTCTGCAAGAAGCCGCCGTAGCATAGTGTTTAGTGACTCTGACTCGCATGCGGAGGATGTGGGTTTAGAGCAGGGCATCGAACCGTAATTTTTTTCGCTCCGGTTTTCGTTCCGGTTCACTCAAAACACAAAATTACGGTTCGGTTCCGGTTTCGCTCCAGCAAGCGTCAGTGAACCGGTTCGAACCGGTTTTTTTCGCTCCGACCTTAAAATAATTTTAGGAAACATTCAAGAATTGATTTATTAAGTATTTTTCTTGTTAAATCAAAAACATCTTCACTATAAAAATAATGATATTTAAAAAACATAATCAAAACACGAAAATAAATTATTTAAATGTGAATATTTAGTATCTTATTTATTTAAGATTATATTTTGAATTGAATATTTACAAACCATACATGCGCCGCAAATGACTTCAACATATTAGGAAAGTATAAAGTAAATTATAAATGAGCACGTTTTCTGCGATAGAGTATTCTAAACTTATTATATTATGCAAAGCATTCATCTCATTTTCTTATTTACTGAGCTTGGTCCTTAGAATTAAATTTTATCAAAATCCGCTGAATAGCTACAGAAAAAAATTGCATCCTGATAGAAGGACGGACAGACAGAAGCTAATATGCGCTAAAGCTGGAATGCCTAATAATGAATTATTAATATTTTTATTTACAAATCCTGCGGTAAAATAAGAGATCGCGTTATCTCAATAGTGCCAGTAAGTTGAGTAAGATATTACGTTATTTTCATTAACAATTTGTAGATCACGTCCACTGCTCGTATTATAGTAAAAACTGTAAATGCACGGCTTAATTTTTTCATTCAGAGATTATTTAAATGGATGAAAAAATCTATAAAATATCTATGAGGAAGAAGCCCGCAGAAATCGAGGGTCAGAGAATTCAGAAAGGCTGAGAAATGTTTATTAACATGATACAAATTTACGATGACTGAATATTTTTAATCACTTACGTAGTGTGAGAATGTTAAACTTCATTATTTCATGAAAATGAAATGATAAGTACCGTTTCGAAAAATTATTACTAAGCGAAAACATGTGATTTTCACCCGGCAGCAAATAAAAAACATCTACGTACATCTACATATTACCCTGCAATCAAACATGCAAACAAAAAGAAAATAAGACTTATTCGGCCTGTTGTGAACTTTCTTCAGGCAGAGTCTCTAATGTGGGTTTCTGCAGTCGGCAAAATATTTCACTAAAAGTAACAAATTCGCATTTATATTTAATTTCTCTTCAGTTTTAAACAACCAATACGAATATGTGTGCTCATTTTAAGATGCACTCTATAAAATAAATAGAAATTTACTAACCTGTAACAGAGGATAACCGAAGTAAGAATATCTCAAAACCACGACTGCGGAGCGATCCTTCCTGGATAAGTTTTAGAGAATGACTACCAGAATACAAGGGTTCAGTGGATATGGAGAGGGAGTGAAAGTATACGGGGACAATAACCTCCAACTTTAAGGAAAATCCAAGTTAAGAATCAGGAAATATTTTTGCCGGGAACACACTCTACGGGGTATGCTCGGGGGGAGGGTAGCAAGACAATTAGAGGCTATCTTCAAAGTACCGCCCAAGTTCCTTTCCAGTAGCCTTGTATAACAGGTAATATCAGCAGGTTGTATTGTAGACCCTCTCTCTATGTATTGAGATGCACATGGAAAATCCCACTATTGAGCCAACAGATATTATCACAAAGACACATCCTTCCCAAGGCTGAGGAGAATGTGTTCTCAAGAAAAACCCAACCCTTTCTTATTCGGTTTCTAAACGTGAGGCTTTCAGAAAGACTCAAACTTAAGAAAAGGAAAAACCCTTCTTTCGCTCCCACATTTTATGCGAACCGAAAAATATGGAACGAAATAAATAACAGTTTTCGGTTTCGGTTCGGGTTCAGGAAAATATTTTTTTTCGGTTCGGGTTCGGTTTCACTCCAGGAAAAATAACGATTTTTTACGGTTTCGGTTCGGTTCCGGTTCGATGCCCTGGTTTAGAGGTTATATACTGGCAGTTCTTTTTCATTTTCTATTCATTATTTTTTGTATTTCATGATTTTATAATCGTTATTTATATTCTGACATTCTATGCTATAAAAATGTTGTAATTGTGAATTTTGGAAAAAATGATTACTTATCGTATTTCATGGAAAATTTGTAATGAATTGATACTTTTGCAATAAATGCAGTTTCACAATTTTTATAAAAATATGTTCTGCACATCACAATAAACACGATTCATAAAATACCGCAGAGAAGGAACTAACTGGTTTAACACCATTATATTCATAATTAAAAATGGGTTTCATTAGTCTTGTTAGAGCCATTGCTCAAAATTCTTTCTCCACGGTATTTTATGAATCACTGTGTTTATTGTGATGTGCAGAACATATTTTTATAAAAATTGTGAAACTGCATTTATTGCAAAAGTATCAATTCCTTACAAATTTTCCATGAAATACGATAAGTAATCATTTTTTCCAAAATTCACAATTAAAACATTTTTATAGCATAGAATGTCAGAATATAAATAACGATTATAAAATCATGAAGTACAAAAAATAATGAATAGAAAATGAAAAAGAACTGTCAGTATATAACCTCTAAACCCACATCCTCCGCATGCGAGTCAGAGTCACTAAACACTACGCTACGACGGCTTCTTGCACAAGGGGCTTCGTAGTAGGCCCATATAATACGCCACACACATTGTTTTCCGCATTATTCACAAATCCATGAGAGGCACGCCTTCTCACTTCGTAATACTTCAAGTTACGATGCACAGCACGCCCTGCCACATGCTTGTTGAAATTGGTGTTCCATGACGCATATGGACTCCTTGTTAGTCCTAAAATTAATATGAATCCGAAGCATATGGAATTCCTATTATTTAAAAACAATATAAATCTCAAGTATTCACCTTTGGGCATCTCATGCATTATTGCTTCATAAAATTTTGCCAACTCTTCCATAGCTATTGAAGAATAGGAATTTGTTCACACTTGGCTTATTAAGACTTCTACATGATAATTATAACAAATAATTAAGCATCATTTCATATTTATGATAAACACTTTTAAGTAATTAAATACTTTACTGAAATAAAATGAATGTTGAATTGTATCACCTTAATTTCTCATCTATAAAATCCTGTCATTATACAAGGGGTGATCGGAAAGTAAGAATACAATGTCTGCATTTCGCAAGTGACATGTTATTTCCAAATTATTATAAAAAGGTTGTTTGGACCTCTTGAAAAGCATCTTAGAGGTCTTAGGCTTCATTTGGATGCAGAGCTTTGCTTTTGGATTAGAGCACAGACTCCCGTTTTCTGTACTACAAATAAGTATGTAATTTGATTTCTCGCTATAACAATTTCTCAACCGGCAAGGGGACTACATGGAAAAATAGTTCATTAATGTAACTATAAATGTGCGTTATAATAATTTGGAAATAACGTCATTTGCAAAATGCAGACATTGTATTTTTACTTTACGATCACGATTGCTTGTAATATAAATTCATATTATGACGTGCAGTTACATTAGTTGGCAATATGAACACAATGTAGGAAATTACTGTCCCAGTGAAATGAATCTTAAAATAAGCTTTGTTTGAATCTTAAAATAAGCTTTGCAAGAAGTAATTCAAAGTCTTTTTATGATTGGTTGCAGAACAATATGAGGGAGAACCAGAGGTTTTTAAGAGAACCAGATTTAATGTCTGCTCTTTCTCTAATTTACATGAAATTATACGTAGTTAAGAATTTTTTACTTTTTTGGTGGGGACATAGCAAATGATAATTGAAATGAAATTTTCACTTACAGGACAACATTGTTATTCATTTTGATTCAGTGTATTTACCTCATAATAGTATTGGCAAGTTTGTAAAATATCCTTAAAACAAGACAATTCAAAGTAGGTTCTTTAAAACATTCAAATATGAAGTGAAGTGCATGCCAGCCTAACAATGGGTGGACAATTCCAACTCAGTGTTCAATAGTAGAGCTGGGAAAACATCTTCAGTACAAATTTTGCACACGCAGCTTTTTGTTTTGCTAACAATGTTACACGTCATCCGTTTCTGTCTCGTCTGGAGAAGCCCAGATATAAACTGTTCCTCCAGATGCAGTAAGGAGGTATGATTTTGTAGGATGCGGACTAAGAGAATGTACAACTGCACTCCCTCTTCCATGGGATAACTTGGTAACAACTTCTCCTCCGACTAGTCCCCAACACCACACATTGCCATCTGCTGATCCAGAAATGACATAAGTGTCATTCACAATAGTGGTACTCTCGACACAGTAGTCACCACTAGTGTGCCCTTTGTATCTGCAATAAAATGATTACACAGGTTATATATTTTTTTATTCTGAAGATTCAGTAACAATATAAATAAATCTAAGTCACTTTATTAATTGTCTTCGTATTCTTAAACACTGTTATCAAAAAGAATAGACACTTTTTATACTGGAAATAATACTCAGGTTTCCTGATAACCAAACAATTCCTGCGCCTTGTGCGGCCAGGCAACTAAGTCCAAAATTCGAATTACAAAATGCAGTAGTGTTGGAATCCTACTGCAGGTGACCCTGAGATGCAGCACTTCTTTTTACCAGATGGATAATTCTCGTCTGTGTGGCCATCCAGCACTGTTTGGATTGGATCCATTCCTGTTTTTCCCATCCGAAATCAGACGGAACAAAGCCGAATTGTCCTGTACTGAATCAGATGTGCTGAAATGTCCTTAACCCATGCATGCATGCATCCTCACCTTATACCATTGATTCTTATGAGAAAAATTGCTTGAATTTATGTTGCATTCTTCAGGAACACATCAACGACGTAAATCGGGATATACCTGTACTATAAAACCCTAATTTTGTAAACACCTATACAGAAACATTTCTGTGTATTCTTTTTTTATGTCACAGAAAGAAAGAGCTAAATACATTATAACAGTTATTTAGTACAAGTACATATTTAAAATAAGTTAGGTTAAGTGTACAGTGTATCACAAAGAGGCATGTTTCATGTGATAGAGTATTTGAAACAAAATGATATACAGGCAGTCCTCAACATCCATACATTCGACATCTGTACAATTCGCTCTTTCATACATTATAAATTCTCGTTCCTAAACTGCCTTTTGTACTCCGAATTCGGACTTTTGTACATCAGCTGACGAGCAAACATTTTGAGCTATCGCATAATGTCTGTCAGCCAAGCCAACACTTTCAATAAATTACCAAATTAAAGTATGCTATGTAATAATATATGTATTATATGTAATGTAAGATTTGTGTGTAATGTTTTTTAATATTGTACTGAAATTTGACATGATTAATACCACTGTAAATTTGGTTAATAATCAATAAATTATTATTAATATTCAGTCTCGGCAATGTTACCACCTTTGTTTGTACATACAGCAGTGTTTCTTTGTTTGTGCATTTTACACCTATTATTTTATAAACGTGAGTGAGAAACAGAAAACTGAAAGTGCTAATACAAGTGGAAAGAAACATAGGACTCATAAACTGAACACGATTGAGACAAAGATGGAAATAATTAGGCGTGCCAAAAGCGGCGAATCTTTAGCTTCAATCAGACGTTCATTGGACTTAAGCCGGTCGAGTGTGTTCAATTGTGAAGAAGAAGAACAAATATGATAATACAATACATACTGTGGCATTCTGAATAAATGCCACATTTTTTTTAAAGAGCAAGGAAACAATCTACATACGCTTCGATGACGTTGGCGATATCCTGTTAGCAGACCACGATATAATTTAAGACATAATGATTGTGCAGTTCCTTGGCTTTCTCACGTATGACAAGTGAATTCAGCGAGATTTTCTTGCGAGTTTGAGTCTCGATTCACAGGTTTAAAGCCTTCTGTCTTCTCTATATACGGATTCCTAGGTACAAAAGACACTTTTGTACTCGTTGGAGTACCACTTGCAACACTAGCTCTAATCGCTTCTTCACTTTTGTTATCGATTTAATAGTGGACTCAGTCACACCAAGTGATTTACCAACTGATGAAGCAGTTCATTATGTGCAAGCCTATCTAAAACTTCAATTTTCTTCTCCAAACTCATCACTTTTTTTGCCCTTTTTACCGACTTTTCTTTCATTTCAATCATCACTCTCTTTGGGTCCATGTTTAGGCAATATTACAAAAAACTACGAAAATAGCAAACTGCTTTAATGAAAAAAAACTCGCACTTTCATACATTATACACTGACACCCCTAAACTGCCTTCCGTACGCCGTATTCGTAATTCAGCGAAATGACGAACGAACACTTCACGATGGTGCTGCCAGCCACCAGTTTCTACCGCACTGCCATCTTTGTCTGTAGAGCAGTGTTTATTTGTGCAATTATTTAAATATTTCATTGCATTTTGCTGTATCTCCCTATATTATAAAATCGACTATTGTGTCTAAAAGGCCCCTGCTCAAAAAACTAAACATTTATACCATAATCAGAGATTTTATAATATTTTTTTGGCTCTCTGGGAATGGAACCCCCCCCCTACAACATGTAAATCTATGTTCGACATCCGTAAATTCGACTTCCGTACACGTTTTCTGGAACGCATTATGTACGGATGTCGAGGACTGCCTGTATGTACTTTGAATGAACACACAACATAAAACAGCGGAACACTATTGTTACACAAAAAAACACATTTTGGTAAGAGTACTTCACCACACTAGCAGAGAGTTGTGTAGAGTTTTATTCGTCAAATAAAGCGAAAACGAAATAAATCGGTCTATATTTACGTATTTTTATGCTTGAAGGAAGAATACCTTGGAAGTCAAGAAATGGATTCATAAGTGTTATCTTATGGAAAAATGTTAATCCTCTATATTGGCAGCATTGATTAATCCTGGTTGACCAAACCTCGACCATTCACTAAATTAGGATGTAATGAAGAATCGTACCAAATTTGGTTATTCTAGCTTTTATTATTTAGGAGGAGTTCAATGAACAAACACACAAACCAACAAACACGCTTCAAAATATATTATAGTAGATTAGAATAGTCTGTTTCTGGTAAAGAGACTAGGAAACTTCCAAACAAAAAATGCCCAGGGGTGAGAGCCGAAAATTCGGAAGGGTCCGTTGATAGGGGAGTAAGAGGGCGAGGATTTAGCATTGCCTCCACTTTCGTAGTAAGGGTGATGAATTCCTCTAGAGTAAGTATTTGATTCCCTATCACTCTCTGAAGATGGTGCTTTGCACCTTTCATGGCGCTTTCCCATAACCCTCCTTGATGAGAAGATGCTGGAGGAAGAAAATGGAAAGTGATGGAATGGTGCATAGAAAACCTTACGATTGCATCATGCACAGCCTTTGTCTTAAAATATGTTCTCATTACTTCCTTCAAGTTACTCGATGCTCCCTTAAAATTGGTTCCACAGTCTGAATACAAATCCATGCAAAACCCTCTTCTAGAGATAAAGCGTGTGAAAGCAGCAATAAAGGCATCAGAAGTAAGATCAGTTACCACCTCTAAGTGAACAGCCTTTGTAGAGAATCATACAAGCACACACAAATAGACCTTTTTTATTTGGATTCTTTTCAGGTTGTGAATCTTAACTTGGTAAGGGCCTCCATAATCCACACCACTTTTAAGGAATGCCCTAATCAATTGAACATGATGATCAAGCAAGTCTCCCATTAAAGGGGGAACATTTTTAGGTTTGCAGTGAAAGCAACGTAGGCATTTAAAAATCCTTGCACGAATTATTGAACGAGCTGAGAGTATCCAAAATTGTTGGCATAAAACAGATTGAAGAAGTTGAGGTCCTGCGTGTAAATGCTTTAAGTGATGACAGTCAATAAGAAGATTCACTACCTGATGCAATTTAGGTAGGAGTATGGGGTGCTTAGTATCGAAGCTTAAATGAGAATAACGTATTCTTCCTCCCACCCTTCATCTAAAAATGGTGAGAGTCGCTGAATCCATGAACTACAAAGTTTCTTACTCCTCAGCAATGCCAAATCTTCCTTGAAACTGGATTTCTGCACCAGTTTACAAATGGAGAATGTAGCCCTTTTAAGTTCTTGTGTTGAAAGGTAACCTACAATTCTATTTTTTGAACGAGAAGTATGGATGAATCTCTTAATATAGGCAAACACGCGCAGCAACTTAGTCCACGACAAAAATTTGCTCAATAAGTGCCATTCGGGGGTTTCAGCACTTACCAGTACTTGTAAGGGAGATGATTGCATTTCAAGTAAAGAGTCATCTATTATTGGTTCATAGTGGTTGCTCGGCCATTTCTGAGGATCTAAGGTGAGCCACTTAGGTCCATTCCACCACAGGGGGTGAGAAGCAAGTTGAGAGGGAGTGATGCCTCTGGATGCACAATCAGCCAGGTTGTGATCAGATGAAACGTGCAACCAGCAGTGCAACGGAGTCCATTCTTGTATCTGAGCGACCCGGTTTGCAACATACACCTTCAGCCGATAAGGAGGCGTTTGTACCCATGTTAACACAATGGTCGAGTCACTCCAAGCAGTAATGGATTCTATGCCTAAATGAGGAGAGAGTTGTAAAGTACAGTAGTGCAAGAGTTTTGCCAAAAGGTGAGCACCACAGAGTTCCAATTGTGGTGAAACACGGGATTTAGCAATGACCAAGTAATTTGTACTTGCTGATTATGAGTGATACATCTGGAGCAGACCACTGCACTGTAGCCTTGTTGCGATGCATCTGAAAAACCATGAAGTTGGATACAAGTTGACTGCGTGGGAAAAAGGTGACGCGGCAAAGTAATTTTCTCCATTGATGGTAAATCCTTCAAGAAATTTTGCCATTTAGTAGCAATATTTGGAGGTAATGCTTCGTCCCATTGCAATCCCAGAGTCCATAAAAGTTGGATTAGAGATTTCGCCCATAAAATAGCAGAAGAAAACCATCCACATGGATCATATATTTTTGAGATTGCGGACAAGACCGACCTTTTCCTTCATCTACAACTAACTGGCGGAGTGTTCCAATGACCAAAAATGGAGCGCTTGCCATTCCATAGGTCACAGTGGTGAGTTGATACTCCACAAGGGGTGCTGATGGATGTTCTCTCCAGTAAATGAGTTGATAGTGCTGATCATCCGGATGAACCTTTATCTGGCGAAACATTTGAGTTATATCACATGAAAAAAACAAAATTGTGGCATCTGAAATGCAAAATTACATCATAAATATTATTTTGTAACTTTGGTCCAGAGTGGAGAATATCATTCAGGGAAACATTAGTAGAGGTTCGGGCACTTGCATCAAAAACAACAAGTAGCCTATTCTTCGGATCGTTTTGCTTAAACACTGGGGAAGGTAGTAGTGAGGTGCGTTGCGCAAGTAGGGAGAGGCACACGGAGTCATATGGCCAGAGTCTATATAATTTCTCATGAATTCCACATGAGATTTTAAACTCTGGTTGGAGAGAAAACCTTTTCTCCAAGGCAGAAAACCGTCATTTTGCAGTGAGGAAAGACTCTCCCAGAAGGGGATGACTTTTCTTGAAAAGGAGACGAACAATATAACATCCCGTTGAGTCACGCGAGTGAGTTGAGATGAAGTGGTCTTTGCAATATTTGTCTCCAGGGAGGAGCATGGGATGAGGCGGTTCTTCAAACTGCCAAAATTTCTGCAGAGAAGCAAGAAGATCCATATCATCCATAGCCACTAGAACTGAATTGTCTTCGAGGCCTTTTGGGGTAAGTGCGTTAGGACATGACCCCATAAGGATAAAACCAAAAATTGTACCAAAAGCAACAGGCATATCTTCACCCTGAGCACAACGTTGTCCTATCAGGGCATGAGTGAAGAGATCAGCACCAATTAATAGGTCAACAGGGCATGGCACATCAAAGGTGGGGTCAGTTAACACTAAAGACTTAACTCTTTTTTTACTTCTGCTGATATAAACGACCGCGGTAAATTAGAACTGATTTTCTCCACTATTTGCATAGGATGAGATTGAGCCAAACATGTGCCATTCAGCACAGAAATATGTAAATGAGTTAATCCTCAGGTTTGCACTTGGGCTAGGGATAATCTGCTGATGGAATTCAAAATTTTAATACGCTTCACTCTTAATAGCTGCGCGCAGTGCTCTGTGATGCAGCTGGTTTGAGCAGCGGAATCCAAAATTCCTCTTAATATAAGCGATTCACCCTTAGGTGTTGAGACCTTAATAAAAGTGGTGGCTAGAAGAACCGAGGTGGTTGGCTACGTTGCCGCAACTCCAACAAATGTCGCAGTCTCCGTACCTCCCATTTTCAGAGGTGATACATCAGAGTGCAGTAAGGAATGATGTTTCTTACTGCAAGTTCTACAAGCATGACGAGATTTACAAGTCTTTACATTATGTGCTGTGCCTAAGCAATTAAAACACCATGCCTTTCAGCGAACAAACGAGCAGCGATCATCTACCGATTTCTTGAGGAATGAGTTGCAGTTATAAATGTTATGATGAGGATCGTTACAATATTTGCATGAGCTTCTTTGCACGGAAACCAGAGCCACTTTAGACGCACGTACACTTGCGAGTTTTGATAATGGCATTGGACAACGACCAATGGAGGCATCTTCGAGATAGGTACATTCCTTTTCAAGGAAATCGATTAATTGTCTCACCGACGGCATGTCGTGATTTAAATCTCTTGAGCCTTCAAACCTTTTTCTATTTTCAGGGTCTAATTTTCTGAGAAGAAGCGTTACCAATAGTGTGCTTTCTTTGGTAATGTCATGTTTCAAAGCGATCAAGGCCTGAGTATTTTCTTCATAGACACATAGGAAATTGCAAATGCTTTTTACTGCCCCAGAAATAACATTAGGCAAATCTACGATTTTTCTGACGTGGTAAGAAACCAAGGGCCTAATATTGTGGTATATTTTATGTAGTAATTCCCGAGCTATTGGATAATTAGGTGCTGAAATCGGCAAACCTTTGATGACATTCAGAGCGTCACCCTGCAGGTAAGATAGAAGATATTGAAACTTCTCAACGTTCGAGAGAGAATTTTCGGTGAATGGTATTTTCAAAAAGGTTAGAAAAACATACCCATTCATTTATATCGCCTGAGAAGCGAGGCAGGTCAATTTTAGGAAGTTTCACAGACACAGCAGGCGATTGTGTCATTTGTATAGCGTTTGTTTTGTCCTCCTCTTTTCTTTGAATTTGCACCAACATCCTGAGTGTGCTTATTGCGTTGGCATATATTTCCAAAATTTCATGTATATACTCCAATTGCGATGTCATTTATGGTCTCTGAATCCAATGCAGCTTCGCTTGAGTAAAGGTTATCTACAAGTTTATTAAACGCATTATACCGTTCCTCTAATTCTTCCAAACAACATTTTAATTTTTCAATTTTTTGTGGAGGAGGTGATGATGTTTCAGCTTTGTTGGATGATTGTTGAGCAAAGTCCCTTATCTTAACGATCCTATTTTTAATAAGATCTGCTTGTCGGGCAAAGATAACGTAATGCATCTTGAATAGATTGCGAGACGAATTTGATGAACAGTTCTTCCTCGCACTTCCGAGAAGCGAAGTGGCAGGGGAAGGTAGAATAAAGGAAAGCGCCTTCGATGCAGAAGGGGGAGAGGTGGTTGAAGAAAGGAGGAGAGCGCCAGAGAGGCCGTCGCAGAATTTTACAAGAGGAATCGCGACATTTGTTTAAAGGCATTAATAATCACAAAACAATAAAAAACAAATCTGTGAGCAATTCATATTTTCCAAGAGCATGATTTCATAACATAAAAAATCCGGCCCAAAGGACCATGTTTTGGTAGTCTCCAAAAACAAAAATACACAAAAAAACAGTTTTAGTAAGAGTACTTCACCACACTAGCAGAAGTTGTGTAGGGTTCACCACATTTGCAGAGTTGTGTAGGCTGGCCGACTTGAGGGGGGTACATGCGCACCATCGTAAGGGGAATGGTTCACTTCCCGACGGTTCTTTCACTTCTCGTCTAGTTCGACCCGTAGGTCAGTTTTATGGGCGATACCGCCCTCCCGTGGCAAACTTACACAACACACAAAACAAAAGAAAATCACCCATCACAAATACAGGAAAAAAGAGAAACAAAAGGAATACACTGCCTTTACCGAACAACTATGAACCGATTATGTCTCTGTCTACTAAAAATTTCTTCTCTACCCTAATTTGATGCATTAATAAGAATGTTTGCATAATTTTAGTATGACTAAATACTGCAAAATAACACCTCAGAATTGTGTCACGGAAATATTAAGTATTTGATCTACAGATTTATTTTCTAACCAGTTGTAACTAATCATACAATCAAAAACTATTTAAATCCTACCTTGCTTGAGATAAGTGGCTGTAATGCAATCTTTACATTTATGTTCAGTTCTTCATTGCAAATTAGCCATTTATTTTCCCTCAAATGCTGTGTGTAAATGTTAGGAAAATAAACGTACATATTTTTTATTTTTTTGTCATAGAGAAACCTTTCACTTACTAAATGCTGCATGGGCGTGAAAGGAAATTTAAAATGTTTGTGTAATTATACCAGATTTTGTTTATTTCAGTTGCTATGAAGATTGTTTTCATTGGCAAGAACCTTACAAGAAATTTTCTAAGCTCAAAATGAATTGATTTTCTCATTTAATTTCTTGTAAATGTCTACTCGTTACAGTGCTAGGGTCGCAGGTTCAAATCCTGCCAAGGGCATGGTCGTATGTGTTCGTCCTTATTGTTGTTACGCTCATTGTAAAAGCCGTAAAGTGCTTTTTATGAGATAGTAAAAAATAAATAAAAATAAACAAATAAAATAAAAATGTACTGGCCAAGAATCATTCAATTTGAGTAGTTCTAAAATTTTTATTTGAAGGTTTTTTTGGTATGACTAATACTACAAGATGTGATTGAAGTTTGTCTTTTGTTTCTAGTAAAGTGGCATCCCTGATTAAGTTATGTCACCCATTTATATCATTTCCTCATTGCCTTAGCTCAGAAGTCCTTGATATCAAATTTCAGAAAATGTTAGTTAGAAGCCAAGAACGAATATGTGTATGGACGGATGGACCAAAGCCAATAGATGCTCATGCTGGAAGTGAAATGCAACTACAAACACCTTAGTAAGGTTAGTTTCACAAGTACATTCTTTACTACATCACATTCTGCAAAGGATCCCTAAAACATAACATCTCATATTGCTTCTTAAATATTTTATCATGCATCCTTATAATATTACCCTGATGTCTGCTGCTGCAGTTAATAGCCATCAAGGTGATTTGCATTGTTGTCGCTTTCGGATAAGATAGGACCAGCGCTTTTTTGTGATGGTATGTGCCGGTACAGTGTACTGGCACCTTTTTTCAGAGCGATGCTGCCATCTAATTTTGGTATTATCATTTTTTAATTCTTTCAAACTTAAAGTAATAAATGGCTTCTATAAATGTTAAACATTCTGATTTTTATTATCAACTTTTATATTAAAAGTCCATCACAAATTCAACAGAGAAGGGGGAGAGGGTGCATGAAGAGGCATTTTACAATTTATCAAGATATGAGTACCGGCACCTTTTTTTACAAAAAAAGTTCTGGATAGGACTATACGAAATATGTAATGTATAATGAAGTGCTTCAATAAAGAATGCAATTTGAAGTATGACTATTATTTTTCATTTATTCAATGTTCAAAAATCTATTAATTCTGAAATCCTATACCATAATCCTCCTATTCAATAATCTGCTAATATGTAAATGTTGCGGGGGTGGGCAAGCAATAATACCCTAACGCTGTGTCTGCTGGCGTTAATACCGATGTTGATCAAAAGCTAACAATCGATTGTCGCAATGGAGTAACAATATAGACATTATTTTATGTCTTATTAATTCCATCACCAATGAATAAGATCTTTTGTTGCCTTTGACCACAATTCTCACACTTCCAGAGTGTTATCGCACTCCTAGAAAATTCTAGCGCATAATGTCAAAAGAATTTATTTGTTTCAATATTTGCCGTGGAATTTTGAGGGTGTGCTTATATCATTGTCCCAGTACAAAACTACATTTATCTTTTTTATAAGTGTAGCTGCCTATATTTTGTGGTTTTGCTGCCAAACTTACAGGTAGGCAGGGGCAAAGGCCCTAGTTTCAATGCATATTAAACATAAAATACAACTTTGTGATAATAATAATTTCAAATAAGATTTTGCACCTCTTGGTTGATTTTTAAATAATTATTCTCACAATGTGTTTATGTAGTCCATTTCTTCATCTTCCCTTCTTTCATTCGTTCGTCTTTGCATATTTCCTAGCAACCTCCCTCCTACAACTTCCTTAGATAGGCTCCCTCACCCATTGTTTCCATTTTTTCTCTTCTCTATTTAACTCATTTTCATTTATTTTCTTTTCAGGCCATTAAAATTTACTAGTCTATGCCAGGGGTCACCAAACCTACAGCTCGCAGGTCACATTTGACCTGTGATCATGCTTCCCTCTAAGCTGCGCGACTGCGCGGTCGTGCAGCAGTTTTTGAAGTGCCGTGCACTAAATTTTTCAAGCGCGCACGATTGTGTGCATTTTAGAATATATTGGAACAGGACCACGTCAACCCCGGTGCATATCTGCACACTATCGTCATGTAGGCGCACATAGCGATATTCATTCTGCCCATGGATGAAAAAAATTAGAAGGAACTATGCTTGTGATTACATTTTACTTTGCATATTTATACTTTCAATTAAAATTATGGCTATAAAATATTTGTGGATAGATAGAAGTAAATTATTTTGGCTTGATTTTCACTAATATGATATCTCACAGCAACATCCAATATAACCAGACCACTTAAGTTTTTACAACCTCATTCATGTTTCATTCTATTGCTTTACAGGTATAAAAACTGACCTAAGAAACTCAGTGCACCTTTGAGCTTCTTCATAAATTTTCCAGCAATTTATAAAAACTTCTTTCATCTTATTTATTTTCAAAACAACATTTATTTCATAATTAGACCCCATGACCACCATACAATTGAGAATGTGTCGAAAAACTTGATCAATACAAGCATTATGTGAAAACTCGTGTAATTGCCCGTTGAATTTCAATGGATTTAGTGATCTGCTTTCACCTTCAATTATAGGGTGTATGCAGTACATACAAAAACATTTTAGTCAACGAAAAACTGAAAACCATCTATAAAAAATACATTTTCACTTAGCTTTTCTTAACAAATAACAAAATTTGTTTGTAAACAATCCATTTCCAAGCATATCGTATTCAAATATAACAATAATTTTATTTCATATCATATCATTTACACAAAAACCAGCTTTAACAACAATGCTACGAAGCAGAGCCATTAAATAATAGTAGTTAAAATTATGAATGACACATGCCAACATTTAACAAATCTTCATAAATTAATGTTAATTATATCGTTATCATTATAGTTTAGTGCAATAAAAGTTCATTTAAGTCACATTTAGTTTGTCAGAGAATAAGTAGGCTTTGGTGAAACGAATGCAATGAATATTATCATCTAAAAATTATAAAAAAAAAACATATTTGTTGATATGTAAACAAAAGAAAATTAAGCATCACAAGGACATCTGTGTACTATTTATAAGCAGTGAGCACTCATTGGCCACAACAATGCAATTCCGTTGTCATATCATTTATAATTTCTTGTTGTTAGAGCCATGAAAAAAGGGCAGATTTTAAGTATCAAAATGTATTTTTGCAATATATTGACATGAAAATGGCTCTCATCAATCAAAAAACTTTGTGCTTTCAGGTGCACGATCGTTTAAGTCCCGGGCTCGGAGCTAGATTGCACCTAATTTTAAAATGAAAATTAAAACTATGCTGCACTAATTCCCATGCTATTCAAATGGAAGAAAATAAAAGAGTAAACATTTAAAAAAATGAAACTGGTCAATCAAAACCACTCAAAAACCTTATCACACCACCATACTCTTTATTGTGGTTAAAATGACACCAACTTTCTTCTGTGTTCTGTAATTGTTGAGTTATAGAATTACACACACAAGGAAGAAAGTGGCATTTTTATACATTAGATGTAACACTTTATACACCAAAACTAATTATTTCTAGTGTATAAGGTATTACATTTTCACATAATCTCACACCAAAGGCATACTCAATTTTATACAATTATTATTCAATTTTATATTTCTGATTTCATTTAAATTTTCGGTAGAATTGGAGAATGAAAAAATAAATATACCAGCATTATCCCCTATGGAAGACTTCATTTTGTGGAATTCAATAATACAAAACAAAACGTAACAAAATAACTAGGTAACAAGTAAGATTTAAAAAAATCAAAAATAAAATCTCTTGTTTTACAAAAGAGGTGGCCTTAAAAGGATAAAACAAGAAAAATTTAAGACTATTTGTTTGTTATAAAAGATTTTGGTTTCATGTTTTTCATTACTGTTGATTTACATAATAATTACTTTGATAGGAAGTTTTCAAGGTTGAGCATCAATAAAAAAAGGTGTTTTTCTATTAATTTTATATCCAGAACCCATTTACACCAACTTATTGAATGAAATTTTGTAAAACAAAAGATTTAATTTTTGAATTTTTTAAAATTCTTGCTTGTTTTCATCTTTTAAGAGCTAAAATGATTAACATTAAATGAAAAATAACAAACATAAATAATTTACCTTATTCGCTATCTTACAGCGATTGACGTCAACGTGTGTGATTTGTGGGACTGTGACTTCAAATGCCTCTAGCGCTAGTAGGCTCATCAGTCTAAACCAGTGGTTCCCAACTAGTGTCACGACATACTAGTGTGTCGCGGACAAGGTCCAGGTGTGTCGCGAAAATTTAGAAAAAAGGCTCAAATTTCACATAAATTTTTTAAAAATTGTTATTCAACAGATTTCTATTTATTTTGTTAAATAATGAATTTCATATATATATATATATATATTTCGTTGTACATACTCTGAAATGACCTCAGTCATATTTGTACTAATTTGATGTTAATAAACATAAACATTTTGTTATATTTATGATGTTTTATTGTTAAATATCTATATCTATAGTTCAACCTGCAAGCCACAGCAATGGTGTGTGGCAGGGGGTGCAATAGCACCAAGGGAAAGCGCATAATAATGAATAGTATCACTCTACGTCGGCTGATTTCTTAACGTAACTTCTGTTCTGATCAGCTATCGTTCTAGAGAAAAACGAACCTTTATACCTCTCAGTCCTACAGGCTATCTCTCTTATTTTACGAGGATGATCCATTCTACCAACATAAGTTGGCGCTCTTATTATTTCTTTGACATCACTGGAGAATATATGCATTCTAAATCTTTCAAGAAGTTTTAACCTAGAGCGTGATCGGCGCTCAGTTAGTGATTCCCATCCTAAGTCCTGTATCAAGCCTGTAACACTTTTGTTTCTATTGTAACAATTTCTGACGAATCTAGCGGCTTTTTTCTGCACTCTTTCTGAGATTGATCCTTTCACGTACGGATCCCATATGCTCGACGCGTACTCTAATAGCGGTCTTACTAACGAGAAGTAACATCTCTCTTTGACTTTTTCCTCACTTTTACCTCCTATGCATATGATGAATCCTAGTTTCTGTTTAGCCTTCCCACATATATTTTGTATGTGCATATCCCACGAGAGGTTACTTGTTAAAGTAACGCCTAAGTATTTGATGGAATTAACTAGTTTTAGCAGGACGCCTTCAATAGTGTAATTTGTTGTGTCAATGTTTTTGTTTCCCCAGAATCTCATAAAAGAATACTTTCCTAAGTTCAATTCTAACTGCCACTCTTTACACCACTCGAGAATTGCATTTAAGTTGTCAGAAAGTAATAATTGATCATTAGGACTGTTAATCTCTCTGTAAACTATTGTATCATCCGCGAATAACTTGATTTTACTTTTAATAACCCTGTCTAAGTCGTTTATATATAAAAGGAATAGTAGGGGGCTGATTACACTTCCCTGTGGAATGCCTGAGGCTACGCTGACTGAATCTGATTTAAATCCATCTATAACTACTATTTGTTCACGGTCATTAAGAAAGTCCCTGATCCACTCGATTATCTTTCGATTAATTCCACAGTCATTTAATTTCTTCACTAACTTACTGTGCAGAACTTTATCGAAAGCCTTCTTGAAGTCGAGGAAAACCACATCTAACTGAGTCTTATTGTCTCCTGATCTTATTATATCGTGAACGAACACAGCGAGCTGTGTTTCACAAGATCTCGTCTTCCTGAAGCCATGCTGATATTTACTTAGCAAGTTCTGGCTATCTAAGAAGTCCATCACGGAACTAACGACAATGTGCTCGAGAACCTTGCAAGATAGGGAGGTAAGTGAAATTGGCCTGTAATTTTCTCAGTCGTCTTTTTTCCCAGCTTTGTGTAACGGCGTTATAAAAGCTAATTTCCATTCCTTAGGTACAACGCCATGACTAAGTAACTTACTGAAAACTATTTTGAGATAAGGTGCTATTTCCAGCGCTCTTTGAATACTCTAGCTGGTATCTCTTCTGGACCTGGAGATTTATTTGACTTGATATTTTTAAGCTGTTGAGCTATCCCTTTTGCTGATATGACTATATCGTTCATTTTTTCCTTGCCTGGTTCGGGCGACATGACCTTCGTTCTCACGTCTTTGGTAGTAAATACGCTCTGAAAAAATAAGTTGAACAAATTTCCTTTATCTGTGCTATCGCTATCTACCTCTCCTTTGTCGTTTATTAACGGGGCTATGGTTGGGCGTCGACCGTGAACTTCTCTAACATATGACCAAAAGCATTTGGGATTTTCACTTAGACGTTCACTAAGAGTCTTTTTCTTGAAGTCCGTTAGTGCTTTGCGCATAACCTTTTTGGTCTTAGTCCAACAATCTCTGTACTTAAGTGAAATTGAAATTACTTCCTCCTGTGACTTACAGTTATTGATGCGTTTAAATTTGGAGTGAAGCTTTGTTTGGTGCCTGAGGGCACACCTAACCTGCCGATTATACCTCCTTGGTTCCCCATTATCGCTAATAAATTTATTTGGTATATACGTATTAATACCCATTCTAATTCCTAATAGGAATGCTTTCCAAGTTTCCTCAACGTTTTTTGTGCTTGTTGATTTGCTGAAATCGCCGTAATCCTTGATGAGTTTCTCTTTGAAATCCTCAAAGTTAGCATTTTTATACATGTACACTTTTCGCTTAGGCATGTGATATTTTGCAACAGCTATATCCAAAAGTACTCGAACTGCTTGGTGATGATGATGAATTTTAAGTATTTATATTTTGTTTTAACCAAGAAAATTGACTTTTTCTATTTCATGGTGTGTCGGGAGAGTTGGATCCTTTAAAAAATATTGACAAAGCAAAAAGTTTGAAAAACACTGATCAAAACCATAGAGCAAGGAATGAGAGAAACCAGATGCCGGCATTAGCCTACTCTTATCGAAAAGCACCAAGGAGTCCATTCCAAAAGACATAGTGCTGATTTGCATGTTCTCCATGCAAACAGAGGGGGTGTGAAACCTCTGAAAAAATTCTATTTTCGCAGGATTCGTACCCAGTTCGCACCTGGTATGCTCAGCGAAGGAAGCAAACGTCCTCACTACTACTACGACACGGCTCCTCATTATAAAGTTATAAAATTTCGAAGATGCCTTTCTACCCAGAAGCCATCTACTGCAGCGAGAGGAATAAAATTACTTTCCTAAAGGAGCCATTGCTCTATCTTCTACTGGTTACGAGTTATCAATGATTTTATGAAAAAGTTCAAATTTTTTAAGTAATAGTGAACACTGTAGAGGCAAAACAAAAATTTTCGTACGAAATTGATTATGGTCTAAGAACCATCTACGAACCATAAGATTTCAATCAATGCAATAATCATTTTGATCCAGTAATTCATTCAAGAGTTCTGAGGGAACATAAAATGGTTTACCAAAAATATATATATATAAATAAATAAATATCGGACATATATAAAAGATTTTATAAAAATTCCACTTTATTAACCAAAGACATGATGATCACCTGATTATTTGTAATTACATCAAAACCTGGTTCGTGTGTTTGGTTAATAAAGTGATATGTTTACAAAATTACTTTTTACACTTTGTTTTGTAAATATACTAGGATAAATTCTTCAATTAAAACCACATAAAGTGCAACCTCAACATAGTTATTTTGTTAGACATTGTTTTGCAAATATACTATGTATAATGAATTCTTCAATTAAAACCACACAAAATGAATGAGTTTACAAAATAAATGTCTCATCCACAATGAATGGCGATGAAAATTAATTTAAGGTAATGAATATTTGTGAATTCATTTGCGAATCAAAATAATGAACCTAAAAAATTATTTAGAATATAATTTTATGGTAAATTGTTATTGTTTACTCCTAATACTGACAGTCACCATGCAATGAAATAATTATGCAACATATACAGTACACTGGTGGAGAGTTGTAATTATAGTTTGTTTGTCAATGAACACAATGAAAAGTAATAATAACACTCAATTCTTTAACATTCTCACTACTTGGAAATAGATGACTTAAAAGATAACAATACTTACTCTCCTAAAAGTTCTCCAGTATCCTTATCAAAAAGACGAACAGTGTTATTGGAACAACTTACAACAGTACACTGTCCATCTCGTGTAAAGCAGGCACTTGTAACTGGCTCTGTGAACAATATTAGATAGAAATAAAAACATTGTAAGAATCTAGAATGATATTTTATTTTTTAATACAGCCTAGATTTCCAAAGAAAAATAGGGAAGGGTAGAAGAAACAGGCAATCAAACTCATTATTATTATCTCTGACAGAAAACCATTATCAATTGCAATTTCCCAAGCCGTTGTGGTTATTATCAACATTTTAATTATTACAAATATAACTTTTAATTAAAGTTTAAGGCAATAATAGCCTGTTAATTCATTAAATGGAAGAAAGAAGAAGATATTATAGAGAACTTATGAGAAGTTTTTTAAGTTCCATAATGGGACTTGATGTCCCGGGGGTGGTGGCAGGATCGGACTTAAGTCAATGGGCTTAAAATGCCCTAGTGTGTGTGTGTGTATCATCATCATCAGGTTCTCTTCCCTTGGGCAGGTCCCTGGCACCAGCGTTGTCTCCATTCCTCCCTGTTCCTTGCCAGTTCTTTCATTTCCTGATATCTACCTCTTCCTTTTAGGTCATCAATCATTTTCATCCTCCTACGTCCTCTCTTCTTTCCACCTTCTACTGATCCTTCCAGCATCGTCGTCAACAAACTTCCTCCTCTCAAGATGTGCCCCAACCAATTACCTTTCCTCTTCTGAATTGTTTCAAGTATCCTTCTCCTCTCTTTCACCCGTCTTAATACTTCTTCATTTCTTATCTTTTCAGTCCACTTAATTTTCTCCATTCGTCTCCACACCCACATTTCAAATGCCTCTAACCTTTCTTATCTCTCTTTGTTAACGCCCATGTTTCACATACATAAAGTAGCACACTCCAAACATAACACTTTGCAAGACGTTTCCTCAAATTTAATTCCATTTTACCACACAATAACTGTTTTTTCCTATAAAACGATTCTTTTGCCATTGCTATTCTTGATCTTATTTCTTTTCCTCTCTTCCAATCGTCTGCCAGCAAACATCCTAAATAACTATACTGTTTTACTTGCTCAATCCTTCCATCCTTCATTAACACATTCATAGTTTCCTCATCCCCTATTCTCATTACTTTGGTTTTCTTAATGTTCATTTTCATACCATCGTCTTATTTTCTAGCTTGGTAATCATTTCTTGAATAACCTTCGTTTCTTCTGCCAGGATGAGCATATCATCAGCAAACCTTATACAATTCATTTTTCTACCTCCAATACTAATTCCTTTGTCATCATCTATTCTGTTGTTAAGCATACCTTCTATATAAATATTAAACAAGGTAGGCGATAAGCAGCACCCTTGCCTCACTCCTCTTCCTAGGTCAAACCATTTGGTCTGTGCATCCTTTATCCTCAAGACTGCTTCCTGTTTCATGTATATCTCTTTAATTAATCTTCTATCTTTCCAGTATATTCTTTTTCCTTTTAATATTTCCATGAGTTTTACCCAATCCACTCTGCACTCTGTCAAATGCCTTCTCCATATCTATGAAACATAGACTTATATATATATATAACATTACGTAACCATTGTATCAAATACAAAAATGGAAAAAGTGTTATTATTGGTGAAGGAGTTATAAACAGTTCAGTTTGGCTGGATATGTCATATATAACTCTTTCTTTTTATTTACCTCCAACAAAGTCAGATACTATTTCAGCCAATCGAAGGTCATACCTACGAATATGACAGTCCAAAGAACCCACAAGTATTTCATGATCAGTTATCTGCAATGAGCTTATGCTATCTTTGGCTTCACGTAACACCTGTTGAAGAAGAATACATTAATTAACGATTATTGAACCATAATTAATTATGAGTGACATTTCAAATTCATAAATTTGCATAGGAAGCTTGCATAATAATTTTTTTCATTTCCTAAGAACAAAATAACTAAAATAATTTATTACATCAAATATAGATTGTAAACATCATTTCCTTCTTTTTACATGGCCCTTTAGCAATGATTGCTTTTGAGAAAATTTCTGTAAAAATAAAAGGAGTAATTTTTACTAGAATTAATCAAATTATAGCAACAGAAATAGCAAAAAATAAACATTGAATGACAACAAAATTTAAATTAAGGCCAGGAAGAGATTCAAAATTTACTTAGACATGGCTGTATTATCTTTTCCGGAAATGCAAACTTAAAAATGAAAATCTATGATAGCATAATTATTAGTCTTGCCGTTCAATTTAAAACTATCTATATGTGGTTCACTAATATGAAAGAATTATGAATTGGCATTCGGTCAAAAGTTGAACCCTCAGAAATTTCATTCACCAAATATATGAAATTCGATTGATTAACTAGGCAAGTGATATGCACTTAGCCTACTTAACGATCATTTGGTTAAATTAATTACGTGCATAGCATTACCTGTACGGGATCATTTTTACGACTCCGACAGTCCCAGAACATGACGGTATTATCTAGCGATCCTGAAGCAACCACCGAGGATTCTTCATTATAACGTACGCAATTTACTTTTGAGGCATGACCACGTAATCTTCTTATCGGTTGTCCTGTACTAACGCTCCACAAAATGACCGTTTTGT
This sequence comes from Uropetala carovei, assembly GCA_036926305.1. NCBI lineage: Eukaryota > Metazoa > Arthropoda > Insecta > Odonata > Petaluridae > Uropetala > Uropetala carovei. The sequence goes on from JAXCHB010000140.1 coordinate 2,008,349, forward strand.
CGGCTCCACATGATGCAATTTGGCTAAAGAAAATTGAAACATTAATTACATCACTGCAAAAAGATCTTTCATGGGATTTCGTTTAATAAAAAGTACCTATTATCGCAAGAACTGCACGCATCGAGAACTTCGTTTCCATGCCCACCATAAGTTTTCAGTAATAGGGAACGATGAGGGTTCCATAACTTTAACGACTTATCTGCACCACAGGTTAAACAGTACTCCCCATCAACTGTTATTTAATTAATTTGCAAGGTATCAAAATTGAGGTACAACCAGTAAACATAAGCAATAGCAAATCAATACACTACCGTTGAATCTAACTGCACGCACAGCCCCTTGTTGACATTCGATCGTTCGTAAACGTTTTGTTGGAATGCTCATTTTTATGGTATACTATACCAAACTAAATTAAACTACAAGACAATATAAAGTCATTTTACTCTGTAAAGTAGTAGCTTATCGACCTTATTCTTGGAAAGCCCGCGTTCACGCAGACTGTCCTGTCAGTCCATGGAAAAAGTGAATAGCGATATAGCCAACATTCAAGGTTTCTACTTAAAAAGATGAGAACAATTAGTCAATTTTTACATAGTTTTCTAAATAGATCAATTCACCTTATTTTATAAAATATAAGGTACATGTATTTTCGTAGTGATGATTGACTGCATATTGTGAATTTCTTCGTAAAACTTAAAAAACAAAAGTTGTCAACATTTTAATGTTGGACACATTGAAGCAAACAGCTGTTTAAGTAAATACGAGGTTCGAGTTTGTTAGAAATGTTGGTGAAAATTCTTAGAAGTGTGAAGGTAAGGCCACTTAAAATTAAATGCCATTCGAGCAGTAAATCTTTTTTCATAATGCAAGATAAAATGTGAATTTTTCTGCAGCCGAATACTGTACGAAACCTACTTCGTCTAAAAGAAATACACACAAGTTCTTGGAATGGGATACCCTTAGTCCCGATAGTAATTGAACAAACTGGCCGGGGTGAAAGAGCCTACGACATATATTCACGGCTTCTAAAAGAAAGGATTATATGTGTTATGGGTCCAGTGAGTTAATTGCTATTTTACGAGTGCATAACATTAAGAGGACCATCAAACAAGTTTTACGTTTGTTTCAGATATCTGATGAACTTTCCTCACTGGTTGTAGCCCAGCTGTTATTCCTACAGTCAGAGAGTAGTAAAAAACCTGTACATATGTACATAAACAGGTAAAAGCAGAGATATTTTTCTGTTTAACTTGAGTTGCTTCTGAAGGTACCACATTATAGTGAGACCGATTATAATAATTTAATTTCTTAATATTGCAGTTAGTATTGAAATTTAAAAGGTGTCCATTTAAATAATGATTATGTTGCTGTCTGTTACATATTTTAAGGTAAAAATGTGTCATTGACGCTTTTAAAAGAGCAACTTAAGTAACTTATGAGTAAGGATATTTGCCCGGATAAATTTTAAAGTTACTGATATTTATTTTACAGCCCTGGCGGCAGTGTAACAGCAGGCCTTGGCATTTATGACACCATGCAGTACATTCTTCCTCCCATTGCAACATGGTGTGTGGGGCAAGCGTGCAGTATGGCTAGCCTCCTTTTGGCAGCAGGCACAGCATCCATGCGTCATTCCCTTCCTAATGCTCGAATCATGGTTCACCAACCGTCAGGACAGGCTGGAGTAAGTGCCTTCGTTTTGACATTACGTTATGTTTATCTGTCTATTCAGCTTTGCCAACTGTAGTGTTGAGTTCTAGCCCTTTTCATTCACCTTTGTTCTTCCTACCTTCATCTTTCAGCCCTTTCTCCTCCATTGACTTTTGCGATCTCCCTCTTTTCTTACTACTTGGCAGAGGCCATTCAAATTCTCCTTTCAGCCACCTTCCATACTATTTAAGATTTTACTCTTTCTGCCATTCAGCCTTCTAATCCTTCTTTTATTTCCTTATTCGTTGTAATCTTTATATTCCTGAACCTCTTCTCCAGAAAATCATTTATTTTCAATTTATCATCTTCTCAACTTTCTGGCTAAATGTCCAACTTTCAGATATCAAGATACTTTATGTTACCATTCGATAAATGAGTTTTTTCATTTCATTTCCCACTCCTTTATTCCATAGAATTCCATTCAAGGTTTTTGTAAGATATTATACTTATTCACTTATGTGTATTTTGTTATCAACACTATACTGAGATTTTATCATAAATAAAGGGTAAATTTAGGATAAAGTGCACAAATATTGTTTTAAACTTAAAAGATAGTTAATTACCACTGCACAAAGACTTGTAATTATCTGAATAAAAAATGAGATACTTTACTATGCAATCCTTGGGAGGGTTGTTCAGTGAACTATCCTTTGTCATACATAAAAGAACAAAAAATCTGATGTCGCCAACACATGGCTTTCTGCATATAGAGCAATGAATATGATTGCTCTCGACATCAACATTGTCAGGAATAATTATCATTTACACTCGTGAATAATTTTAAAACATTTTCAATAGCCTTATTTTTAAAAAACAATAATTAAAGAAAATTGTTAGCTGTTTCTATGGATAGCAAAATATCTATGCATATTTAAAATTACTCGTGACAGCATAAGCAATGCTAACAACAGTTAGAAATTTTAAGATAGCAGCTGAAACAATGGTATCACTTAGTGACGTATGTAACAAATTTAGAAGAAAAATCAAAAAATCTCTTAAACGATCAGTTTTATGAATAAATGTTACAAAGAAAACTTGTAAGAAATTACTTTTTCTACAACTTTAATAATAACAAATATTTACATAAATTGAGTTTTAAAGGAGATACACATGTGGAAAAAAGGAAAAACGACATGAATAAACCTCCACTTCTGGTTGACATATATTGTCTAAAAACTAATCAGCTCTTGTCTCTATGATGAAAATATTATACTGAAATTTGGTACTGAATTGGCAAATCCTTTTCAAGTTAGAGTGCCCATAAAATTCCTATCACATACAGACACAGACATGATCGTGAAAAGTGTTCTAGGGACCTCAAAACGTGCATAGAAACAATACTTTCCCAATAATACGTATGGAGAATTTAATAAAAATGAATTTGAGATATAGGATAAGTTCTGCAAAAGCTTATATGGGTTCCTTGAGAGAATGACAAAGAAAAGTTGCAGATTATTTGATTGCATATGCATCTTACGCAAGCGTCGTGTCATGCCTTTTCAAGTCTTTTTGATCACAACCAACACTGGTAATCAATGCTAGAATTAGAAATAATTTTCTTTTTTATTAGCTTTTAAGGTAATTTATGTAATAATCAGAATAATCTGTTTTTGCTTATTTCAGATATGGCACTTAACAGATCCCTTCTTCCTCAAAGATTTGATTTTTGATTATTTTAAAATTACATTTACAGTAATTAAGAACGTATGAATATATTTCAAAAAATAATTGTTTCTGATTTTTTTCATTAGACCAGTCTTGTATATTTGTAGGTGGTTCATCATTATCTAACTTAAAACATTTTAGGGTGTGAAGATGTGTAATATTTCCTCAAAAAACTCATTACATTTTGTCATAATGTATGATCAATCTATAATTTTCCAAAAATTAACTGTTGCACTTTTAATTCACTGAAGAATTACCAATCTTGCCTTTCCAACGAAAAAGAATTCTAGAATAAACACTCTTCAATATCATAATTAACTTGCCTTATGTATCTCCAATAGCCATATCAAGATCATGAAAACCAGCTGCACATTTCAGTTACAAAGCAGTGATTCTCCTATCATAGATTCTAAAAGAACCTTATTGCACCTGCATTATAGCTGAAATGCATATCTTATTTTCCATAGCCTTTTTATGGCTATCAGTGATATTTAAGTAGGTGCATATTTACTTTTTAAAATTTTTGATGCTGTTTGTTCTTGAAAATGTTGCACTTTTGTTCAGCATTATAATAGGCATTGTCATTATTTCTCTTAGTAGACATGGATATGCATGTCCTTTTGCCTCTTCTTCAATAGGCATAATTTCTTCTTAATTGGAAGTCAAACTGACTCAATTATAAAAATGCCTATATTTAAAGAGTCATATCTAACAATATAAATGGCATATTCTCTTCTGCTATCTAACATTCCAGACTCACTCTATCCATTACTGTCTCTGACTATAATTGTAATCATGAATTATTTTAAGGGCATTCTGAATTGAAGACAACGATGATATAATGCCTTTTAATGAGCCTCTTTTTAATCTCTGTGGAACAAATTTTCTTCTCACATTTCCAGCCTTTATATGTGGTTTTGGTCTGTGTTGCACTTGAATTCAACTTCACTTTAGTAAATTGTTGAAAAAATTTTGTCATGTTACTTAAATATTCTTATACAGGCAGTCCTCGACATCCGTACAATTCGCTCTTTTGTACATTATAAATTCTCGCCCCTAAACCGCCTTTCGTACTCTGAATTCGGACTATCGTACATCAGCTGACAAACAAACATTTCAAGCTATCGCCAAGTCAACACTTTTCACAAATTACCAAATTAAAGTATGCTATGTAATAATATACGTATTATATGTAATGTAAGATTTGTGTGTAATGTTTTTTAATATTGTACTGAAATTTGACCAGATGAATACCACTGTAAAGTCGGTTAATAATCAATAAATTATTATTATTATTCATTCTCGGCAACGTTACCATCTTTGTTTGTACGTACAGCAGTGTTTCTTTGTTTGTGCATTTTACACGTATTATTTTATAAACATGAGTGATAAACGGAAAACTGAAAGTGCTAATACAAGTGGAAAGAAACGTAGGGCTCATAAACTGAACACGATTGAGACAAAGATGGAAATAATTAGGCGTGCCGAAAGCGGCGAATCTTTAGCTTCAATCGGACGTTCATTGGACTTAAGCCGGTCGAGTGTGTGTTCAATTGTGAAGAAGAAGAACAAATATGATAATACAATACATACTGTGGCATTCTGAATAAATGCCACTTTTTTTTAAAGAGCAAGGAACCAATCTACATACGCTTCGATGACGTTGGCGATATCCTGTTAGCAGACCACGATACAATTTACGACATAATGATTGTGCAGTTCCTTTGCTTTCTCGCGAATGACAAGTGAATTCAGCGAGATTTTCTTGCGAGTTTGAGTCTCGATTCACAGGTTTAAAGCCTTCTGTCTTCTCTATATACGGATTCCTAGGTACAAAAGACACTTTTGTACTCGGAGTACCACTTGCAACACTAGCTCTAATCGCTTCTTCACTTTTCTTATTGATTTAATAGTGGACTCGGTCACACCAAGTGATTTACCAACTGATGAAGCAGTTCATTATGGGCAAGCCTATCTAAAACTTCAATTTTCTTCTCCAAACTCATCACTTTTTTCGCCCTTTTTACCGACTTTTCTTTCATTTCAATCATCACTCTCTTTGGGGCCATGATTAGGCAGTATTACAAAAAACTACGAAAATTGCAAAATACTTTAATGAAAAAAAACTCGCACTTTCATACATTATACATTGACAACCCTAAACTGCCTTACGTACGCCGAATTCAGACTTTCGTCCATCAGCGAAATGACGAACGAATATTTCGAGTGCTCCTGGTTGCCAGCCACCAGGCCACCAGTTTTTGCAGTGTTGCCATTTGTGTCTGTACAGCAGTGTTTATTTGTGCAATTATTTAAATATTTTATTGCATTTTGCTGTATCTCTCTATATTATAAAATCGACTATTGTGTCTAAAAGGGCCCTGCTCAAAAAACTAAACATTTATACCATAATTAGAGATTTTATAATATTTTTTGGCTCTCTGGGAACGGAACCCCCCATAACATGTTAATCTATGTTCGACATCCGTACATTCGACTTCCGTACACGTTTTCAGGAACTCATTATGTACGGATGTCAAGGACTGCCTGTATATAAATTTATGAAAATGTATGGTATGCATAAATGAGTATATGGCTAGTTTAACTGTATGTTAATTACATGATTTTATTCTTGTTCTTCCAGGGTCAGGCAACAGATATTCAAATTCAAGCAGAGGAAATAATCAAACTAAAAAAGCAAATTAACGGGTTATATGTTAAACATACTGGGCAGAATCTTAGTAAAATAGGTGAGGTTTTGTTGCTGTTAAAATCTTTTGTTTCTATTTTATGAACTTCTTATAATCGCTACTTAAAAAGGGATCATTTTGAAACTGTGAACATGTTTTAATATTACAGAACAGGTAATGGAAAGGGATCATTTCATGTGCCCATCAGAAGCAAAAGAATTTGGATTGATTGATAAGATATTAGATCACCCACCTAAGCCTGGAGAAACAACAAATGAATCATCACAGGGAACCAGTGTGGCTGGTGAAAGAGCTAGTAGTGGTTATGGGACTGGAGGGAAATGATGAAAGTCTCCTTTGAAGTCCAAGAATTGGATTTATCTAGGGAAATGAATGTGTCCTCGAGTGTTATTTTGAAGGTAATTTTTAAAACAGTATAGTTCAATATAATCTCCCCAAGCGTAATTTTTCCATGAAATACTATGTTTACATTAAAGTAAAAGAAAAATTCTTCAGTGGTTTTCTCAACACACTACACAGTAAGAAGTGTCTCAATCTCACAAAGGTGTAGTAATTTAAAACTGATGGTCCTTTTGGAAATGTAAAGTCAGGAAGAGATTTTATTGGCCAATCCAACAATGTAAAATCACTATATACATTTGTGTTTTCTTTATTCATGAGCTCTTCCTGGAATACTATGTCTATTGAAAAGTTCAAGAAAAATGTATGATAGGTTTGAAAGTTTGAATGTAAGAGCTCATGGGTTTAATTTCTGGTGCATCCCTTTCTTCCATAAGAAAAAGCCAGGACTTTGTGCTGGATAATGCTGAATTCATATTTAAGAAAGAGTTGAAATAAATGCTATTTAAATTTAGTGCACTCATCAGTTTTGAGTTTTATTGGTTTGATTGGAAGCTATGTTCATTGCACTTAAAAAGTTTTTGGGTAATATTTACAGCTGAATTTTTTTAAATTTTATGTTGCAGATTTCGTTCTGTGAAGTGTCTTCATCTGGCATACTTGGCTGTCAGCAGATGTTAAGTTGTAAAGTTATGGAAAAACAATGTTTTAGTTGGTTTTTATATGTAATAAAAATTATAAAATAAATCTTATTTTGGTTACCAAGGTGATAATTGTTTTTTAAGCAGTATAATGATTTACAGATATATAATTATGAGTGTAAACTTGTCTGCCCATTGCAGCTCTACTGGCAGCAATGTAGATGTGGGAGGCAAGTTTTTGCACCATTGAACATTGAGAATTTTCTCGTTTTTGGTTTATAGTCAGGACAAATTTTGTGCCACAAATCCACGGTTTTTTCATAAAGACTTCAGGAGATATTTTCCAGACAAGTTTTTCATTTTTTTTCCTTTTTGGTATGTAGATATCTTATTGTGTAACATGTCACTAAGTGAATAATGTCTATATTTTCAGTAGCATCAATGTTGATTTTGCAATTAGTTTTTTGTTATTGCAGCATTATCTAAGTGCTGATTCCCAATGTGGGTGATACCGCCCTCCCAGGGTGCATTACGGAATTTTGTGAGGGGTGTTGTACATCAAGATGGTTGCAGGCGAAAATTTAAGAAAATGGCATTATGCATTGTAATAGTAGTATATAGACTATGAGAGATCAAAACTGTTAATTAAAGACTGTAATTCAGTGCAACCTCTTTAACCCATGTTCCTCTAACCCGGGAATTCCCGTGCTTTGAAACAAATTATGGAGTTTTTCACAATACTGTCACTCTCACGTTGGTGCGTTTAAATTAAAAACTCAAAAAATTGTTTCATGCACATATATGTAACAGATAAACCCCCTCTCACAATCAGAATAGGAAGGTGAAAACTCAAACCTAATCACTTAAGAATAATGTCGCCATAAGTTTAACATTCTCCCTTTTTCTCTGCATATTTCCTATCCGAATAGGTACCATAAGCAAACAACATTTATTAATTGCAACCTATAAAATCAATATAATCTACTATAATATATTTTGCAGCATGTGTTTGTTCATGGAACTCCTCCTAAACGATAAAAGCTAGATTAACCAAATTTGGTACAATTCTTCCATACATCCTAACTTAGTGAACTGTCATGGTTTGGTCAATCGGGATTAATCAGTGCTGCTAATATAGGGGATTAACTTTTTTCCATAAGATAACACGTATGAATCCATTTCTTGACTTGCAAGGTATTCTTCCTTCAAGCATTAAAATACGTAAATATGGACCGATTTTTTTCGTTTCTGCTTTATTCGACGAATAAAACTCTATACTATCTTATTCCTGCGAAGTTTACATGTTACACGGTCGAAGTTTTCAGAAATACGATATTTGTTTCGAAATTTCGTGGAAATACGATATTTGTTTCGAAATTTTGTGGATTTTTCGTACTCTTTCCGGACGTAATCAAGGCGGCCGTCATTGTTACCTCCGATTCAGTTAGCTTCAGTGAAGCTTATAAATAGACGAAAGTTTAGCGTTATTTGATTTGCACTTTTGTTTAAGCAACGAAACGATCGATGTTTATGGATAGCAACGTAAATAGATACTGATTATTATTCAGGAAGCGTTTATTGATTAAAGTAATTGAATCTTCTTTCGTCTATTGAATACTGGATTCTTACATTTTTTGTAAGTAAAATCATTATGTTCTACATTATAATGTTTATTAACGTAAATAAGCTCACGTATCTGGTGTACATTTACCAGTCAGTGTTCAATCATGGACACCTGTACGTTGCTTTTTCAAGACATAAAAGTAAATATTTCTGCGAGGCATAATTACACAAGAAATGAATCTGGATTTGGCGAAAGTAATATGATAGGAAATAAAATTATCGTTATATTTGAATGCAATAGGCTCGGAAACGGATTGTTACAAGCAAATATGATTAATTGTTAAGAAAAGCTAATTGTAATTTTAAAAGTATCTACTATATATTTTAAAGAGTTTGTATGTTGTGCTGTAGTAGTTTCACTAAATCCGTTGAAATTCAACGGGAAATTCTACTAGTAGGCAATATAAAACACCTCAGAGAATAATTGTAAAATGAATTTATCCATTGTGAACACCTGTAACACGTTTCTTTCATTATTATGTTAACATACTTCCTTGTCGAGTCGTATCTAACCCTCTCCTCACACTGCATGTTTTGCCCATAACTCATATTAAAAGTTATTAAAACCATCAAGGAAAATCATTAGTGAGAAAAGCTACGGAAGTTAAGATAATTCATTGGCAATTCATTGCACACAATTACAATTTAGCGCACCTTATAAAAACATTGCGCGTACAACAATCACCTTTATGTGAAATTTTTGGGCATCGCTTATAAATTTTTACACGATTGGGCTTGATGAATCAAATAAAATCGACAGAATGGCGTAGTGAAATGGTTATTCCAGATAAGAAAGTACAGAACTGAGTTCGCATGTGATGTGTGCAGTTGGACGCCGAATCGCACAATGCATAAAACCAAAAATGATTGCATAGGTTTTGTTTACCCTTCATTATGGCTAATTTCCATGGTCTGGAAAATTCCATAGTACGGCATAGCCTATATCCCAAGGACTGCAGACTACAGAGGTTGTACCAATACAAATCTATAGAAGTGTAGCGTATGGTATTAGTTGGAGTTGGTTTTAGACATGGGACGACTCGTTATTAGAGGCATCTACTGAGTAAACGGCATCTAAACGCAGTTTAGAACACAGAATAAGTAATGAGTGTGCGATTAGGGCAATCGCCTCCTCCCTCCTTTGGCGACACCACTACCATCCACTGGATACATTATTACATTTATTCCGTGCAAAATTTCTTGTTTCCAGATCGAAGATTAAGTCTGTATGGCAAGGGAAAAATGATTCTGATAGGGGTAGGGATTTTCTTAATATAGGGTCCTCAGCAAAGGGGAATTGAAGAGGGGAAGTTTCTGGATCCGTCCCTGCTAGCAAGATATTTGTTTGCATATCGAAGATAATATAGACGGCCGGATGTGTTGCTCTTAGATTTATATAACAATTTATAATTTACAAGTTGAAATGAGGTTAAGCTTTAGTTTGGAAGTAAAGTTTAAAAAAAAACTGGCTAACGAAGTCATAGTTTCAGTCATTCTCTTCTTTTGCTATATTATTATTACACTCAAATCACGCACAATGCATTTATGTAATATTTAGTGCACATAACTACTGCAAATAAATATGTCCCGGTTTTTCTTCCTCAGAATATAAAATGTCCCGGTTTTGCATCCTCGGTATCTGGACACCCTACCTGGAACCTAACTTGTAAAACTGGGGGCTGACTGTAGTTTTTTAGCTGTGCAGGGTAGTATTCAGTAAGGGGGTGGTGGCAAATATTTTTCAGCAAAAAGTGGGCGTTTGGCTGAAAAAGGTTGAGAACCAGTGATCTAATTGTAAGTGATAATCAAAGGTGGCATTTATGAATTTTTCGTCAATTGAGAAAAAACATAGATGAACAAAATCTTTCAGTGAAGTAAAGCTTCCCTGGAAGAGAACATTTGTTGTTTGAAGCTGTACCGAAAGCAAAGTGAGCTTGGATGTCTGACACAAGAGACGGTAACAAAAAGTTGGCCGTGCATAAATAAAAACAATCTTTCATATACCCACCAATGTGCCTAAGAGTTTGACTAATGTGCCTCGTTGTTTGTAATCGCAAGAACAAGCCATACAGGGAACTAGTGGTTCTACCATACTAAGGAGAATGTGTCATCATCTGATCGGAGAGGACTTTCAGGTGGTATTTTCAAAGCAAAAATACACCTTCCGAAAGATAAAATGGAAGAGTTTAGCATCTGGAAAGGTTTTTCTTAAGATGTTAGAAGAGATGCTTAAATTGTAGGTGAAAAATACCGTCTTGCTGGTAGAAACATATTTTTGCTGACACCTGTGATGCTGCTGCCAACATTCATGTAGTTTTTTAACCTTTAGTATAAAGAGTATGTACTTTTCACCAAAGTCTTTCATAAGTAAGTCTCTTAAATTATTAATTTGTTTTATTCAGTGTTTGTTAAAATGTGTTGGGCATTTTTAAAGCATAGCATGCTGCTATCACAAGTACACTTTAAGAGTGTCCCAAAGGTCTTTCTATACTTGTATGTCAAGGTTGAGTAACAAAAATAAACAATATATTTGTTGTTTATTTGTATATATATTGTAGTATGTTATATTTATTTTTATAGTAATGGTATTTGCATTTATAAAAATAAAGAAAACCATTAGGGTTGTCTCATAAGTACCTTAACCCCCTGTACTGCACTGAGCTGCAATTGCCATTTGGATTTCTTTAATTCTCACTTTCTTCTGAGTGAAGATGCATTATCAGAGTTTGTTTTTAATAGACGGCTGTTTTATGCTTTTGCCACTCAATCTAAAAACTGGAGGTAAAGGGACTTTTGGGAAACCCTGTATATAAGAATGAAAGAATAGGCAGTATAATAAACAAAAGGTGCAAAGAAAAATATAGAACATACACTTACACAGAAGAGAAGTTCTTATGAAAATCAACGATGATAGGACCGACTCAAGCGACAGTTTGGGACGCAGAATTTTTGCCATTTTTCAGTTTCATAAATGTTCTTTTTGAAATTTAGTTTGACTTTCAATCGAGGGACCAGATGTTTACTGCTCGGCGATAGGTTGCATAAATATGCCTGCAAAAGAATATTCAAAGTGCAGTAACCGCGCCATAGTCTTAATGAGAGCGGTCACTAAGGCGTGTGTGCGATTTAAGCGAATCTCAGCCTCTTGGGTTATTATCGCCGTAACTTGACTTACACGAGGAGGGAAAACCAGTGCCGGCATTAGCCCACTCTTTCACGAAGACCACCAAGGGGGCCAAATGCTTAACGTCCCTTCCGAAGGACGGAGCGCTGATTTGCGCGATCTCCTCAAACAAGTAAGGGGTTGAAATAGATTGAAAATTCCGACCTCCGCCAGATTTGAAACTGCATGGAAGGTTCTAGCCACCGCCTGTTTATTCTGGAATAATATAATAAATCAAATATATTTATTTTCACGAATATCTTCGCCTGTTAGTATGTATCTTAAACCTATTCCTTTAAAAGAATATTACTATTCTACGTTATCCTTAATTTCTCCTTTCTAAGTTCCACAACCTATCTCTCGCCATTGTCTTTCCCCATTAAGGCACTCAAAACCTTTATGATTACCAAATTCTTTTTATCTTTTCATTCCTTCCTCCAGCTCAATGGTGCCCAACCTTTTCTACTACGCGGCGGGCCGCATCGGTGGTCGCGAATCCTTCGACGGGTCGCATTGAAAGTTGCCAATTTTTCGGCAGGCCAGATTAGAGTCTAAATCAAAAGTTACCTATATATTCTAAGGTTCCATATAAGTGAAAATCAGTCCTAAATAGTGGTTTTATAGATAACATTTCAACATTAAAATTTTTATTATTAAATTTTTTATAAAAATATAAGAATTTTCGTGTTCAATTTTTCGGATTGCTTTTTCGGATCATAGCTTCGCGGGCCGTGGATTGGGCACCACTGCTCTAGTTGATTACAGAATTCATCAATTTCCTTCTCGCAGGCTAATGTATTTTAATAATTATTGACTGCTTCTGCCTTAACCTCATCTAACATCAAATTCTACTTTACCAACTCCTTTTGATAACTCTTTGCCCTGCTTTGCTGCGCCATCTAGCTCTCATTTCCTCCTTAATGTCTTAAAGTCTTCCCTCCATAATCAATATCTTTCCACCTAACTTCGCACAAGTCTGTCTTTTATCTAATCTTTCTTTTTTTATTTGTTTCTAATTTATCCTTCTCAACTCCATACTCGTATTTTCTTCTTCGTCATGTCATGTCATGAGCTCTGTAAGGATTTCCTGAGATGACGAACGAGAGGCTCTTCTTGATGCAATGCTAGGATCCCGCTAAATATCGCAGTCCCGAAATCCCCGGATTTTTTATTAAGGAAATTCCCAGGATTTATGGATTTGTCAAATATTCACTATTACTAACGTCCTGTTGGTTTAGTCCTACAGTGAGATACAGGGGCAGTGTGTATGAAAACATCCGATCGGAGTAGTTTTTTAATACGGCCCCTCCTGTTCCACTTCTACCAAACTGGTTGCAGTAATAAACAAGTTAGTAAAGTGTACAGCGTGCAATGGAGTATTAGAAAGAAATGATATACCTGTACGTAAGGGAAATAGCGTTTTAAAGTTCTTTTCTTCATCATAAATAATCCATTTTCTTCCTATTTTAAAATATTGTATGCACACGTAAGGAAATTAAACGTTTGTTTGTGAAATTGTTTATGTTAGCAACAATGAAGAAGTAACCATGCAAGAAATTTTCAAAGTTCAACTCGAATTAAGACATTCTTGTTTGATTTTCTTGATAAGGATACTCCTACGATGAAAATGTATAGGAAAAGAAATACTCTAATTTACTAGTTCTACAAGTTTTATTTGAAAAATATTTTCATATGAGCAATACTTTACGAGATATGACGGAAAGTTAATTTGTGGCTTACGTGATTCATTTGTGCGATTTTCTCATTATCTTTGATTGTAAGTCCTTAATATCAAATTTCATGAAAATCCGTTCGGTAGAAGCCGAGAACGAACATGCGGGCGGGCGGACGGACAGACAGACGGACAGACCGACGACAATAGGCGCTCACGCTGGAAGCGAAACGCGCCTAAAAATAAGATGTATCTCTTCACGAAGGTGCCTTTATAGGTGAAAAACTGCAGTTAACTGATTATTTACTCACTATTTCTCCGAGTGTTGAGTCTGAAGGGGAATTTCATCCGTTGGTATTTTATGTACAAAAATAATATCAAGAATGAATGCTAGTACTTTATACTCACTTTTTTTATTTCAGAACCTAATTTGAAATAGTATAAATCTTTATAATATGGAAGTTGACGTTCCATCATAAACTTTTACGACAATGAAACTTATTTATTAATATTATTATTGTTATTAATGTTGAAATGACAGAATATAGTCCGAGCTGACTCTTATTAAATTAATTAATATTTCAAACATAGTTACTACGATATATATTTTCGGAGATAAAAATTCAAGATAGTCCCGTGAGCGACTTTTTCAAAAATTCCACTTATGCGTTCGGTTTGTCTGTAGGTATGCCTTTCTAAACGAAAGCAGATAGAGAGACGTCGTTTTTCCGCCAATCGGTTTTGTATTATTTCTCGTTGCGCACATTTTCTTGCAAAGGTACATACGTACGTCTGTCCGACGCGCTAACTCCTAAACGAAATCAGCTAGATCCCGTTTTTCGCCAATCGACTCAGAATTGTCTCGTTATAATATTATTTTACACTGATCAAACTGGAAATACACAAATTGTTGTAGCGAAACTTTACCCAATAAATAGTTCACAGAGGCTTTTTAAAAATCTTGCTACAATGCAAACAGACAGACAGACGGACCCCGAAATCAATAAGGTTTATGTTTGCCACCAGCCGAAACTACCCCGAAAATTTTAGCTTCCAAGCTTTTCTCGTTGTTCCAAAAATTTGCTCAAGGACGAAGAGAAAACAAGCAATTTTTACAAAAAAGCGCTAAAATCTACAAATTAAGAAAGCAATCACCTTGCGATTATTTGCTTTTCTATGGAAAATATCGCTGCCATGTGTTTTTATGCTAAATTGACAGTTTTTTTATCGTGATACTTGTTCTGTTAAAATTTTGAACGGCCTTGGAATAAAGAATGGTAAGCGCATGGACGTCTACAAGTGGTGCAATGTACCTAATGTTCTCATCATTAAACAAACGTAATTTTTATTCAGGTCTTCAAGAACCTAAAATTACAAAGCTGTGCCCTTTCTATATATTAATATATGTATCTTGCAGACAATAGACAATTAAATTATTTCAAATAGTTTTGTTCTAGTTAATTCACTCAACTTGACGACCTCTTGCAATAATTTGGCTGTGGTGAGTACCTACCATGTACGCTAAATATATAACTACATTTAACTCGCACTTGGAAAATAACACCACAGTTTTTTTCATGGATAGCCATAAAATACTACCAAACCGTTTCTTTTACAGCCCATTTATGGGTAACGTATTTCATTGCGTTTCCGGTTAGAATTCAGAAGTTTTAATTTTTTCTGTTTGCTTGCAGAATAGTACGATGCCGGAGTTCATCGCCATTTATAATACTAACTGGGGCATTTTAAGGTCGTTGATTTGAATCCGATCCCGCCACCACCCCCGGGACATCAAGTCTCGGTCCGGAACTTAAAAAACACGAATTATGATAGAGAGACTGTGAATACCACGTTCTTGGTTTTGAACTTCCCATTGATTTTTCTTGTGAAAACTTCTTATATTTCTCCCTTCTTCAGTTTCTTCGTTTCTTCTTTGGTACCTGATTTCGTTTATGCTCTCTCTCGCTGGTCTTTTACTAGGATTAGGGTTGCCAACCTCCGGTTTTCGGGTCGAAGATCTCCGGGTCATCGCCATAATCTCCGGGTGAGTAGCACAAATCTCCGGTTCAATTCGATTGCAGCGGAAAGCCCTTTTTATGACTTTTTTCGTTTTTTATAAGATTCGAATTAACATAGTTTGCACTTTAATTTCCGTTGTATTTTGTTTTGTACAAAAAACAAATTGGCGATGCTCTTACAATTTCGTTAATTAGCGATATTAAAAAATAAACAACGATTTTTAATCATATGTCCTAAAATCATGAGTGCCTTTAAGAATATTGAATATATTTATCATTATATTTAATTACTCTTGGGTTTCTTCTAAAGTATCCACGTTTGAATCAAACTCCGGTTTATGACTTTATTAAAGTAGGCAACCCGTAACAACATCTCCGGTTCATGAATATCTAAAAGTTGGCAACCCTAACTAGGATGGCCAAGTCAGGTCTTTCCTAGGTTTTTACCACAATTGCTGTCTTTTTATATAAATTTTCCAAATTTGGTGTTTTGCTTGTTTTTCTATTTTTTATGGTTCTTTTCTGTGAAATTATTAATACTATTTTATTTTCAATTGTAACTGTTGGCGAAGGGTTAAATGTAAGAAGGGACTATATAGTCTCAATTTCGCCCTAATAAAGTCGTTTGTCTGTCTGTCGCTCTTTGCCTTTGTTCATCTGTCCGTATTCATCTACTTTCTCACTCTTTCTCTATTTATTCTACATCGTTCTTCTTTGTCTTCTTCTCTCTCTTGATCTTCTCTCCTTCTCATAAGTTCTCTATAATATCTTCTTCTTTCTTCCATTTAATGAATTAACGGGCTATTATTACCTTAAACTTTAATTAAAAGTTATATTTGTAATAATTAAAAAGTTTATAATAACCACAACTTGGGAAATTGCAATTGATAATGTTTTCTGTCAAAGATAATAATAATGAGTAAAAGCGTTATGTAAACTAAACAAACAAAATCATAAAATATAATAATTGTCATATTTTATGTGGCTAACCAATGAACATAAATATTAAGTTAGTTGAAATACTAATGAATATGGCGACAATGCAGGTTTCCAAGCCAATCAAGTTTTATATTATTATAAACATGAATAAATTGGCAAAATGTGATGTAAACGTTAAATTTGGGAGATTTCAAGTTGAAGGCAAAAATCGTCTATAAGAATAATAAACCGTTTATTTTTCTTGAAAATAGTCATAATTCTAAGATCGTGTCATTTTTTTCTAATTTAAATTTCCAAAAGTAGAAAAGCCTGGACGACGAAAATATGATTTTTTCGTGTTATCTTATGGGGAAATAGAAATTATCCTCTGGAATTTAACCCTGGTCTTTATTTATTCCGTCCAATTTTCAGTCTTCTATCTATTCGGGAAGATTGTTAAAACACACGAAAGCTGTTATTAGAGTTTAAAACATTTCCTGACACTCGTCCTATATATATATATATATAGAAGTATAGATATAACATGCGTCTTACGAGGAAAACTAAAATAATTTTATTTTATCAAAATCCGGAACTACGTCCCAAGATAAAATTGAAGTTGCAGGCAGCACGATGTACTCAACGCGCCTTAGGCTGTTTTTCGCTTATCCGCTTCTGAGCACCAGTGTAAATTCCATGTCTCGAGCATCATTATAACCTTGAACTCGGTATTTATATTAAGACACTTGTTCAATCTTTTGCAGTTTCATTATTAAACGGAAATTCCCATCGGATTTTATCGATGAAAACTTAAATATGATTTTCATTTCTTAGAGCTAATATTTTCGTCACCATAATTTCAACTTATCATTAGGTTTGACTTTTTGGATGAGTTAAGTTTTTCTACAACCATCGGAGAAATATCATTTATTTTATTTATTAATCTCAATTTCAATGCTTTTAGGCAAATTTCATTTTAGAGACGGTGACCAGAGCTGATACGAGTGCAAAACATCATCCTTGAGCGAATTACTCTCGTTGGAGTGAATTCATGGCAGCTTTGAGTTTTACTTCCCGAATCAAAAAATAATAAAAGTAATAGTTAAATAATGGAGCTGATATTGAATTTAAAATGAAAATATATCCATAAATTAAGAGCTTCGGGTGACAATTGCGAACATACAGAATTTACTACTATTCCTCAAAATTTTCACCTAATACAGGATTATCAACTTTCAGAGTGCCATCCAGATAATGAAGAATTTATATTTGCTGAGAAATCTCCTATGTAAAGAAGAATCCTAGCGCTCTGCCCGTCGCCTAAATGCAACCCTTCCATTGCCTCGTCTTTTCATTTACGCGTGATAGGAACGAACAAAAAAATTTCAGTGCTTCCTATTCTTTCCTCACTCAATGCGAATTAATCCGTCGCATGAAATATATTAATGCCTTCTTGCAATTCCCATTTTACAGGTATTAGCATGACACTTAAAAATGACCCTGAATCGTATCTTTTGAAACGCTAATAATTTTCTCTGGTCTGTGGTTGCTAAAACAGTTGTTGAACACGACGAGGTCCAACTTTCTACGCCATAGGACACCAATGAGATTCCCTCTGTGGTACGCCATTGCTTAGAACCTAACGCCCATTTTTCAAGCAAAACTTAACTTTAAAGTTTCACTACAAGGAAGTTTTCATGTTCATTGAAACAATCTTTTTATTTTTATCGACAAGCTTACAATTTAGAATTGCCAAAAACATTCTCCAAATGGTCGTTTCGTGACTTTAGTTGTTAAAGTATTTCAGAATTCTACGAAATACCTACGACGGGCAAATTGAGTTTTGTTATCGCGTCAAAATTATGAACGTTCGTATCTTTTTCATTGTATAAGTAATGTTTTTAACAGCTAACATTTATCTTTCACTTTCATCGAAAGGATCTTTAATAACGACGGTTGCGTATAGATTTTTTCCGGTGGAGGTCCTTTTGAGGACAAACGTGCGTCAGTTATAAATATTTGTTTAATAACTTCACCGGTCTTCCCAAGTATATAACATTATAACAAGCAATATATTTTTAAAAAGTTTGTGAATAAAAACGTTCGTAGGCTAGTAAGTTTGGAATGTTTATAATTTCTAATTAAAACACGTTTAGAAAGAGGAATAAATTTATCTACAGCCTGGTTGCATATTGTTCATGCTAAGTTTTCATACATCTTAAATAGTAATAGAGTATAATGACAGATTTTTCATCAACTTCACGGATTAGGCTAATCAGCCTTTTCTGGTACCCATCGGACACTTGTAACTACAATTCCTAGATTTGCTTAGATGTAAATATGCATGTGTTTTGAAATACTTAAAAAATTGTCCACTTCAAGGTATGTTACATATTAAAGGCACTTGAGCACTTTTAGAAGTCAAAATATGGATATTGCATTTTATCAGACTGCTGTATAATAAATGACAGAATAAAGAACAAGGTTTACACTTAGCATTTAACTGAGCTTTAATTGCTATTGAATTAACTAAATAATTCATTAGCGGGAGCAAATATTCAGAAATTAAATCTGAATACTAGTCATCGTTTCATTAAAACGGAATTAAAAAAAAAGAAAATTAAGAACTTTTTGTGGTTGAAATGGAAGGATATTGCCAGCTGTCTTTATCTACGACGTATTTCATCAATTTTTACTTTCTCCATACGTAGTAATGGGAAAGTATTGTGATCACGAAAAAAATCTACTTCGAGATTTCAAGGTAAATACACGTTTTGAGGTCTCTGGAACACGTTTAGAGTATTTTCGGAACGATGTCTGTGTGTATGTGATTGTGGGCGCTCTAACTCAAAATGTACTTGCCATATCGTTACCAAACTTCATATATAACACTTTAGCATGAGCACAAAGAACCGATTAGTTTTTGGACAATAACGGTTAACCGAAAGTCGAAGTTTATTCGAAACCCGATTCGGTTTTTGCGATATTTCTCCGTTAAAACATCATTATTGTATATTCAATTCTATACAACTGTTATAGAGAATGTAATTTCCTACAACTTTCATTTAAAATAATTTTTCATAGCAGTTATTGTTTAGGAATTATTTATAAATAATCGGTTTTTTCGTTTCCGTCAAATATCTCCTTAAAAATGTCGTTATTCGTAATCTTCGTGCGGACCAAAGTTGTAGAGAATAATATTTCTTACAGGTTTTGTTTGAAACAAATTTTCATAGAACCATCCATTTCGGAGATATTCAACTTTTTCGTAATTTCCAGTACACAGCGCCACCACCATGAAGCGGTGAATTCTGTAAACATATTCAAAATATAATTTACGGCAATAAGGACGACTGTATTCCTTTATGATACGAAATAATAATTTTGCCTTATAATGCTATTCATAATAATTTAAATATCTATAGCCCAAATATAGAGAAAGACATATGTTGGCCACATCAGATTTTTTTAGTAAGTAATATTGATGTTTTTCCTCTGTTGTTACATAGGAAGAGGGGAACTTATGGTCTCAATTTCGCCTCGATAATAAAGATGTTTATCTCCCTATCTAATGTCTATATGACCAACAAGCTTCAGCTTAAGAGCAGCTGGTTATTGGTGACGCATGCAAAATTAAGATCCGTTATTTTCATATTTATTCCTTTAAAAAAGATTATGAAAAGTTACTAATGGGCTTTGTAACGGAAGATACCATTTTGAAATCGTCATTAAAAAAGCCTATCGATGTATTGGTAACTATAAAACTGCGAATTATACAATTATCTATAGTAGTGACCTTTGTCCTAAAAGTGAACCTTGCTCTAAATTACGAATGTTTTGTTTATAAAGCTAGGAGAGATTTTTATTGGCTAACATCGAACTCCCGTCTTCTTATCTACGAATCGATGGCATACGTCACTACACATTTGTATATAAACTTGTTAAGAGAATCTATAGCGAGTTTTAAAGTTCTTGGATTTCTCGCTAAATCATATCGAAACATCGTGAACGGCAAAATAAAAGTCGATTTACTATATTTAAAATGTCAACTGATTAGCTAATTTAATGGGTAGGGTAGTATATTATTTCCACCCATTTGTATTCTAACACAATAATATCTTCTTGAAAAATTTCCCACACAAAGTTTGTACATTTTAAGACATTTATTATATCGATAAAATCCTTCATAGGTAATTTTAAAACATATCTCAGACGACCGAAGCAGTTTGATTTCAGGACGAAAATCTTTGATTATCATCAATTCTGGCGCCAACGCCTGTTATTAAAAAAATCTTATATTGACGAATAAAATTCCATATTTTTGTTCCCGTCAAAATGAAATGTTAGAAAACGTACAATTTTAAGAGCCTTTCTCACTAAAATTTAATTTGGCTTCACTATAGATTAAATGAAAAATATGTTCATCAGAAATCAAACGATTCCTCCAATGGGTCTTAAATTTTCAAATTATGATATTGGTGCTTGTCTCCAGCGGCCATTTAAAAAAAGAACACCCCAAAGAGGCAAATTGCTGTTTATTTCTCAACCTATTACTATTGCACTGCATTATGCACCACCACCATCACAAAAATGTTACAAAATGTGTGTGATAAACATAAAGAACCATGGCAATTTTAAGGTGAATGGCAGGGCTTGTTGTAAGGGTTAGGATTCAAAGTGACTTTATGAGACACAGATACAACATCATTTCTCCACACGAGGCCGCGAGATAGCCTTTTTGCTTCACTCATAAATCACCCCCACCTGAAAGGAAACTGGTCGCGCACGGAGGTCACGAGGGTAGCCTCACGACCCTCCTTACGTTTTCTCCGGAAATATTAAAACAATCGAGGCAAGACTCAAAGCAGGCAGTAAAACAAACAGCACATTTTTTATGTACAAGACGATATTTACACGGAAGCAATGATTCATTACTTCCTCAGCCAAAAAAGCTCCACACTTTAATGAAAATTCTGCATATCACCTACTCCACAAAATTCACCCTATCACAGATTTGCTGGAATGTTACGTCTTCATCAAATAATCCAATTTTCCTCAACACAGCCAAGAAAGAAGGGGGCGAAAGAGATAATGGGAGAGAGAGAGATGAAGGGAGAGAGTTAAAAGAAAAGGGATTGAATACACTGCCTCCTCTCTCTCTCTCGCATCGCGTTCGGGTGCTTCAGCGTGGGCGGTTGTGGCATCTACTTTCCATGAATTTCAGTTAATGGGAGAGGAGTGGGGGAGGGGGGAGAATGCGTGCGATCGTGCGGCGAGAGGGTGGGGTGGGAGGGAGGTTAGTACCCGCCCCCCGCTTCCCTGCTCCAGACTGCTGCCCCCGGGGCACCTCTTCCTCCGCCACTCCGTCCGCTCACATTTCATTTGGGCTCTCACCTTGAGAGAGAGAGTGAGAGAAAGGCAGAAAGAGAGAGAGAAAGACCGTCCACCCCTTCTATCTCATTCCTTTTTTGCTCTTCTTGTTTCATTTCAAAAACCTGTAGCTGGTATGCAAGGAAGCGAGCACACACACGCGCACACACACACAAAAACACACACACACACACACACTAAGTTTTAAATAATTGCATCCAGGCGTAGTTATGTTCCACATCAATAATGCATCGCATGCCGCAGAGCACTTCCACCTTTTCCCCCTTTCCTCCCTTCATCGGCGTTCGTCTTTTGTTTGGTCTTCCCACACTCATTCCGAACTCTCGCTCTCGTTTTCATTATATTTTTTTCGCTCCTAACCACATTCGAGTTTTTGGACTATTATTTGGCGTATTAAGCCACATTCCAATCGACACAGGTCACTCACTCACTACCAGGGTTACGTGTAGAGCGGCCGACCATTATGCTAATGAGACTGCATATGAAGAGAAAGAGAGAGAGAGCCAGTTTCATCTCTCTACTCCACACCCTTCTTCTATCCTAGCACTATTCCTTTCTCTCCCCTCGCCAAAATAACCCTCCGAACACTTTTTTTATTATTGTTATTTCTTGGTCGTCTGGACAATTATTTGGCATGCAAATGGCGTCGCCGTGCCTCCTCCGTTCCCACGGCGTTGTTATAGGACCATCGCCTTAAACATGGACGCCATTGCCCCTCGGACGAGCCGCCACGCGAGCCTCCATCGCATCCGATCGTTCGGATTCCGGTCGTTCGACGTCTTTCTCCCGTCATTCCCCTTTCCCGCACGCCATCAATTTTTCCACCAACGACGCATGTATTACCCTAGTACTTAATCGAAATTTTTCTTTTCCACGCAAGTTATATGTCCTTAAAAGCATCACACCGTCTTCTTATCACATTCAAACCAAGAGAGAGAAATCCACCGCTATGTCCTAACGTAAAGAAACAGAAATAAGTCGCTTTTATAACGACGGCGCTGACGAAATCGGCATTTATTCTCAACATATATTCGGATATCTGGACGACTGACTGAGTGATAACAACTGTCGATTATACGTGTGTGTATGTGTACCTTTTATGCGAGGCAAGATGGGAGGGGTAGGCCTCCCCCTATTCTTTCTCTCTACGAGAGATAGAGTTTCGGGAAGGAGTGAGGGAATTGAGAGAGAGAGAGAGTGAAGGGGAAGAGAGGACAGAGAGAGAGAGAGAGTCAGAGAGGGGGAGAGAGTCAGAGAGAACGGGAGCTCTCCTCACGAGGAGTTTTTAAATTCCAGAAACGTTGGTCACTTTTATTTTCCGACCTCGGTGACTGCACGGAACAATCGGGCTCCACCTCCCCATTCAACCCTTCCCCCGCACAACTCCCTTTCTTCCCACCAACCCAACACACTATCCCCTCCCGCCACGACGCTCCTATCACAACACCCTTTCTCCCTAATGCAGGGGTCGGCAACCTGCGGCTCCTGAACCGCAAGTGGCTCTTTAAGGATTTGCGTGCGGCTCCCAACAGCAACACTCCCTGAAATTGGCTTCGTAAATTATTTTAATAGAAATTACAGAAAACTAAAAACGTATGGAAGCAATCCGTAGAATAAACGTTTAGTTTACAGAGATAATTCCAAAAAGTAAAAGGTTAAGGAGGTGAGAATTGCCCCCCCCCCCCCCCCCCCCAGTCAATGACTGCGGCTCTTCTTATGTTGCGTTTTATACATAATTTGAAAAAGTGGCTCTTCTTAGGAAAAAGGTTGCCGACCCCTGCCCTAGTGCAACACCCCTGCACGTCCTCCCCCTCTCGAAGATACCATATCCCTCTCGCGATGTCCTCTCCTCAACTAGGACGACAGCCCCCTAGCACCCCCACTTTCTCCCTCCCATCTCTCCCCCTCCTTTTCTGCATTCCCACCAATAAGAGACAAAAGACCACCGTGCCTGAGCACTTGCAAGACGTGTTTCCGTATACATTGCTCTTTTTATTCGCTTCTAGGTTTTTACTCACTTTACGATTTTTTTGTTTCGAATCGTGTCTTTCATTTTGCAGATCCTTTGTCCCGCCTCCCCCTCCCATCGCTCTCCCCTTCCCCCTCGCATTGACGTCTATCGGGCAGCAGCCACCACCGCAACTGGATCCCTGCCAAGAGAAGAGTGTGGAGTCGGTGGAGAGGCAGTCACTTGTCTGTGTGGGACAACTGGTTTGTCCTCCTTTCCCTCCCACACCTCTCTCTCTCTCTCTTTCGTCACTCCGCCCTCGCCTCCCCTACCTCCTCCTCCCCCTCCTCTCTCTCTCTCTCTTTCCAAACACGGAGAGGCAATAGTCTGTTAGACTTCTTCAACCGCCGGGACTTGGTTCGAACCTCGGCTCCCTCCATCCGACCACCGAAGGCCTCAGGCGTCCGTGCTAACGCTGGCTGCGTGGCGCGTTTCTCTTCTCCTCCGACGTTAGCCCACGGAATGCACTCGGCCCGAGGCTTTTCTGCACCACCAACTTCCCCCTTCTGTACTTTTTCTCCGTCTGCCCATCGACGCCATGGGCCGATTAGAAAATCTTTTCCCTCGGCCGCCGTCTCGGGAAATATTAAGCTAGGGCATCTTCGGGGGAAGGGGTTCTATTCCGCTCGAGCGCAGCCTTCGGATTCCGGTAGGACGAAGGGAGTACTCGAGTACTAAAACTTCTAGGATCGACGCGGAGTCGTACGAAAGCCGGATTACCGGTCGCCTTTCCTCTTTCTTCGAAAACGATTTGAGATCAATAAATTACAAGATTAGAATTTTACACCGCGTTCTTCACAGTCTTCCACTTTCCTCCCCCTCTCCCCCCCTTTCCTCCTCCGCCACCCTCCTTCCGATCGCTTATCTTGACCGCCGATACGCGCTACGGACGGCCTCGTCGCGAACCGCCCACGCAGACGCCCGTCGCTCTACTCTCCCGGGTTAAACCGAACGCCGCCTCCTCCAGTCTTCCGCCTCCTTTGCACCTCAGCCCTCCGCCGCCTTCTCCGTCGGGAGCTCGACTTCGAGTCCGAACGGATCGGGAAGAAAAGGGCTCTCGGGAGCTTCTCCCGCGACGTTGCCCCGCCCGCTGGCGTTCCTTCCTCCTCGTCGCACTACCTGCTCGCCGAACGCACGCCCATGCAGACGCACCCACGCACGCGCCTACGCGTCAATCGCACTTATTCGTCGGTCGACGAAGGAGAGGAGTATATTCGGAACCGGAGAGTCGACGGAAGGAACCGCCCCGCGTCCCTTCCTCGCCCTGCCCCCAGCCGCCCTTTTGCCGCCCCTCGCTCCGCCGCCCGCTTTCTCGTTCCTCTCCGCCCCTCACGGCATGAGGTCTCCGCCGTCGCCTCCTCCGCCGCCCCCTGCCCCTCCTGACACCTGCGTGTGCGCCAGCATCAGGATGTCCTTCTTCTCCTTAGGGAAGCGGAGCTCTCGACCCGCGAGACGCGCCGCCTCCAGCTCACGCTCGGCCTGCGCCAGTTCCCTCCGGATGATGCCTCCGGAACCTCCGCCGCCACCGGCTCCTCCTCCAGATGCTGCTTCCTGCTCGCGTGCCATCCAGTCCAGGGCCATTTGGGAGCGCATGTCGTCGTCTAGGGGTCTGTGCGAATAATGGGCCACGACCTCTTGCCTGCGAGAGAAGTGGAGAGTTAAGCTTATCTTTATTGTTAAGGGACTTGACGTTCCTGAAACCTTGAGTCCTCGAACGTTAAAATCTCTGCCATGGTAACATTTAAATTTTTTTAACGAATTCGACATTTTTATCGGAATAATATGAACTATCCATAAAATGATACCTAGTGGAAATCAATAATTTCCACGAAACATAATCGCAAAATAATTAACAAGTATCTTTTTAAACACGAAATATAGCAGCAACGCAAATGAGGAGATTGTGTAAGCATGTTTTTACGCTAAAATAGCGTAAAAAGGTGCGCATTTCAAAAGTTAATAGGGAGGGAGATGAGAGAGAAAGGAAGAGGGAGATGAAAGGGAGGGAGGGCAGAAGGAAGAATGAGAAAGAGGTAATTGTGCTTCCTCTGTGCTATGTCATCCAGGGATGAGAGAGCAGCAAGGAATCGATAGCTCATTCAAGTCTCTAGTAGATGGATTACGAAGGCACCCTTTCCCACGGGGATCACTCCATCTTTTCCCTCCCTCCCTTTTTGCTTCTCTACCTCATTTCCTCTTCCCCTTCTCACCTCAATTTCCTCGATACAGTTATTTGGCGAATGCGCAAACTTGCAAAAAGATTCACATAAAAAACAGCTGATCTGATTACTGAAATCGCTAGGGGTATAGGAGCTTATGAAATTCGCACCTTAATGCTCGATATAATATTACAACCACGCAAAAGTTGTACAGCCGAGAAATGTTTTTTTTTGCGTTTTCTTTTCAATCTGTCCCAGAGTCAGCCTGAAGAAATACTATTTTATACTTAAGAGTTTTATGTCTTGTCGGCGACGAACATGAACGCCTCGCTGCAAATTGAGATTTGCAACGGAAGTAAGAGAGAAAGATCTCTGCTGTAAGTGATGATTCCGAACTCCATTGCTATCCTCGCAGC
This sequence comes from Uropetala carovei, assembly GCA_036926305.1. Classification (NCBI taxonomy): domain Eukaryota; kingdom Metazoa; phylum Arthropoda; class Insecta; order Odonata; family Petaluridae; genus Uropetala; species Uropetala carovei. Next base: position 2,034,783 of record JAXCHB010000140.1, read on the forward strand.
CGCTGGCGCCTCTCTTGTAAGAAGAATGCTTCTTCTCTCTTACTCCAGACCCTGCGAACGAGTCACCTCTGAAGCCATTTCCGATTTTATGGGTCTGTTGATGAAATTGGCTCCTCTTCCCGTTTCCCTGCCCATGAACTAATTCCGGTTCTCCGAATTCTTACGTCTTCTTTTTATAAGATCGAATTCCTCTCTCATTGCCTGTCCGATAGATTTTTAAGAAGAGAATATCACTAAAAACATTGCGATTAATTACTTCATCCCTCTTTATACTTAAAACATAAATATGAAAGTCAGCGAAATTACACGGTCAAAGGCAGTGTTTTCAAAATATAAACAAAAACAAGTTCCAATAAGGGGGTTTCTCAAAAATTTCTTTTAATTCCTCTAAAATGAAGAGAATTTATTACAAAATTGCAACTCTTGACTGAATCATAAGATAATTTATTTCAAAGGCTATGCCAATACAGTAGCTCTTTCTGAATTAACGTCGATTTATTTAGTGCCAGTATTAATCGTATACACCAGTGGTTCTCAACCGTGGACCCCTGAGGGTCCCTATGTTGCCTCCAGGGGATCCGCGAGTTCACTTTGGTACCTTATATACTTAAAAAGATGCATGATTTTCCTTAAGATACATTTTGACCATTTAAAGTGGTCGGATAACGTTCGGAAATGTCTTAAAAGAAAGGTCTCATAGCCTAGATCAGGGGTGTCAAACTCAATTCGACATCCGGGCCAAATTCTTACCATTGCAACCATAGCGGGCTGGATTAGATATGATGAAAAAAATATGATTATTATTTAATCCTTTTATATGGTTTATATATTTTCAAAGTAATTTTATTTCAACATCCGTTCAAAAACATAATTACACGTTTAACCAAATCTTTACAAAATAAATTATATAAAATATAAACAAAATAAATTATATAAATACAAATATAAAATACTAGCAGGAGGGCCCGTTGAATTTCAACGGATTTAGTGAATCTAAAACTTCGACCGTGTAACATGTAAGCATCGCAAGAATAAGATAGTACACAGTTATAACCGTCGTATAAGGCAAAAATGAAGGAAACCGCTCCGCATTTTCCTATTTAGATGAATGAAGAAAGAAAATCTGCACCGTGAAAAATCGAAAATAACGTATAAACTCCCTCCCCCTCCCTTCCACCCTCTCCTTCCCTTCCCCCCTTCTACCCCTCTCTCCCTCTCCCTCCCCTCTCTCCCTCCCCTCTCTCCCTCCCACTCACGCCCTCCCCCTCTCCCTCACTCCCTCTCCCTCTTAAATGTAAGAAGGGACTATAATTATAGTCTCAATATAAATGCATTGAACTATCAATTTCGGCGACAATGAGAGTTGTCATGGTAGCTTACAATTGGTATTGTAATAAAATTGATAAAATCACGTATTTTATTGATTCTTACCGCATTTATACGCGAATTCGAACAGAATTCGGAATTTGCCTTCAATAAAAATAAACTTTGTTCTTTCCCGCAAAGAAGTATCCAAGCCTCAAGTGCGTATCATGATTTTAAGTTATTTTAAAGTGCAAATTCAAAGTAGTCTACACTCATACCTGTATTTCAGTTGCAGGACGCGGCAAAATACGTGACGTTCGATAATTAAAACGTTCGCCATTTCGAATCAAAGTGACGGACAGAAACAAAACTTTGACTATTCACTAAGTTAGGATGTAATGAAGAATCGTACCAAATTTGGTTATACTAGCATAACTCCACGAATTCTTCAGTGACATTCATTTTTCTGTCAACACCAGGTATGAACACTGCTAAATGTGCAGTATCAGAAATGTCAGTACTTTCGTCAATCGCTATTGAAAACGAAATAAACGTCTTCATCTTTTCTTTGAGCTGATTTACTAAATCGTCTGATAATTAGGATATTCGGCCGGCGACTTTATTACGCGAGAGACTGATATTTGCAAGACATTGCTGTTTTTCTGGACATACAATATTTGCAGTTTTCATAATGCATCTTTTGCGGAATTCGCCTTCAGAAAATGATTTCGAAGACGTTGCAATCTCTTGAGAAATAACAAAACTTGCTGTCACTGCTGCGTCACTACTATTGCACACATTTGTAAAAATCGATTGTTGTGATTTCAAAGCCTTTCCTAATTCCGCAAACTGTTTATCATACAAAAAAATTTATTTTAGTGATATTGTTTAGTTCAACAATACTGAAAGAAGTAACAAGAAGTACTGAAATCAGTTGATCAACATGAATAAAGCGGTTTAGCTCGGAGAGTTCCGTATACGTTTGAAACAAATGACGGTCGACTGCTGTAGTCGGCTAACAGCCGACACTGCCGATTTCCGCACTGACAAGTGACAACAATGTAAAAATATGACAATATTAATTTGTTGCAAATTTTAATATATGTATACTTTACTATACTTTTAATTTTACAGGTACTTTCAGAATCTTACGCGGGCCGGATTGATTCAATACCCGTGGTATAGATTACATTCTTTATTGTGTTAAGTTAGATCTCGGCTCCTATCCAATGGATTTTAGAAATTCTGGGTGGATGGGCGGGGACGAGATGAATGAATGAATGAAAAATATCCAAGGGCTAAAATCCCATTAGCCTTCTAGCTATGTCATTTTAGTGTGTGCGTGTGTGTTTATAAAAGAGAAGAAATCGTAGGTGCTATTCGCTGTAACCTGAATTTGTGATCCTATCTTGTAGAAATATTATTTGCCAAGACTGCTACATTTCATGAACAAACAAGTCTGTGCCCCAACCAAGACAATTGTCGTTCTCGTTATTGCTAAAAACAACACGGCATTACTCACGTTCAAGGAATGGAAGCAAATCAGTTGCGAGTACAATCACGAGTGCCGAGAGAAGTTGAATATCAAGACTGGTTACACCCGTAAGTTACATATTCTATTTTTCGCTTATGGCAACTTCATAGTTATATAAGGTTTCAATAAAAATTTAAATTTTGGTCCTTTTCACACTTATATTTCAATTTAAATAAACTTAACCTTTTACTCTATTTAAACCATATTTTTGAACTTTTAATGGAAAGGGGTCAGCAGAAATTGTGATTCGTAGAGGGTCCGCGGCTCCAGAAAAGTTGATGTAGAGGGTCCGTAGCTCCAGAACAGTTGATGCAGGGGTTCGCGACTCCAGAAAGGTTGGTATATACTATTAGACACCTTTCACTTATCTTAGAGCAAATCAAATGAATTTCGCCAATAAATTTTGACAAGGTTTTTCAATTTAAAAGAAACGCGCACAATACGTGTTTGTAGTTTTTTGGAACGAAGAATAACTACTGGAAAGCGCTTTATATCGCCGAACAGGCTGGAATCTTTATGGCATTCGTTCTGTTTTTTTTAACCTATAATCTTTACAGAGCGATTACTTTGTAATTATCACAACAAACATTTACGAAGGTCGGCGCTAGAGTGTTAACTTGCCCGGGGCGCCAAAATTCCTCGGGCCGCCTCTGCTCACAAGTCTCGGATTTAAACACCGACTTCGATAGGAAAATTTGCTACATTGTAAAGAATCGAAAAAAGATGACATGTTTTTGCCAATTTTCTGTCAGACCCATATTATTCGAGTTATGAATTTTTTGAAAGAAATTGATTACGCGTCACCTTTCTTCGATTCTTCACAATATAGAAAATTTTCGTCCCGAAGTCGGTGTTTAAGTCCGAGACATTTCCTTGTCAGAAGAAAAAACATTAAAACTAGAAAGGCTGGTTTAAGATGCATAACCAAGGCTAATAAGTACGCAGGATCAGATTACCTCGAAAAACCTTATTTTTCCAACGAATGGAATCCACCAAACGAAAATAAATGAAACAATTGCCCGTTCCCCTCGGACAGAGCTGCAAACCGAACCGCTATCATTTTGCTGAACCGCGAACCGAATAGAAACCGGCGACAAATTTTCTACTGAACCACAAACCGACCCGGTATATTTTTTGCAAAAGTGGTTCGGTTCAAGCACGATTTACATTTGCATTTGTATCTCCGCGAGCCGTAAAGGCAAATGCCAGGAGATCTCTTCAACAGGGCCGCGCCAAGGGTGTTTGGCGCCCGGGTGCAAAATGATTCTGCTGCGCCCCCCTTCCCTAAAGTGACTACTAGTCAATCCTACTCCATCTGAGAACCGATTTACGATCGCCTCTACAGTTCGTGGGAAATGTACGAACGAAATAACCTGAAGTATATTGGGGAATACCTCCTGCAGCAAGATAACCCTCTAGGCTTCCCCTTTTGCTACCCCTAAAGAAGATCACCCCTCCCCTTAGATCCGTCAATCGGTCAGACCCCTTTTGACAAAATGCTATAAACATATACGCTATGTATTTTATAACATATTATTTGCATCGTAGCTCGATCACTTTTTCACGGCTGTTACTGACAAGGATAAATCATCATCTGTCAACTTCAAGAGCAAGCACTTAAAAAATACTTGTTCTTTGTATCTACAATAAGATTATATGAAATCAGACGCGCATTTTGGCTGCAAATCAGCCGTCTCCAGTGGTAATCCACCGAAAATAGATTCTAAAAGAAATGAGCATGTCGTTTTTATAACCTTGTTGTGGCTATTGGAGAAACCTGAGACAAGTCGTCTTTTTAATGTCTATTCTTTATTTTTTTTCAGCCATAAGACGAGATCGAAAATTCTCTGTTGAATGTGTTACCTACCTGATAGACACATTTGCGAAAATAAACATTGCGTGCTCACCTGGAACATTGTCTCTCTCTCATCGCTCGTAAACTTCCGTTCCAATGGAGAAGCTGGAATACGGTCATCAACTCTTGGAACTCGAGCATCGTTCGCCCTTTGTTGCTTTCCAACATGAAGCGAAACGCACCGATGCCGGTGTTTGGGTTGTCGGCCTCCTCTGGGTCACCCTGGAAACACAACCGTCACATCATTTAGAATTAAATGACTGGGGAAGAATCACACAAGTATTACAGGTTATCTCACTGCGCAAGGTGTATACAAGGAGTGATCCATAAGTTCTCAGATTTGTGCTATAATTCAGAAACCTGACGAGATAGGATCATACCTCCATCATATATGAATCATCCTCATGTTGACCACTTGTTGCTACCTTCCTGCAATGACTCAGTTGTGTATTAGCATTGCTTTCGTCCAATTGTGTTTAGTGCTGCCCTTGCGTTTAACATGCCAAGTTTAGAGCAGCAACGTGTGTGCATTCAACTTTGTGTGAAACGTGGTAAAACAGGGGCGGTCATTTATCATATGCTTAAAACAACGCTTGTTGGTGAATGCTTGTGCCTGGAAACAATGTTTTCGTGGGTTTCAAGGTTTCAGAGTGGTCGAGAAGAAGTTATAGACGTTCCGCGATCCGGTCGAAAATCCACATCACGTAGAGACGATATGGTGGTTATAGTTCGAGAAACAATTCGATCAGATCGACATCTCATGATTAGAAAGGTAGCAGAAGACAACCATTCAATCAGAAATATTACATTGAGATGCTGAAACATTAGCGAGGTTCCGTAAGAAGAGAATGTCCAGACAAACGGCGTAATGGAAATTGTCTTGTCCACCATGACAATGGCCGGCTCATTCTGCCTTGTCTGTTCAGCGGTTCTAACTAAATACCGTATTCGAGCATATTCTCCAGATATGGCACCCTGCGACTTCTTCTGTTGCCAATGTTAAAGATTCCCCTGAAAGGTACGAGATTAGAAGTTATCGATTCGATAAAAGAAAATGCGAAGCGAGAACTGAACGCCATCCTAAAATAAGACTAGTACTACAAATGTGAATGCCTTTTATGAAGTCGTATTTGGTAGATCTAGTTTGAAGTTAAAAATGAATTCTTACAAACAGAGATGAAAAAACTGCTGGGTAAACCATTACGCTAAAAATTTCAGAAAACTGGACATTTATGCGTCCCGAAATTTTTTTTTCGGGACACCGGGACAAAACATTGGAAACCGGGACAAATTCCGGAAAACGGGACGTCTGGTCACCCTACCCTAGAGTCATTATCGTAAACGACCCTTTCCCAGTACAGTGTTGCCACATATTGCCAAATTTAAACACGTTTTCTGAGGAAACTATGCGTCTTCAGAAATTTTTACGAAGAACATTTTCGACTTAAAATTTCGCAAGGATTCACATGGTTACTCCATAGACGCGAATTCTGGGGCACTTTGTGTGTGTGTATATATATATATATATACACATATTTAGGACAACGCCCTACCTCGCCGAGGACGGAGAATCTGCTCGGACAGAGACTCACTTTCCGAGTACTGCTCTGTCCTCGAAAATGCATTCCTACAACGCGGATATCCGCCGGAACTGATTCGGGACCAAATCCGACGGGCTGTCGCACCCAGCACCCCTAACCTACACTCCAACCGCCCCGCAACCCCCGACTCTACCCCCCAACTCACCCTAATCACCACCTTCTATCCCGGCATCCACGATACCCTAAAAAGCATCCTGAAGGCAGCCCACTCAATCCTCACTTCCTCCCCCAACCAGGTTTCCTTCCCCACACCCCCAATCCTCTCCTTCCGCAGACCTCCCAACCTAGCCAACATCTTGTGGAGAAAAGAACCCCCATCACCCACTCATACTACGGAAGAGGAAAGGTAAATGAGGACATTTAGGACAACTAGGTGTTGAAGGAAATCCAGTGAACACTTACCGGAAGGAGAGCCGCTGGGGTGTTGGAGAGACACATTTGTAGGGGTTATTGGAGCTTTCGGGATGATCCCTTCGTCAGCACAAGAGAGAGACAACTGATTTGGCAATGGCACTGGGGTGAAGGTGTGGGGGTGGAAGGGAAGGGAGCGTGGAAAGGTCGGGGATTGGAGGATGCAGAGGGGGGAGGGGGGAAAAGGGAAAGAGAAGGTGGAAAGAAGGAAATATTAACGGTTATTGAGGCTGGGAGGAGAGAAAGAGTTTAATATTTGGATATGGGCCAGTTCCCATTGACGGAGTTGGGGGGCGGAAGCGTCGTCCGGGAGGGCGCGAATTGCCCTCACCTTGAAACAAACATTGAAACTAAGATTGTGACTATTCACATGAACGGCCACGGGTAGCTGTCGTTTAATACTAACGCTGTTGCGATGGCCGTTGACGCGAATGTTGAGGGAATTGCTGGTGAGGCATTGGGTGCAGGTCAGTAGGTAGATGATGTTGCGGGTGGTACAGTTGGTAGGGGAAGTTATGGGGTAGGTGATGTTGGTGGTGGGGTTTGAGAATGAGTTGAAGGGTGGGTTTATAGGGCATGTTAGGCATCGGGGTCTGCGGCAGGGGTGAGACCCTGCAAGGTGCAGAGTTATATACAGGGCCGAGCCCAGACATTTTGCCGCCTGAGGCGAGAGATAACATGGCGCCCCCTTAATTTTTTTACTAATTAATTTTATTATATGTTAGTCGAAAACGATAGGAAATAATAAAAATCTATTTATTCAAATCCATAATCACTTATATTTATGAAAAATCTCAACTATACATAGTTTAATTTTCATAGCATTTTAGTCAGAATCTATTTTTAAATTTTCTTTGGGATCGACGAAAAAATTATTTTCTTCGTGATGTAATTTCTTATGCTTATGCCGTACTCTTAATCTTTCTTCTGTAACAAACACTGGATCAATTTCTAGTTCTTCCGCGATTTTTTCTGCTTCTACTATTACGTCGTTGAATCCTGTCGTGGGATAATCTTTTTAAAAAAATCAATAGTTTGATCAATGGCTTTAATACATTCTGAAAGGTCAAGTTTAGGGTTTTTTAGTAATTTTGAGACAATGTTTGTTTTAAAAAGTAGCCTTTCTTTTGTGATATTCAACACCAGATAATTTTTTATGGCCAACCATCGTCCGCTTTAAAAACTGTAAAATAGTAAGGTATGGCCTCTTAACTTTTTATAAGAGTAATATTGAAAATATACTAACACTAACAATTATTTATAGTGTTAATTGATATTCGTACAACAAAATACATTTACTCCGTATTTTTGTGGACTATCTTAATTAAAAAGGGAAGCGATAATTTTGAAGTTATACAAGTAAAATATCTTTCAATCTACTATTTTCAACAATAAAATAACATAAAATATTAGCACGCAAAGGTTTCCAATTAGCACATAATTAAGAAACCCGAAACTCGAAAAGAATAAATTTATTTAATTGAAAAGCAATTTAGCTCATAAAATAACGCAAGTTGACAGGACTCAGATCTTCTGTTCGATTTATAAACATAAAAAACATGATGTTAGTCAGTCGCGCATTAAAAATTACTCTTTGCACCATCACCTATCACGCAAAATTGTTTTATTTTTCAGTTTCTGTCGTGATTTTACCGAAAATAAAATTAATAAATATGGATTTAAAGTATACATGATTTTACTGCAAAAATAAATGAAAATGGTTTTCCTACGTCTCTCAATAAATGTTTAATATAATATGAAATACTGACACCTTTATAAACCCTGTTCCTTTCAGTAAAAGGTATTTCGTTGATCTGCTAGTAGAAAACGTAGAACGTATCACTTTCCTTCCTTCTTGGAATCGCACAAAATATTTATATCGAACTAATTTAAGACACAGGCCAACAGAGTGTCACGTAGCTCTTTCGCATTACTAAGTGAGAATGGTGAGAATGCAGCATAGGGCGCGCTTCATAGCAGATTGATATTCCCCAGAATGGTTAAGCATTTTGAATATTCCAAGAAACAATGAAATATAATATAAGACACGGGGGTTTTTGCCGCCTTGAGGAAAGTAGACCTCGCCGCCACTAATATTTCTTGCCGATGGTCTCTTCGTTTTGCGCCCCAGGGGATATTCCCCCGGGGCAATGCACTCTTTGACCATAGATAGGCGCGGGATGGATGAGAGGCATGCATTCCATTGGAGGGTGGGAAAAAGGTGATTAAGAAAGGAGAGACGGGAAAGGAAAACGGGCATCACCCCCGCCGCCCTCGCCCTAAGACTCGAAAGTTGATCAGTAGGAAACATTTTCAAGGGTTCCCAAGATCAAAGAGTCATTGGAACCTGGTCAGATTTTCCAATCCCTTCTCCGCTTGTGTAAGGCTTTGTTTTTCCAAATGGTATCTCCGGAAGTCTTCGCCTCGTTGTTACCCGCTGAACGGTGTTTTGAGGTTGCATTTTACTTATATTTTCAAGAAGAAAAAACTAACTATATCTATCGAAAACAAAATTATGTAGATATTTTCCAAATATTTGTGACTCAAATTTTCCGCCCCAAAAAATTCGGGGCCCAAAGTGGTCGCTTGGTCTGCTTGTAAGGCCCTGGGCTTAGAAAGTAAATTAACAAGTTAGGAAAGTCTACAACGTATCACAAATGGGCGCGTTTCGTGCAGTGGAGTATTAGAAAGAAATGATATACCTATACGTAAGGCAGTGGCGTATCCAGAAATTTGTGAGGGGGGGGGGGGGGGTTTGAACCCAAACTCTAGAGGGGGTGGGTTTGAAGCTAAACCCCATGACGCTTTTTACTTTCTCATATACGAAGTATACTGAGAAATTATTGTTATCGCGAAAAAATTCGAACCCGAGATTTTGACGGAAATATACGTTTTCAATGTAGCTGTCTGAAAAAGTGGTTTTCGCAATGCCGTCTGTCTGTGGGTCTGTCTGTTCGTGGCTGTAGAGCCTAAACGGTAGAGCGAAAATGAATGAAATCTCATACTTAGGCATTTTATCATACAGAATAGAACCTTTGAAGAAATGGTTAACATTGATCAATAATTAAGGGAAGTTTATTCTGGTTCCCTATCATTTCGTCGTGAATAATTTCGTCGCATTTATTTTGTCGCACACATTTCGCCGCAATGCCATATTGTCGTAAGCTTCATTTCGTCGCAGTTCAGTTTGTCGCAGTCACATAATGTCGCATTATTGTTTAGTCGCATGCGTTTTGTCGCAAATAACAACGGAAATTTGACAGTAGTTCAAACCTCGCTTATTGGGCGGTGGACCATCCTAAAAGTATCGCCATCTATTGCGAAGTTCTCATGTAATGACAAAAGAAGCAAGTTATTGGTGCAAACAATGTGAGGTACCTTTATGTGTTGTACCATGTTTCGAAAACTATAATGCAAAACATTTTTATAAATTTTGGACTTCTACTGGCTAAAATTAATGTATAATAATCATCGTCTCGCGTTCCCCTTCTGATATTCTCAAATACTTCCCCCTCTCTTACCCAAATATTTCTTTCGTGTTTTGAGTTATTCATTAAAGAACAAGTTAGGAAAGTGTACAGCGTATGGAGTATTAGAAAGAAATGATATACCTGTACGTAAGGGAAATAACGTTTTAAAGTTCTTTTCTTCATCATAAATAGTCCATTTTCTTCCTATTTAATAATACTGCATGCACACGTAAGAAAACCAAAGGTATTTTTGTGAGATTGTTTATTTTAGCAACAATGATGAAATAACCATGCAAGAAATTTTCTTACAATTAGTTCAACTCGAATTAAGACTTTATTGTATGATTTTCTTAATAACGGCAACTCCTACGATAATTATGTATAGGAAAAGAAATACTCTTCTTTACTAGTTTTGCAAGTTTTATTCGAAAAATATTTTGATATGAGCAATACTTTACGAGATATGACGGAAAGTTCATTTTTGTCACCAGTAAAGTGGTACCCCTGATTGTCTTACGCCATTAATTTTTGCAATTTTCTTATCAGCTTTGATTTTAAGCCCTTAATATCAAATTTCATGAAAATCCGTTGGGTAGAAGCCGAGAACGAACATGTGGACTGACGGGCGGACGGACGGACGGGCAGACAGACGGACAGGCAGACGGACGGACAGACCGACGACAATAGGCGCTCACGCTGGAGGCGAAACGCGCCTAAAAATTAAAATATCATAATGAGTCATCGAAATACTTACACGTTGTTTACTATCAATCGGCTGCAGAAAAGAAGTAAATATATTGTGGGCACATTCTAGCTTCTGCTCTTGTCCCCTTCCACACCTCTCCTCTTTCCAACTAGTCTCCTTCCCCTCCTCTTTCCACCGAGAAACAGGACAAGAAAGAACACATTCCGCCTGCTTCATCCTCGAAACCTTGAGAAGCGTACCGAATGGATGCATATAGTGACTATATTTCGCCAGCTTGTTTATCCTCTCTTCTTGCAGTTTACCCCGCTATTCTCTCCAGCGCATGCTCGCAATGAATGCGTTAAGATAAAAAGCTTGCCTCCTCTCTCGTCGCCTTCCTATTCTCTTTTCTTCTCGCACTTCACCAATGGCGATGAAGCACTCCCAATTTCTACTTTCTCATACGAAGTATCGAGAAAGTATTGTTATCGCGAAAAAATTCGACCTCGAGATTTTTACGGAGATATACGTTTTAGGTGTCGCTGAATCCGAAAAAGTGGTTTTCGCAATGCCGTCTGTCTGTCTGTTACTGGCTCTGAAGCCTAGACGGTAGAGCGGAAATGAATTAAATCTCGTATTTAGGCATTTTATCATACTGAGCAGAGTATACATAGAAATGGTTGACATTTCTCACTAATTAAGAGTAGTTTATTCTACGTATTTTTAACAACAATCCGATTTTCTCAAAAACGGCTTTAACGATTTTGATCAAATTTCGTACAATTACTTGAGTTTACGTCTTAAATAATACTACATAGTTCATATTTCTCAAAAAATGAATATACGCCTAGTTTATTCTAGGCAACTTTAACAATAATTCAATTTTCTCAAAAACGGCAATAACGATTTTAATCAAATTTCCTACAGTTACTTGAGTTTACGTCTTCAATAATAATGTAAAGTTCATATTTCTCAACAAGTTAGGAAAGCGTACATCATATCACAAATCGGCGCGTTTCGTGCAATGGAGTGTTAGAAAGACATCATATACCTACTTGTAGTACGTAAGGGAAATAGCGTTTTAAAGTTCTTTTCTTCATCATAAATAATCCATTTTCCTCCTATTTAAAAATAGTGCATGCACACGTAAGTAAATTAAACGTTTGTTTGTGAGACTGTTTATGTTAGCAACAATGAAGAAGTAACCCTGCAAGAAATTTTCAAACCGATTTAACACTTTCTTGTTCGATTTTCTTTATAACAGCTACTCCTACAATAGAAATGTATATGAAAAGAAATACTCTACCAGTTCTACAAGATTTTTTTGAAAAATATTTTAATATGTGCAATACTTCACGAGAAATGACGGAAAGTTCATTTTTTGTTACCAGTAAAGTGGTACCCTGATTGGCGTACGTGATTCATTTTTGCGATTTGCTCATTATATTTCATGAAAATCCGTTCAGTAGAATCCGAGAATGAACATGCGGACGGACGGACGGACCGACCGACGATAATAGGCGCTCACGCTGTAAGCGAAACGCGCCTAAAAATGAGTCGTAACAGCAAAATGATAGGTATATCGTACGATAGAAAGGAAATGAATCTAAATTACCACCTATGAAGGATAAGCAAAGCTCATGTCACAACAAAGTAACACTTAGCAGTATATAATTAAATTAAGAAAAATTGTGGACTGTATAGCATTTTCTTTCTGATCGCGTTTTATTTTACCATTTTTATCGAAATCCCGAACATTAACTCTATTGATATCATGGATGTCCCTTGGTTTAATGTTGGCGGACTCTTTTCTAACAGATCTATTGGTTTTATCGTCGTCTAACCTAAAAAACCCTAGCGTGTTCGAAAACCCTACGCGCTACCGCATCCGCTGCCTCGGCCGTATAGTGGACACCAGAATCGTTTAGGGGTACCCTACATGAGTCCAGCACCGGCCTCAGGTCAACGAAGTCCCCTCCATTGCCCCTACAGAAGTCCCACAGCCTACGGTTCAAGCCCACCACACGGCTCCAAACCATAGAACCGCAGTCCGTCCGAGGGACAATGCTGCAGAACCCGACTCCTCTCGGACACGAGCATCCTCAGCGGCCAAGTTCTTAAAGGAACTTAAAACCTCCTCGGACCCGCGCTTCGAGGCGTCGTTGGTCCCAACATGGGCCACCACCCGCAACGAGGAGCAATCCGTGCCCAAAACCGACGCACTGACCGACCTCCTTCGTCACCTGGGGCACCGTACCTCCTGGTGTACACCTGGAGAACACCCGCTCATGAACACCCTCCCGGCGGGCTCGTGACAGTAAAGGCGCCACCACACGCCGGGCATTGGAGCGCGGGTGCGGGCGCAACCGCTTCGGAGTCGTCCTCCGACAACACCGCAAACGTATTACTAACAGGAAGAGGGTCCACCGAAGTGTTCCCAGCTCCCTGCCTCCGCAGCACCACCCCACGATCCCCCCGAGTGGACACCACTCTCTACTCATCGGGTTTCCCGGCCCGAACACCCTCAGCCCGCGATAAGGAGTGACGGACAACCCCGATCGCTCTACCGGCTTCCGCACCCAGGCTAACCCGAGCCGCCAATTTGGCGCGGTTTGCTTTCAGGGATGACCCCGCACCCCTCACAGCCGCCTCGGACTTTTCCACCCGCCGAAGGAGGTCCGCAACCACCCTCTCAAGCTCCGTGATTCGAGACCTCATGGCCTCCAATGAAAGTTAAGGACTAAATAAATTCTTCGCATTTGGTATTGAACATAAACAAAGAAATACCTCGTTGTAGGGTTGCTATCAACAATCAGTAAATAAATAAACTTCTTCATTTAATATCATAATTGAACATAGCTTCTTTGTAACTCATACAATATATAGCACTAATTATAGTTGACTATATGCTTGTAGTACATTCTGTAATACTTACGCTGTTGAATGTCTTACATACAAAGAACATTAATGATTAGTTAGTATCGCCATCTATTGAGTGAAAAATGAAGTTGTTGCAGACGGAGTAAGAGAAATATAATATACTAGCAGAATTTCCGGTTGAATTTCAACGGATTTAGTGAATCTAAAACTTCGACCGTGTAACATGTGAACATCGTAATAGTACACAGTTTTAACCGTTGAATAAAGCAAAAATGAAGAAAACCCGTTCGCAATTACCTATTTAGATTAGTGAAAGATGAAAATCTTGCACACTGAAAAATCGAAAATTACGTGTAAACTTATGGGAAAATAATTATTGAATTACGCACCCCCACCTCCAATTTTTTATCGCCATATAGCCTAGGTTATCCGCTGGATATAATTATTTATCTATGCGAAGTTTTGTGACGTTATCTTCAAAGGTTTGAAAATCACAATTTGTGGAAAATCTACGTCTAATTACACAGTCCAACAAATGAAAAGTTTTTTTGTTTCCTTTGCTAAAATAGGTGTTTCTTATAGTCATTTTTGTGCTGAATACTAATCTGTTTTTAAAAGTTTTGTATCACGTATACTTTTTGAGAAATGAACATAGTTGTGTTTACGATAAGAAAAGTGAAATATGCCTTCTCTTGCCTAAAATATTTTGGCTGATGACTTCCTCTTGTAGGATGACTGTGGAATTTCTCGGATGAGACACCAACAATAATCAGCTAACATGGCAGAACTCCACTTTCCTTTATATCGTTGTTCCATGTTGGAAATATCTTGGTGGAACCTTTCTCCATGTTCGTCACTGACCTCGCCCAAATTGGCAGGAAAAAAATGCAGATGGGAATCCAGAAAATGTAATTTAAGGGACATATTACAACCTAAATTATGATATGCCTGTAGCATTACTGCCACAATATTTTCGTAATTTGAAGACTTCACTTTTCTCAAAAAATTTTCTGTAACCTGCTTAAATCCAGTCCAGGCAGCACGTTCCTTCTGGTTTAAAGATTCTTCAATTTTGTGTCTGAAAGTAGTTGCCTAATTTGAGGGCCAACAAAAATGCCTTCTTTCAGTTTGGACTCACAAATCTTCGGAATTTTACTATGGAGGTACTGAAAACCTGGACCATCACGATTCATTGCCTTCACGAAGTTTTTCATAAGCCCAAGCCTTATGTGTAATGGTGGCAAGTATACTTTTTGTGGGTTCACCAATGGTTTATTTTTAATATTTTTTTCTCCTGGCGTTAAACATTCACGATCAGGCCACTGCTTAACCACGTAACGATCCTTTTTCGCTTTACTATCCCATTCACAGAGAAAACAACAGTATTTTGTATATCCACTTTGTAATCCAAGAAGAATTCCTATTACCTTAAGGTCACCACATATATTCCATTTATACTTATCATAATTAATTTTTTCTAAGAGGGACTTCATCTCTTCATAAGTTTCTTTCATAATGTGCAAGTGTGATGGATGGCTTAGTGTTACCACTGTGAAGAAGTACAGCTTTCAAACTTATTTTTGATGAGTCAATGAAAAGTCGTCATTCTTCTGGTTTATGATCTTGTCCCAGGCATTTCATTAATCCAATTACATCGTTACAGAAAGTTAGTTCGCCGCATTCTGAGAAAACGTTAATTTGGTCTTTTTGGCGCTTCCGAAAAGCAGTTACTTTGGTTTCCTTTTCAAGAAGATTCCATCCTTGAAGGCGAGAGGCTAAAAGCTCTGCCTGAATTTTTGATAGATTGAGATCTCTGACAAGATCGTTTAACTCTGATTAACTAAATGGGGGCTTTTTGAATCATCAGCTTCAAAATCTGTATCATAATTATTTTTTTCTACAAACATCAGCTCTTCATCTCTGCTCTCCAAATCTGAATTTGTTGGTGGTCTTGGCACTGGTAAGTCAGAATGTGGAACTGGTCGACTAGCTGATGCGAGATTAGGCACAATTTCACCATCATCACGGAGTAAATACAACTACTCTCATTTCTCGAAATCTATACGTGATACAAAAATTTTTAAAGTAGATTCGGATTCAGCGTAAAAAAACTCAGAATCATCTAAGATTTTTAAGGAAACAAAAATTGTGTTTAACAGTGTTATTTTTACACGTCTGACACAGAAATATTTTTCGAATAAAAAAGCAAAGAAAGTCGCGAATGCGACATCGCTCTTTTAATCAAAGTAAGATATATCGGTGTAAGATTATGATTCTACTAGAGAGATTTACCTTATTTTATTCTACGTTATAATATTGAAATATTTTCGATGTTAGAATATTAACCTTTATTATATTTTATAGAATTGTCGTTATCGAACTCAATGATGCAGTTTATATAATTATCCTGGGAATAAATATCGTCTATACCAGTGGCCTTCAACCTTTTTTGAGTCACCGCCCACTTATACCTTTGAAATAAGTCCACCGCCCACCCAATGGCACCAGTAGCAAAGCGATTTACGGGGGGGGGGGGGGGGGGTGCACCTTCACTAAGCCACGGAACCCACCCGCCGTATCAACTTAAGTTTTAAATAAAATAAATGTTTAAAAAGACATCAAATTTTACCATGTTTATTAAAACAATGTTAAAGTAAGCATCTGTCATACATTTCAATGCGTACTTTGGGCTTGGTGCCTACAAACCAGGGAATCAATGTCTGGCTTCAAGTCTGTAAGGGTCATTCGAAGATCTCCTCTTTCTGTTATTTGTAAGCGATTTCTTTTTTTGGACAGGAGATTGTCGACTGCACTGAATCCCTTCTCCACTAGATATGAAGTTGGGAAAGCTAACAAGAGCAACGATATTTTCTTCCACAAGCGTGGATACAGAGAGGGCATTTTCTTGTTCTGCCAAAGTTGTACATATCCACCTTGGTTGAAATTGGCTTTACACTCATCATCATGAATTAACTCTATTATCTCCTCTTGGCATTCAATATCCACATCACACACATTTGTGATGAATGGAGTCACCATCCAGGCATCCACTTTCAAATCTATTACATCACGAAAACGAGTCATCATATCAATTCTAATGACAGAAAGGTGATCTGCAAACTTGTCTATATCTTCGGCTGTAAGATCATCTTTGATGCTGTGTAGTTCCGGAAACTGGTAAAATTCTTTTTGCAGGATGTTTTTTCTGAATAAATCCAATTTTTCAATGAATGCCGAAATAACATTTTTGCAATCAATGAGTGTCACTTGCTTTCCTTGAAGTCGTAAGTTAACTTCATTAAATTTTTTAAATATTCCAGCCAAGTAAAAAGCATCCCTTTTCACCGACTTTAAATCATTGCAAATGTCAATTTTGTTTTCATTAAGGTAAAATAACAACACGCTATCGTATAATTCTGCAAAACGTGTCAAACAATTCCCTTTCGAGAGCCAACGAACTTCAGTATGTAACAACAAGCGAATAAACTGCTCATCATTATCTTGACATAGCTGGTGAAAAATTCGATCATACTTGGAATTGGATTTAATCATATTTATTGCATTTATCACAATTTTAAGTGAAGCATGTAAGCTTGGGCTTAAGTTTTTGGCAACAAGATGTTGTCGGTGAATTACACAATGGATACTGAAAACTGTGGGTACTTCTTTTTTTAAAAATGCAGTAAATCCTCGGTAGCGACCTACCATAGCTGGTGCTCCATCAGTTGCGCAGGCAACTAGGTTTGTCAATGGAATATTGTGTTTTTCGAAATAGGCTTTTAGTGTTGAAAAAATTGATTCCCCTTTCGTGTCGGTTATAAGTTTTTCTGCAAACAACATCTCTTCTCGCAATATAAAATTATCATCGAAATATTTTACATATGCCATGAGCAAAGCAGTGTTGTCCATAATTGTGGACTCATCCAACTGCAAGGAAAATTGTCTTGTTTGCAACAGTTTTGTTAGCTGCATCTCCACATCATCTGCCATTTCATCAATGCGCCTCTGTACGGTTGTATCACTAATTGGTATGACTTTCAAAATATCTGTTGGATCTTGATGCATTACTGTGGTGATAACTTCCCGCAAAGATGGCATTATTAACGTTTCACCGATGTTATGTGGTTTACCACTCTTAGCAATTAGCTCAGATATGCGGTAAGATGCAATAAGTCCATCTTTACTCTTTTCATTGCTATTCTTAAATATTTTATTGATTGTCGTACGTTTAGAAAAAATTTCGTGATGTTTTCGAAAGTATTCCAATGGCTTATCCTTTTCATCTGGGTGTTTTGCATGAAGATGATCGCGAAGCCGTGAAGGTTTCATTGCTTCATTTGAAAATGTTTGTTGACACAGTAAGCACATTGGCAAATGCTTGTTTGTAGGGGACTCAATGAACCCAAATGCCAAGTAGTCTAACGAATACTGACGGCAGTACTTTTTCTTTGGAGCCATAGCTTTTTACTTAGGGTTACTTTCAGTATCAGAAGTAATTAAACAGCTTAAAAAACCTGTAAAGGAGTTACAAACGAAATCAACAGACCATATGATGGTACGAACACACACGTATAATGCAAGATGGCATGCATAAAGTGTCCACAAAGTACACAGCCATAAAGTAATATCACCTGATTTAAATAAAACTTCAGTATAACACAACAAGTTATCACAGTTAACGTTTGTGCAGTAATAGTAATGCACGAGGAGCTACAATTGTATTGCTCTTCCGGAAAGGCAAAGAAAACAATGGCCTAATAATAGCTAAATTCTGTGTCTGCCAACTGACTGTTAGATAGCAGACATTTGTAATATTGAAGACTTGAGGCAGGGGTGCCCAAACTTATTTATGTCATGGGCTACTTTCAATCAGAATATTTTCTTGTGGGCTACTCGTTTTTTAACATAAACATTGGGTGTTTAAAGTAAAAGTTAGACACAGTCACAGTAAGGAAACCATTGATTCTTTCCGAATTAATAAAAAAATATGAATAATTTACTCGTGTAAATCGTACGCTTTTTTCCTGAAACGACAGTTAAAAAGTGGCGCACGTCTTACATGAGAATTTCTTAGGAAGTACACAAATTGCAAGTATCTATAGTAAATTAACTAGAACATGAAAGCGTCTGCAATCTACATTTATTCATTCATCCGTGATTCGCGCATTATCAGATATACGTGACTTTATTTTAACGAATTTTTCCATTTGCGCGTCGAGTAATCACATAACCAGTATTTCATTTATATCGCCGTTTTTTGAATTTCACATTGCGTAAACTCATTTTTAAATGTATGTATAGTATACTTACAATAATAGGTAAAGAGGCCAAGCTTTATTTAAATTTCAGATGTCAACTTATTACAGCACGACTTTATTATTTTCATAGCAAAATAAGAGAGCGCGGGTTACAAGAGTACCTACATACGGTACATTTAAAAATAAGCCAAATGAAGAATAAATAACTGATTATTAAGTCAAGTAGGAGGAAAATTTATATTTACTGTTGCTTAACTTTACCCTACATATCTGACTTGACTCAAAACAAGGCTTGCTTTACAAATTTTTATTAGTTCAAGTAGATTAATACTTACAGCATAAAAGTTGAACTTCTGCGGTTGATCCCTCTCAGTATGGCTGAAATCTCGTGTTATGTACTTGGCGAGTTATACTTGGCTCCTTTCACTTAACCACTTTCACTCCAGGAAACAATACTACCGATCCACTCGGACTTCGAACCAACTCGAAGGAGTAACTAACAATGATTAGATCCAACTGACCAAGTTCTTGAACTTCTTTATTTGTATCTAATGAGGCGATGGATAGGCGACTGTGACTGGCGCCTCTCAAAAAGAGGGTCCAGCGATTTAATACAGTGTTCAAATACGGCGCACCCCACCGTGTCTGGCCAATTCCGTTTGAATGTAAACATTTTAAGGGCATCTGCATTTGAAGAACTGTCCGTGGGAAGAGAGAGTATACTTAGTATCTCTTAATAACGCTTCTCTTTCATTTTGCTGCGTTCCCCATATAATGTATCAAATATCTGAGTGAAGGTATCCCGTTGGGGATTTTAAACCACTGGCCGCTTTTCAGCATTTCTTTCCTAAATGGCACATACTAGTTAGGATTACCATATTCTGAACATAAATCCCGGACAAATTTAATTTTAAACCTAAAATGTATTATAATTAAAAAACTTAATTGCTTAAGTCTATAGTGTTAAGATTTTGATGGGCATAACCAGAAAAAAAAGTTTTATTTGCTAAAATCTCGGTAAATTTTAATAAAATCCGGACGTATGGTAACCCTAATACCAGTGGGATTGTCATTAGATGAGATTACCGAATACGGTCTCAGTGGTAATAACAGTGCTTAAAAATTTATGATTTTATATATTTGATAAAATTAAACTTAAACGCTTCGCTACTTCTGCGAGAGACTCCGACCACCCTCATGGGTCTTTCGATTTTACCGCAGCATGGATACATTATCGCTAGTATAGTATGATATGATACTATAGTTAACGACAAACGAACTGTAATACTTGTACATAAAATAGTTGTACAGAATATGTGCGCGTATCATTAAGCTTTTTTATTGAATTTTATTTTTCATTGTAGAAATTAGAATAGCATTTGGTGAGTTCTTTAACGCCCACCAAAAATCCAAAAACGCCCACCAAAAATCCAAAACGCCCACCAAAAATCCAAAAACGCCCACTGGTGGGCGCTATCGCCCACCATGAAGACCACTGGTCTATACCTATTACATTTCTTTGAGGAATAAAAATCTACTTTTGTTTTCAATGTGCAAAAATAATTTTAATACTTAAAAGAATATTTGATGAAGAATAATTCACTGGACAACAGAAAAACACTTATTTTTGATTATTTGTTGAAAAGTTATTGCATTTGATGCGGCACAATGCGTGAGCTGAGAAGACTACGGATAGATTGCGTCGCAGCCTAGCGGTGGTTATAGCGGCGACGAATCTAACCGTGGACTCTTCGAGCCATGCGCATCTCGGTGCTTCAAATGCAAATAACTTTTAAACAAATAATCGTAATTCAGTTCTTGAAAAATTGACTTAAAGTAGGGAAAATAAGCTTCAAATTTACGCTTACCAAAATTTTTTACGATTTTTTTCGGAGAGTTATGGCATTTTCAATTTCAAAAATTTCCGTTTTTTCCCGTTTTTTCACAAAAATGTCAGAGTTTTGTGCTTGTGGCTTCTACAGTAATTTTTTTTGAACTGATGCATTTTTTAAATCGTAGTAGCAACCTTTTGGAGTAATATGCCGCAAATCAGATTGCGTTATCATTTTTTGTTGCCATCTGAGAATTTTCGAGAAAAAATCGACCGAAAAAATAGATTTTTGCAATTTAAAAAAAAATGGAGAGTGATGGAAAAAAACGTATTGCGGATTTGTTTTCAGCGTGCCGAAATCATAAAGAATCACCCTTCAAAGTTCACGAAACAAAAATGCTGTCGAACAGTGTTATTTAAGGTACTTATGTACGTAGTTTTAAAAACAGTTTGCTTTGGAGAACTCTATGCCACACTTTGTGTTTCTTTCTTCGCTACTTCAGTTTATATTAGGTATATATTATTTCTTTTAGTTTATATTATGTATATATTATTTCTTTTAGTTTATATTAGGTATATATTACTTCTTTTAGTTAATATTACGTATTTTTTATAACGGTTGTCACGTAAATTGTTAATCCAACTATACGCTAATTCCCGTGTTATTTAAATGGGAAAAATTAAAAGAGAAAATCATTCTTAATATAAAATATGTAGTCCAAATCACTTTAAAAACCCTCCCATTTTCCTTAACTTTTTATTGCGGTTAAAATGGCACCTTCTTCTTGCTTATATGTTTTGTAGTTGTTGCGCTATAAATGCACAAACACTCTTCAAAATATTTATAGTAGAGATTAGAAGATAATTCAATTAAAAACAAAAAATATTTGGTTTCCATGTAAACAAATTAACATCGTACACAGAAACTGACAAAGGATATTACGTTAACATTTTCCCCGTATAAATGTATTGAGTGTCAATTTCGGCGACAATGGGAGTTGTCATGGTAGCTTATAATTGGTATTGTAGTAAAACTGATAAAATCACCTATTTTATTGATTCTTACCGCATTTCTACGCGAATTCGACCAGAATTCGGAATCTGCCTTCAATAAAAATAAACTTTGTTCTTTCCCGCTAAAAAGTATCCAATTCTCAAGTTCGTACCTTTATTTTAAGTAATTTTAAAGTGCAAATTCAAAGTAGTCTACACTCATCTCTGTATTTCAATTGCAGGACGCGGCAAAATACGTGACATTCGCTAATTAAATCGTTCGCCATTTCGAATCAAAGTGACGGACAGACACAATCCCTTGACCATTCAGTATGTTCGGATGTAAGGAAGAATCATACCAAATTTTGTTATTCTAGCTTTTCTAGTTTAGAAGGAGTTCCACGAACAAACCAACAAACACAAAAACACACCCTTCAAAATATATTATAGAAGAAGAAACCCGTGAAAAAGCAACGTACAGTTGTCCATGATTGAACACTGACTGGTAAATGTATACCAGATACGTGAGCTTATTTACGTTATTAAACATTATAATGTAAAATATCATGATTTTACTTACACAAAATGTAAGATTCCGGTATTCAATAGACGAAAGAAGGTTCAATAATAATCAGTATCTATTTACGTTGCTATCCATAAACATCGATCGTTTCGTTGCTTAAACAAAAGTGCGAAGCGAATAATGCTAAACTTTCGTCTATTTGTAAGCTTCATTGAAGCTAACTGAATCGGAGGTAACAATGACGGCCGTCTTGGCAACGCCCGGAAAAAGTACGAAAAATCCACAAAATTTCGAAACAAATAGCGTATTTCTGAAAACGTCGACCGTGTAACATGTAAACTTCGCAGGAATAAGATAGTATAGAGTTTTATTCGTCGAATAAAGCAATCACGAAAAAAATCGGTCCATATTTACGTATTTTGATGCTTGAAGGAAGAATACCTTGCAAGTCAAGAAATGGATTCATACGTGTTATCTTATGGAAAAATGTTAATCCCGTATATTGGCAGCACTGATTAATCCCGATTGACCAAACCATGACAGTTCACTAAGTTAGTATGTATGGAAGAATTGTACCAAATTTGGTTAATCTAGCTTTTATCGTTTCGGAGGAGTTCCATGAACAACACACAAATACACAAACACACGCTTTAAAATATATTATAGTAGATATAGAAGAATAGACATATAGATATAGATAGATATAGATGTTATGGTTTCAAAATTAATTTACGTTTGGCGAAATTATCGAATTAAAGAAGCAAAATACACCGATGTCATCGTATTTGAGTACTTAACCCTCTAATGCGGCAATCGCCGATTGTAGTAAATTAAGATGCACCTCAATTTGTGTGCCCTTACTATACGGAACAAGTAACGTATGCTACTACATATACCTGACAATTATAAAATCAACGTTTAAGTCTAAAATAGGGGTACAATAAACGGTAACCTGTTTTTTATTACAGTTGTGCCGTGTCATGAAATATCTTTATGTTATGGCCATATCTGGGTCTCAGAAAGAGTCCGTTAGTCAAATGTTGGAAAAGAACTGAGATCGGTTCTAATGACATCCCTTGGAAAATTGCCTGCAGTTTTCAAAACGGCACAGAAAGAAAAACATAGCCATCTAAATTGATTTTATAAAAGGTCAAGTGTCTGATAGTAATTGCTGACTTCAGATATACCCCTGCGACAATATATAAGCCAACGCGATTAGTCTATATCTTCAGTAAAGCGGATCTCCCGGGTTTCAAAACTTATTTTACAAATGAAACAGCGAAGTTTATCAATTTTGCGAATAATAACAGTGTAGATGATTCTTGGACGGAAATTTTGCGGATGATTCGCGAAGGGTTTGAAATCTTTGTACCAGCCAAACCCGTTAGTGATCGCCAGTGGATGAAACCGATGTTTCGCGCCTTGCTCAAGAAACAAAGACGGCATCACACGCACATAAAGCACCTTAAGCGAACGAGTATTTAATATACAGAAACACTCTTTAAGTCTGCAAGAGACGAAGAGCGTAAGGAATTTGTCGCCTACCGATCCAATACTCTCGGATTCACTCAGAAAGCACTCGAAAGAATTTTGGTCGTACGTGCGAGAAGTTCGAGGAGGTCAGTCCACAGTGCCTCATCTAGTTACAGAGTGCGCGGCTCTTTTATTAAGGCCAGTATGTTAAATCGGTACTTCGAAAATTGCTTCACAATCGACAGCGGTCATTTCATTGATTTCCCTACTCGTATAGATTCAAATATGAGCAACATAGTAATATCTGAAAGCGGTATCGTTAAATTGTTAAATCAGTTCCATAAAATAAAATAGCCAGGGCCGGAAGCCATACCTGCGTTCATTATAAATTCGCTAGCGAACGAATTACCTCCGTACCTTAAGATCGTATTCACAAAATCTTTAGATGAGAGTAGTTCCTACGGCATGGAAAACAGCCCACGTTACACCTGTATAAAAAACGGGAAGTAAATTAAAAGTGGAGAACTACTGCCCTATATCACTGACATCAATCTTCTGTAAGGTTTTTGAGCACATTATTGGTAGCTCAATAATGCGATTCCTCGAAAGTAAAGGTGGTCTGAAGAGAAACCAGCATGGTTTCCGGAGAGGCAGGTCATGCGAGACACAGCTCTACTCACACATGATATTGTGAAAGCAGCGAACAAAGGAATAGGAGTAGATGCAGTATTTTTAAACTTTCGGAAAGCCATTTCCCATGCGAAAATAGTACAAAAATTAAAGGCTTGTTCAATTAACGAGAAAATCGTAAATTGGATTGCTTCGCTCCTCTCGGATAGAACCCAGAGAGTAGTTCTCGATGGAGTTGCATCAGACGTCGTCAAAATGAATTCTGGAGTGCCTCAGGGAAGTGTAATTGGGCCGCTGTTATTCTTGATATATATAAATGATTTAGCGGATAATATAAAGTGTAAAGTCAGACTTCGCGAATGACACACTTGTGTATGGTGAAATCAACACAATATACGACCAGGAGGCTATTATGAAGTGGTGTAAAGATTGGCAACTCGACCTGAATATAGAGAAATGCGCCGCAATGAATTTCACGCGTTCCTTGAATTTCAACCGTTACCCGTAAGAAATATCTAGATTAAAGCTAAAATACGTCAATAGCTACAAATATCTAGGAGTCACACTCAGTAGCAATTTGTCCAGTAGGGAGCATATCAAAACCGTCATAGCATCGGCAAACAGGGTTCAAGGACTCTCCTCTAGAGTCATGCGGGGATACCCCTCGAATGTGAAGGAAATCACATTCTTTTCCCTAATACGATCCGTCGTGGAATACTGTAGCGCCGTCTGGGACCTTTTCGAGGAGAGCCTAACTAGGGAGCTCGAAATGGTTCGTCGTAGAGCGACTAGATTTGTAAAGGTATGATGCGAGTGTATCAGAGATCTTGAGTGGCCTGAACTGGCAGACTTTGAAGAGTGGAAGAATTGAGTACAAAAGGAAATTATTTGAAAAGTTTAAAAGCTCCAAATTCGTTGAATACGTACGCGGCATAGTTGTATCCATCGGTGTTAGTGAACGTAACGTTAGATCACAGCGTACGAGAAAATACGTCGAACCGTAGCTAGAACCGAGAAATACTACAGCTCTTTTTCCCCAGAGGCGATAATACAGACCAACAGAGGCATTAGTTAGAGTTCGTTTGGTGCTGTGACACCCCCTGCCAAACGCTTCTGGCGGCTTGCAGGGTATTCATGTAAATGTAAAAATGTCTCGTTATTTATCAAGATAAATTGAAACGCACCGATCGCTTTCATACAAATCATTTTAGGCAGCTGAAATTAAACAAACTGCACACGATTTCATAAACTTCGTTCTATTTCCATCAAATTACAATGATGTACGTAATATATGAATTAATTAAAGTATTTAACCTAAAAGAATGGATCAATTTAAATTTTAAACATTAAAAAGCTAAGCATTGTACAAACAGCGCCAGGGAGTGAATAGGGAGTTCAGAGTACAACGACCTGAAACAATATGCGACACAAAAGGCCTTGAAAGTCATAAAGTTGTAGCCATTTATTCCATCAAAACTTTCAACTCCCTTTTTACGATGCTATTCGGGTTTTCCCTACTTAATGCGCGTTTGAAAGAAAGCTTTATGTAAATTCACCGCCCACTACCAATCTATTTGCAGACAACTTGAACAATAAAACCACATCAATATTCCCATACTTGTGTACGCTCTCTTAACATAAAACCTCCTTTCATCATTAAACAAATGTTAAATTTTTACACAAAAATTTTATTTTTGACAAAGAAAGTATGATATTCTGTTTGCTCTCATAACGATTGCAATGATTAAAATCAAACGCTACATTATGTACGTCGGAGAGTTTTGAATATGTAATATGTTTACGCATCACATTTTTAAAACTGCCGCTACTTCGAGTTTTTAATGAGATTTAGCGACATTTCCCGACTAAATGACCCTCACTATGTGACAGGTTTACTGACAAAAGAAATCATAAAACTTGAAAGGACGTAACGTTCAGAACTAAAACTACTTAAGATTTGATAAAACGGTCAATTGACTCGGGACATTTTGGCCAAATTCCTGTGTAGTAGCTTTGTGGCCAGACACTTTCGGTTTGTCGGAATTTGATGAAAAAATACAGTTGGACTTCTAATATCCACCGTGCAAACATTAAAAAATCATAATGGAGATTTCCTACGTTATCGGAAGATTTCTGCCATATATGACGTCGCTGAAGTATGTTCTAAATAATACAAACGGCTCGATTTGTCAAACGCAGTTTATGTGATGTTGGGCCATCTCTAAAAATAAATTTATGTCGCGGTTTGCGATTAATGAGAACGTTCCGAAAACATCTATTTAGCCGTAGCGAGATTTATCACGATAGAAAAACCTTTACGTCCCGAGTTTAAATACATGCCATTAAAATCGTTAAAGGATCATAAAAATCAACAGTTAGGCAGTCAGTGTCTCTCCAACGCATAAAGGAAACGACCTTTCCAACGATAGAAACAGATGTCACAACATAACGACGGTCGTTTACTTCGAATGAGCGGTTCCCTTCTCTATTAAACGTGTCAAGTAGAATGTGACGCGAGGAATATTTGAAACACTTTGACCTGAAGAATCTGAGGTGCTCTAGACGATCCAAGTGAATCGTGCAGCCATCAAACGTCAATCGATCATAATTAAACGATCTCACTAGGTGCAGAGATCGTAGACAAAATTTCAAGTGAGGAGAAACCTGAACATTATTCTCCCATCCCACTTATGTTATGTTCGTAACATGACGCGCTTTTTAAGCATGAGCTATAAGTTTAGAAAAATTCAACAAGAAATCCAAATCACGTGAAACACCCCTCGGTCCATTTGTATATGATAGATTGGAACAAGTGATACACTATATTAGCGGTGAGCAACCTACGGCCGACCTCGAGAGCGTTTTATGCGGCATGCTACGATTAAAAAGACATTTAACACAAATTCATATAATCTGCACCCAAATTAACGCAACGGGTTACGGAGAGGCCAACCATAAGTAATAAACAGGCGTACATGTACGAAAACTAACGAGGAGGATTTTGCACGTTATATCTACTTTTTAAATTTGGATAAATACGCGGGACAAAATTTTCTTATGCTTGTTTAGCATAATTTCTTCGGTTCCCTAAACTGATCAAGAGTCGTCGTTTTCCTTCAAAATCTCCGAAAAACGATGGGAAAGCAGCAGCATGCATTTTTATTACTCATACAAAGAAACCCTTAATTGCCAAATGGTAGATACATTTCGCACTTTTACTCGGGGAACGGCTCGTTGATTGATCCTAAAGAGAGATAATTAGTTCCCTTTGCGCCGTCCGGGATCAGTCCGACACAGCTTCCTGCCAACCGGTTTCCCTACGCACCCTCCCTCCCCCTCCCCCCATTCCCCCTCCACCCTCCTCCCCCCCCTGGTGCAAGCTGAAGTACGAGAACGGCGTCCCTGTATCCCAGGGGTGCACAACCTTTTCACACCAGCATCACACCATTTGATGGTTTATACTTATCCGAGGGTCGCACTTAATTAAAAGACGAATAATGTAAATTAAACAATAATATAGCTTGATAACGAGTTAAAGCAATTTTATTTATCAATAATCAAACGCAAAACTATCACAAATATACAATGCAGTGCGAGTTTGAAAAGGTGTACAACTCTTTCGAAAGAAGCAGTAATGCAGTAAAATTTTAGGAGTACAAATTTGCTAAAAGTAGTACGACATTTGGTTAACCTTAGCACTCTTTGCCCTCTCTTATAATTTTCACTTTATGATTTACCAACCCAACCCAACCTAAACACTGTTCAATATTAACCTTACGATGCCAAATCTTGAGCGGGCCGCACAGACATCAACGGAGGTCCGCACTTTGTGCACCCCTGCTGTAGCCCATATCGAACTCTATCACGTGTCAGATAGAACATGAGCACTTCTTGTGCTCGATTACTGCTGATTATAATTAATATTAATCACCAAGAGGCTCCCTTTGTAACCACCCATGAAAGAGCAATGTTTACAGATTGTTTTGTTAAGGCGCTAAACACTATAATGGCGATAATATTTGGGACTGTATTAAAAGGGTGGCAATATACAGCGAGAATACTCCAAATAGCTTACAACACATATAATCGAAAGCAGCCGACAAATTCCATCGAACTCGACAATAAAGCAAAAAAATCCTATTATTAAGAATGAATAACTGGCGCGGTACGAAAAGATTCCATTTTAGTTTTAAAGGAAATTAACGGAAGTGCCTGTGGAATTTCTACGAATTTAGTGAATCTTAAACTTAGACCGTGTAACACGTAAACGTCGCAAGAAAAAGATACTACAGTTTTTACCGCAGAATGGAGAAAATCTTGCATTGTGAAAAATCGAAAATTACGCGTAAACTTATGGGAAAATAATAATTGAATTAAGCACCCCCTTCCTCCAATTTTGTTATCGTCTTATAGCATTTGTTACTCGCAGGGTAAAATTATATACCTATGCGAAGTTTCGTGATGATATCTTCAAAGGTGTGGAAATCACAATTTGTGGAAAATCTACGTCTAATTATTTAAGTTACTTACGTAGTTTTAAAAACAGCTTACTTTGGAGAACTCTACGCCACAAGAAATATCATTTAAAACAGTTTATTAAAATCAACAAATATTTGGTTGCCGTGTAAACAAAGCAAAATCACACACAGAAATTGAAAAACGATTTTACGTTAACATTTTCCCCATATAAATGCATTGGACTCTCAACTTCGGCAACAATGGGAGTGGTCGTGGTAGTTTATATATATGGAATTGTTATAAAACTGATAAAATATCGTTTTTTACGCTAATTCGATCAGGATTCGGATTCTGTCTTCAATAAAATAAAACTTTGTTCTTTCCTTCATAGAACCATCCAAGTCTCAAGTTCGTATCATGTTTCTAAGTAATTTTAAAATTCAAATGAAAAATAAGTTGCACTCATCTCTATGTTATTCAAATGGAGAAAATGAAAAAGAAAATATTTTTTAAAATTAGAAAGGTGAATCAAATCGATATAAAAACCTGAATACATCACTTAAATCTTAATTACGATTAAAATGACACCTTCCTCTTGTTTCTACGTGCTGTAGTTGCGGAGTTATAGAAAAACATACGTACACACATACAAACACGTTTCTTTATAGATATCTATAGATAGATAAAATCGATTATGAATATTGCATACTACACCTATGAAAGAGGAAAAATTTATAATAGGAGAACAATTTGTTTTGTTCTTCTATACAACATCTAAAAATCAATTATTTTTTTAAATGAATATTTTAAAGTTAAAGCAAACATTTAATTGAGTGATTTTATCTAACAAGTATGTATGTCATGTTCCTCATCCGCTTTTACATAAATCATGAATGCCAAATTTTGTCGTAATATGCCGGGAGGTAAAGCGCTTGATGCATGAATAGGTACAATGGAACGGACATACACAGCAGGGCCGGGACGAAGGTGGGGCGAGCGGGGCTCTTGCCTCAGGGCGCATCATTCTAGGGGGCGCCAAAATTGTGATTATATGTGTATTTTATGTAAACATATATATGTATATATATTTACAACCATAACATTTACTGAAATGACGTGATAAAGTGATATTGGCGGCGACGGGCAGACAGTAATTATAATTATTATTTTTTAAATGTCATTAAAAAAGTGTGGGCTAGGGGTACGAATCACGTTCCTTATTCCGGGCGCCAAAATACCTAATCTCGGCTCTGATACACAGCGACAAAATACAATATGTTCTTTGTCTTACTTAAATGAAACGCGCTTACAAAGACATTAGTTTTATCTCCAGCAATGAAAGGTATAAAGAACGACACGTTAAAAATAGAAAAAGCATCGACAATTTCCTAAAGTGCATAACTTATTTTTATTCCAAAGGGAAGGAAAAGCAATTTATTATAAAATAAACAGTTTCCTCAACAATGAAATAATTCATCTAATAACTAGGATAATAAATAGAGAAATTTCTTCCGCTTTGAAAATTCGGAATTGGTAAATATTTTATGGTCGCTGGCTTAACCATAGTTGACATCTTCTCTCAAGACACAGTTTCTAAATGCGTTCAAATGTCAACAATTTTCTAGTAACCGTAATTCTTAACGCTTTAAAATCTGAAAATCTTAAAAGAGTAAAAATCAACGTGCTATCTTAGTTGCCACAATTAAGCTGCAAGCATATCATTAGCGACATACACATTAAAGTTCATTAAGGTCTTAACGCAAAGAAGATATTCTAATGGTTGAAAATGTACCAAAATAGAAAATGACCTCAAAAATTCAAATCATTTGCTTATTTCATGAGATGCGACCTCTCTTGTATGCGTTCACTTGGTGTACTACGTGAAAAATGCATTTAAATTTTTTGTTTATAAACGAAACTGAATTAAGCTTTGGCGATCGGCAATAAGCTGAAAACTTTTTCCTTGAGAAATAAGCAGTTTATTTTTTTAAATTTCTAATAGAAAATATAGAAATTATGAATTTAATATATGTAATCTCTTTGATGAGCACGTGTAGGAATTATTTCAAACATCTGTAAAATTTATTATGGAGCAAACAATTTTTCCCACTGGATAATATTTCTATAGCTAGGTAATTACAAAGAATCTCTAATATTCTGACGTCTGCCTCAACAAATAAAGTGGAAATCAATCAAAATCTGTAAGTATGCCAAGTGAAGACGAAGTCATAAGATGGAAGATCGCAGTCACTACGTCCATAAATGCAAAGACCCGACTAAAACAATATTTATTTTCATGCTTTTATCAAAACAGTAATGTTTCGTAATACATCGAAAAAATTTAAATAATTTTAAAAATAGTGTTCGTGCATGTAGTGTAACGGTAACGGCTCTAAAAGGCCCAAAATGTCCGTGCGTTGTTCATCCACGCGTCGGATGTTACAGAAATAAAAGGATGACACGGAGGGAAAGGATTACCTTGAAAGAAGCCCTCGCCTCGGCCACGGCCCTCTCTATGAAGTCATCGGAAATGCGCCTGGAAGGATGTTCGTTGAAAACAGAGTTCATTAGCGCTATCTTGGCGGCACTTCTCCTCGCCTCCGCCTTCGTCGGACAGTTCTGAAAGCGAAGAAACGACACTATTTTGAAAGGGTTGAAGAATGGCCCCAGTAAGTAAGTCCCCACATCTGCCTCACTAAAAAGAATTTAATACATTATTTTTGCATGCGTTACCTTGCTAGTCATAATAAAAAGGAGTCATTTTGGGAAAGGATACTTTACAGCAACAAGGATATAAGGCGACAGTATGAGGAGAGGGCCCCCTCCGCATTGAAAAGCCAGTATTGCAACCAAGAAAGACGATGCTCTGGACTTTTTTCGCTTTTGATCGAGAATCTTTGTGGAGATAAGGTCTCACCAAATCCACTTTCAGTGGAAATGCTTCATCGTCTACAAAAACAAAAGGAGTTTCAATTTTAGTGACAGGAATGCCACGATTTGCAGAAATATCGAAATTCCTTTTCGTCAAATCTATAACGAAATGTTTTTCACAAAAACTGTCGCTTTCTCAGCCGTGCGCACCTGCTTTATTGCAACGAATGAGTAATCTACATCTTCACGGGCAAATAGATCCGTCGAGTGGAAACGTTTTTGAATGCGAGATAGAAATCCTCCTTCATTAGGACATTTTAATCTGCACTGTCTGCCATCGAGGCCGCCTTTTCAGTTAGGAAATTTACATTTCTTGAAAAAAAAAGTTTCAGCTACGGTCAGTCACTGTTGTAGGGTAGGTCTGACACAGTCACGTGAAGGAGCTATCTGAATCCCAAATAGCTACACGACGAAGAGGATCGTATCTCTTCCAGCACTAGCTAGAGCTAACGTTCCGTGTTATCCTGTATTTTTAATTATCCGAGGTCGTTGCGGTCCCGTCGACCTCGGATAATCGAGACTCTACTGCATTGCTAAGTTTGGAATTATTTCTCACACTTAACAGTTATAAGTTTAAAATCAATAACAAAGAATAGTGTGCGTGTCTTAGGAGACGTGCACTCACAGACCTCCTGAATTCGAATTCGGAATTATATTAACCATCGACAAAGGCTGGTAGATCTTTAATAAATGTAGAGTTACAAGATTTCCTTATTAAATAAACAAAGCGAATGTCTTTGTAGCTGCACCGAAGGAGCCATTCGGTTTGTTATGTGACGAAACTGGTTTGATTCTGTCACAGCGTCGAGTGCGAAGAAACAGTAATTCATCAATTGCTCGATGGGAGCAATGTCGCGATGAATGAAACGTCTCTCTCCTTCAACTTCCCTTCCTCTCGCCATCCCTCTCCCTCCGCCTCCCCTCCCCACTCTCACCCATCGTCCCCATAGTTTCTTTCGACCTGCATCCTCCTTTCCACCCTTCTCTTGCAACGGCACTCCAACACCCATCATCCGACCTTAGCCGTCGAGCCGCAGACAAGAGGAGGCTTAGCCTGCACAGGGCGGTCGTCACGCCGCTTGTCTTCCGGTGGCCTTTCGCGTCGCCATTGTTTGTACGAGGTCAGCGCTCGAGTAGATGCTCTTTCCCATTCTCTCTCGTGAGCGACCCTCTTCGCCGCGCCTTACAACCTCCGACCCCTCCAACGGTGCATTCACCTTCCCGTGTTCCGGATCGATCTCGCGGCAGTCGTACATATGTACTTGCGAACGTTTCCATTTCGTGGTCCGAATCGAACGCCTCTGACGGAGCGAATGTTTCAGGATAAACAGCGACCGCAAAGACGGAATCGATTATCCATTCTTGGAGACTGATCTCTTAATGCCCCGACCATTATGAAAGGAGCGACCGAACTGAGAGGCTGGATGTCCCCTGCAGACGGGAATATCGTCCTGTGGAGCCGGCAATGCCTCCTCCGCCTCCCTTCCGACTTCCTCCTTATCGCCGTTATTATTTAGCACCGCGATCTTGACCTCCGGTCCCCTCGGTGGCTCTTTTAAGTCGCGCGCAGCGTCGGAGCAGGAATTTTATTTCGTTTCGCCTTCCGTCGCATTTAATTCGATCTTCCCGTCCAACCTCCCTCGGCCTCTCTGCCCGACGGCCGCGTTCTCCGCCTCGCTTCTGCACTCCTCCCGCCTCGCCCCTTCTCTCCTCCTACGATTCTTCCCTCCCCCATCACCTTCCTCCTGCCCTCCCCCCCGTATCCTTCCCCTCTCTCTTCTCTAACGCTCTCTCTCGCACGTTTGCCCCAATCCCTCCCTCTTATTCCTTCCGCCCCTATTTTCCCAACATCTCCGCCCCTCCCTTACTCACCACCTAATTTTACATCGGTTTTAGCAAGTTCTATGGACGAGTTGAAGTTTCTTTGGGAGAGCTGCAGATTGCTGTTTAGCCATTGCCTCCTTGTTTGTAATACCAATTTATGAGGAACAAAAATTAAACTTATCTATAGTCGGTTCACCAGCTGAAGTCTCTTGGCCTACTTAGAGCAAGTAGCCAATCACGAACGTTTCCCCTTCCATCGCCCCTCTCAACTTTCGTGCGGGACAGCAGATATCGGTGCGCGTTGCCAGCTCTTGCGGATTTTCGCCTTCAGCTGATATACTACGCAATTTCTAATGGCAACGCATCCCGATGTGATCTCTTCGAGAGCAGGAGTGAGACTGGTTTCCTCCCCACTACCTTCCCAAACAAACCGTCTCCTATTGGCTGCTGCTAACTGGCCAAGAGACTTTAGCTGGTGGAACGACTATAACTCGTGAAATACAGCGATCCCCCGAGATGAGAAAGGGGCACGTATGTACCTGAATGTGGCCGTAACGCGAAATTCCGTAACGTTAACCTAATTCTTCCATATATGGACGTTCTTTTATCGGAGATGTGTTCCTGAGGAAAAAATGACGTCGAGACAGTAAAATCGCACTTGAATGTGAAAACATTTAAAGCACGCATTTTATGGATTATTTTATGATAAAACTTTAATAGTGAGTAATAATACGGTAATATAATGTGCTGGTACTCAAAATAACTTACCAGAAAGGAGGTTGATCACTGTGTGCGGTGGTATTTTACAATAAATTACTCGATTCATATCTCACGATACGGGTTGCCCTATTGATGGAAATATAATTTGAAATTATCCTATGTTGGAACTTCTTTAAATTTTATATTCAGAAACTTTTAAAAACACATTGAGATAAAAGCGTGTTTGAATCAAATCCCTCCATCATGGCCGCAGTTTTACTGAAAATAAAATCTAAATTTAAATTCCTGAATCTCCTGAAAGACACCGAATTTATGCTGCACTTCTCGCGCGCATTGATCCTTGTTAGTTAGTAAATATTTAAACGCGGTAAAAATATATATATTCGCTTTCAGGTTCATAATGACGAATCCACGTTTCATCCCCAGTAATGATGCCATTCAAAAAACTTTATCCTTCATTATGATATCGCTCAAAATATTTCTTTTCGGATAATAAAAACCACGAATGGGTTTATTTTTCGCTCGTGCGTGTATAAACTCTAAGAAAATTATAAATGTGTATGAGATATTGATAATACGCCAGGAGATTGGGAGTTTCTCGCGAATGTGTGACTCGCATATTAACATCATCGTTTAATTCGCCAATGAATAGCAGGGAAAGGCAAAGTTAAGTGCAAATCATCTCTCAGGGCATTCAGTCAAACTAAATGGCCGTTACCGTTAGATGTCCTCTCGACACGAAACGTCCCATGTAGCATTTCTACGCAGATCAAATTATGCATACTTTGCTTTCTATTTTCTAGAGTTGAAGCTGGGATAAGAGATGTAAAACGCGAGAATAATTTCTTTCCGTGGGAGGTGTCTACGGCTCAACGAGTGCCCCACGGAGCAGCGGAATTCATCTTTTCAATTGCAGACCACATCTCGCATTCCTGTGCGATTTCAACTGAATATGAACGATCAGATGGGAGGAATTGAATAGGAATTAGATTGAGAAGAGAGAGAGAGAGAAGGAGCTGAGAGGAAGAAGAGTGGGAGTGCAAGTAGAGAAAAGGATTATCTAATAAATAAAAGAGGATGTCTGTCTGTCTGTGGCAGCCATAACTCATCAGAGGATAAAGTTAGGAGCTTGAAGTTTTGGCAGCAGCTTGAGGTTGATCATGGGAGTTGCAATGCGAATATAATTCAAATCGGCCCACGGGGTCGTGACCCCGGAGGTCACGGATCGGTCGGTCAAAATTTCAGTTTCTTGAGGATATCTCAGCAACTATTGGACCGATTTTGATGAATCCTACACCAATATCAATGTTTTGATGATATACATTTTCTGGCTGAAAATGGACAAAATCAGTCCACTGAGTCGAAAGGTCTTAATGTAATGGCCGGTTCAAATTTTGGTTTTTTGAGTATATCTCAGCAACGAATTGAAATAGGTTTAAAAATATAAATTTTTCATCAGTTATTTCTGTAAAACATAATTTTCGCATTTATGGCATTATTGAAGTATAGAAATTTACTAACATTCCATATCTTACGTAAAAATTGTTGATGAATTGTTGTTTAAATTGTTGTTTATTTCATTGAAATATTTGTTGTTTTTAATTGAATTATCTTCCAATCTAACATATAAAGGAGAATGTTTGTAAGTTTGTTCGCTTTGAATGCTTTTAATACGAGATAGGGAGGGAGAGAGATGGATGGTAACGGAGGGGGGAGATGGAGAGAGGGAATTAGAGGGAAGGGGTGGGGAGGGGAAGGGTGGGAGATGGAGGGGGAGGGAGAGAGATGGAGGGGGAGGGAGGGAGATGGAGGGGGAGAAGGGAAGGAGAGGGTGGAAGGGAGGGGGAGGGTGGAAGGGAGGGGGAGGGAGTTTAGACGTTATTTTGGTAAGATTTTCTTCCTTCATTCATCTAAACAGGAAAATGCGGAGCGGTTTTCTTCATTTTTGCTTTATTCGACGGATATAACTGTGTACTCTCTTATCTTGCGATGTTTACATGTTACACGGTCGAAGTTTTAGATTAACAAAATCCGTTGAAATTCAACGGGCACTCCTGCTTGTAAGAAATAAAGACCACAAGAAGAAATGTTAGAGAGATTCAAAAATAGGAAAGTGCGAAAGATATAAAGAGTAAAAGGAAATCGGAATAGAAATTGGGTCAAGGGAAATTTTGAGACAAAAACAGTGAATCGAAAAGAATGGCAGGATTGAAATAAGTAACAGATGGTAATAAATGATAAGGGAAGAGTAATAGTGTGAATAGAGGGGGAAAGGGGGGGGAATGGGAATGGAAGTAGGGAAAAGGGGGAATGGGAATGGAATTGAATAACGTCTTTATTGGGACGAGATTGAGACTGCTTAAGTCAACCTTTTCATTTATAAATCCACTGAAATTGTAACATAGATACTGATTTTGATAGGTGAAGGGGAAATGGGAAAGGAAGTAAGGGAGAATGAAATCAAGAGGAAGTCTGGAATGGATGGAGGGGAAATGGAAGTAAGATAAAAGAACGTAAAAGGAACGGATAATGATTTATTGGACCCTTATTGGCGAAATTGACAACAGCACTTTTGTGAAAGTCGTTGATGACGACGTCACAATATTCGAAAATGGTGAGTACCTACTTACAGGAAGTTCCCGACTTACGATAAACCCGGACTTACGACATTAATACATTGATAGTACCTCGAAATCGACATCCTATATCGTACTCCGGACATGTGATATGTATTCGACATCCGATGCGCTCCGAATCTACTTTCATGTGCGTATTTTCGGCCGATATTCAGTTGGACGATACGACTCATTGTAGTTATTAATTTATTGATGGTTTTGTCTTTAAAATGTTTATTATACAATATGTAACACACGTTTGTTCTTAATCTATTAATATACAGCCAAAATAATGATTTGTATATATTTTTTCCAAAGCCCTGGAACATCTCAATTTATAATATGTAAGTCAACGGAAAATTGATATTCGACTTAGGATGCGATATGCAGGAACGCATTAGAGTCGTAAGTATGTAATTGTAAGAGGGTCCCCACTTTAGTCTAGGTGGGTTGGAGGAAGGGAGGGAGGGAGGGAGGGAGGAAGGGAGGGAGGGAGGGAGGCAAGAAAAGAAGTGGGCGAGCAATAATTAAAGAGGGGAGGGATGAACTTTTCCTTACACCGCCTCTTTTTTCTCTCCTTAGCTTCCAATTCAACTCTCCCGGGTAGTTCACGTGGTGTTTTGTTCTACTTCAGTTCGCCCGTCTCTGCATCCTCCTCCTCCTCCGAGGAGGAGGCAATTTATGAACCCCGAGGCTGGAGTGCAATGGCTGCGCAGGAGTGGAGGTGGGAGGCAGCAGGCGATCGGGTGGAGGGAGAGGGAGGGATTACGGGGAGAGGGAGGGGGGGAGGGAGGGAAGGAGGGCTTCGGCAGTTTGTCGGTGGGTTTGCGGTCGCAGTCAGGTTGAGTGCCACGGGAGACCGACTGTGGGCGTGGTCGCCGTGCAGTTTTTTTTTACGTTTCCTGCCGACCGCAAGTTGCGAGGGATATCGGTTCTCGGGATTCAGGTCTTATTATGCCTTTGGAGGGTGGGAATGCAAAATATGACACCGACTGAAGCGGTCCCATAAAAAAATTCTCTTGTGCTCGACGAAATTACTGCGTACTTCGCTCGATGCTTTAAGTTTGTACAGAAATTCTCAACGGGATAAAATTTGCCACATTTCATTATGTACTTATTTCATATCAGGACTTTATATTTTTCCAATACAAGTCTCTCGATAAGTTGATATATCGATCCTAGATAGTGCGACGTTGCATCACTTCATTTGAATAATTTATTGCGATAATTTAATAGTTTAAAATTAGAATGCTCTACTTAGAAAACAGGATAATATTCAAGTAGTAGTCGAGAGAGAGAGAGTTAAATTCCTCGTGGTTGAAGAGATAAATAATGAGCCTTTTATCGGATTTTACTCTATTTATCGACTGATTGCGAAAGTTTTTCTTGATATTTTGAACTGCATTTTTAATAGGTTCCATGTTAAACGGGTTATCTGCTTATATTGAACCATTTGAAAATAGTTCCTTAGGAATAATTTAGGAATATTGATGTTGACCCATAACAGTTCTAAGGCTTATTACTTTCTGAAACACTCGGTTATGTGGAATTTATATTAATTTTTTACGTTTTAGTGCACATAAATGTTGGTGTAATTAATTTTTATTTTATTTTAACGTAATACTTAATTCACGAATACCCGTCATATATGACGGGCAATTACACTAGTTCGATAGTAATTACGATATATATGCTATTTTCATGCCTCTATTATGACGTTTTCTTTAACCCTCTACTAGTGATGTGGGGTCGTTAGCGACCCCATGAGTATTGGTTGTTGTAATTTCTTGATAGCGCTGCCATCTATGACCTTGAGCGCTTCAATACCTTAAGGTCAGTTGGTCTCGAGTTGCTGTCAGTTGTGGTTGTCGTGGTCCTCGCTTGTAACCTCACGTAAATAGAGATTGTATTACGCTGGGGATCATTTTCGACCCCACCTCACCATTAGCGTAACTTTTTAACTTTCATTTTAGTTTTTTGATTTTCTGTTTTAGGGTATTAACGATGTCTGAGGAACGGCGGTCGGTGCGAACCGACGATCTAAGCTTTGAAAGTGTTGTTAGAGACATTTTGGATGAATCTGATAGTGAGTATAGTGATCTTGATGACCAAGGCGAGCCGGATTTTATACTTGATAATAACTTAGAATTGGAAGAGTCGTGTGAGGAAAATGGGAGGCCGATTCCAGATTATGGCGATGATGATATACGAGTAAACACTGCAGTTGACAGTTTTGTATAATTCATTAAACGAAATGAAACCCAAATAAATTTGTTCTTACTTTTAGTATGTTTATCACCTTATATCTTCAGCCCCATGTTCCCTACTTGCAATTTTTGTCTTATAAAAATTAAATCTGAAGGATCAATTATCTTTTGTATTGGCTGTATAACAAATTACTCGAAAACAACATTGGAGTTCATTTTTTGTTTTGTTTAAGAATTATTTTTTTAATATCAGAAGATGGTTATCAAATTTTAATAAGTAATATAAAATAAAAATTATTGCCAGGCTTCAAATGAAATCTGGCCAAAGTTTTTTTTATCAAAAAGTGTACATTCTTATTCTACAAAAGAGATTTATTTATCTGAATTCGAAATAAATATCATTAATATTATTTAAACATCATTTAATTAATGGGGTCGTTATAGATCTCACCTCACCAGGAACGTAATAAAAAATCACCTCACCAGTAGAGGGTAAATGCAAAATAAGAATATTATAAACTATTAACGTTTATATCAAACGGAGAAGACATTCTCAGCCGCAAAGCGCAGTAATCGTAAGGGTTCACTCAAGTTGAAAGATAGGACTGGCCCCTACTCTCATATTTACATTATTCACACGTTTATTAACATTTTACTTCATACTGCTTGGGCATCCATTACATAGCAAGATTAAAATTGTTTTAATTAAATAAATAACATTTAACATGAAGAATTATTTACAGAGTACGTTAAGTCTTGGAAAGTAAAATGCAAAAACTGCTTCTAACGTAAGACACACGATATATGTTAGAATGTTATTTTTTATGAACGCTGGAACGATGTCAGTATTCGAATCCGGTAAAATAGTACAAATTACGTCGTTAAGTGGCAAGTATTTGAGGTGAATTAGTAGTTAAAAGGAAAACCAGTCGACCCTTAAGGTAAAGTTGTGATGATAAGGGTCGAGAACTATCATTGAATGCTTCTGAATAGTGGAGGATAAGGAGAAGGAGGCGAGGCCTAATACTGACAGTGATGAATGGCCTTAAATAGGGCTGGAAAGCTGTGGAAGAACAGATGCAGTGCAAGGTGACAGTGGAAGAGTATAGAAACGGGAGGCGGATGACAGAGAGAGAGAGGGAGGTGGAAGAGAGGGAGGTGGGAGAAAGAGGGGAGGAGGAGGAGGAGAGGAAAAAGAGAATGCTTTCGAGCGACAGTCAGTTGTTGATGTGGAATGATGGACAAACTATTTTCTTTTCATATGGCAGTTCTTTTATAATTCTCATCCATCCTAGTAAAACTTTTCGTTTCGTGTTTGTGCACCACATTAACAAAGTACACATAATTTTGATTTAATTGCCTTAAAGCAGTTCGAGGACTGAGGCAGAGAAAATAAAGTTTCGTTTCTACGCGCACACAAACAGAATCACTCAAACCACACACGCAAACATTAGCCTTTGTCACGACTAATTATCCGAAATGGTCGTCTGCCGCAAAGAAATATTCAGAAGACGCTACGATACTTCACTATACGAATTTCAATTTTCTAACCTACTTATGCAACATTAATAGACGCTATTGTAATTAGGTCACTTTACGAAATGGTCGTCTGCCGCAAAGAAATATTCAGAAGACGCTACGATACTTCACTATACGAATTTCAATTTTCTAACCTATTTATGCAACATTAATAGACGCTATTGTAATTAGGTCACTTTACACAAAGTAGTCAATCGTTCTAATGTCGATAAGACAATTAGTTCAACTTGACATATAAAAAACATTATTATTATTTTTTTTATGATTTCTGTGTTTGTATTTGGGCAGTCACTTCGAGTTAAATATCAAAGAAAATATACACGCCGTAAGCGCTATTTGAGTTCATGGATAAAACTCTACTTTTTTAACAGTATGATGATTAAGTTATAGTAGTTACTTTTGCGACAGTTTTTGGCAATTTTTTTTACAAATCGCTTATGTATTCACTTTGTCTGTCAGACTGTGCAGACGATAATATCTCTGAAACGGTCCAACCTAGAGAAAACAAATTCTCAGGATAAATCACTACATTACATGTGGCGGACTGGGAACAGCTGATGGGAGGCTGATTATGCCGCATTGTTATTGATTGCCCCATAAGAAAAGTACGGAAATGGGTGATGAGGTTTTTATATTTGCATTTTAAAATTATTTCCCGTCATGATTCGAACTATCGGAAAGTTTGGAAATTGTAGGTTCTTATTTCTGGAGATGGAATCCAAATCCCTGTTGATTTAGCGTAAATTTTTAATTGTTATCGGAAAAAAAGTGAGAATTTTTCTGGGTTTCAACAATTGACTGCCATGGTAACGAGCTCAATGCTTTTATATGGGTAAACTTTTAATGGGGATCAGAGAGATATTATATTATAATGATGCCATTAATATTAAACTACGACCAATGGAATAAATTTATTTTTTGTAAAAAATCGCCTTATAATATCTGCTTTCGCAGCACTTTCCTAACTTGTTTATAGCCTTGTTGTGACTATTGGAGATACCAGAGGAAAGTATTTTTTAAGTGCTTGTTCTTGAATTTTTTCAGCCATAAGACGATCTCGATAATTCTCTATTGAATTAAAATCAATGTTGACATTATGGCATAAATTTATAGAATGAAATGGGAAAATTGCGTAATGACAGTGTTCGAGAGGTCGTTTAGAACTTATAATTGTGGAGGAGCAATTTAATTTTTTTTATTTAAAAAAAGAAAAACTCGCCTTATCTGCTTTCGCAGTACTTCCCAAACTTGTTAAATATTGCTAACCGACAGTAAATTTTTGAAAAATTTCGGTATCCACCTCAAATCCTTTAGCGGCCCATCGGCTGAGTAACGCTTTTTTTGTTACTAGGAGAGAAAGTGATAACACGCAATTCCTAAAGTAAAAATATCAGTGCGATATAAGTACATTGTATAAACTTTCTCATATACTAATGTATCGTTTAGTTGTTTTGAAAAATATGAATTATGCAGAATCGTTATAAATATCAACTTAAATAACTATACGAATTTTGATGAAAATCCGTTTTTTCGAAAATCCAATTGTTATTCAAGTTGCCCAAGAATAAACTAGCCTTATATTCATTCTTTGATAAATATGACACATGTATTATTTCAGACGTAAACTCTAGTAACTGTACGAAATTTGATCAAAATCGTTAGAGCCGTTTTTGAGAAAATCACATTGTTGCTAACGATGCCTAGAATAAACTAGCCTTATATTCATTTTTTGAGAAATATGAACTATGTAGTATTATTGAAGACGTAAACTCAAGTAATTGTACGAAATTTGATCAAAATCGCTTTGAGAAGATCAAATTGTTGTTAACAATGCACAGAATAACCTTCCCTTAATTACTGATCAATGTCAACCATTTCTTCATAGCTTCTATTTTGTATGATAAAATGCCTAAGTACGAGATTTCCTTCATTTTTGCTCTACCGTTTAGGCTCTACAGCCACGAACAGACAGACCCACAGACAGACGGCATTGCGAAAACCACTTTTTCGGACTCAGCTACACCTAAAACGTATATTTCCATCAAAATCTCGAGATCGAATGTTTTCGCAATAACAAGTTTCTCAATTTACATACTTCGTATATGAGAAAGTAAAGAGGACTGAGTTGGGACATTCTTTTTATTTCGCGACAAACTTCTCAGGTCGCTCAATCCTCGTGGAACACCGAACCAAATTTCACGGCATCTTTTAATCACCGAATATCCGAGTGTAAAATAACCACTGAAGTTATAAGTTAATGAAACAGTTACAATAATTCGACAATTAAAATATCGCTTCCTATAAATAATTTCCTTCTTCGATCGTGACTTGAGAAAAATAAAATGATAATAACCTTC
This sequence comes from Uropetala carovei, assembly GCA_036926305.1. Classification (NCBI taxonomy): domain Eukaryota; kingdom Metazoa; phylum Arthropoda; class Insecta; order Odonata; family Petaluridae; genus Uropetala; species Uropetala carovei. Next base: position 2,077,883 of record JAXCHB010000140.1, read on the forward strand.
CATTCCAAATATTTCAAAATATACCGAAGATCACTTATTGCTGACCTCTGTTTTTGGGAGTATGTAAGCGTTCATTAATCTTCAATGGCATTTCAGATCTATACTGTCGCACGAGGCTTATAATTCGAAAGCAGTCTCGTGTTTTTCTGCATTTTTCAGAGAGATCGCTCTCACGTTAAGCTCCTCAAGATCTATTATTTCCTAAGAAACATCAATTCCATCGCTTCTACCTATTAATAATTATCAAAATTACTTACAAAGCACAAGGTGGTAGATAAGATGTAAGAATTAATGAATGTGAGGAAGGGGGAGAGGGAGGGAGGGGGAGGGGGAGAGGGAGGGGGAGAGGGAGGGGGGTAGAGAGGGATTAAGCTAGAGAGGAAGGGAGAGAAGAAAGGGAAAGAGAGAGGAAGAGAGGTAGGAAGATGAAGAGGGAGGCTTTTCATAATGGCAATGGAAAGGTGAGGGAGGGAGGTGGTGAGTTGGGTTGGGGGTTGGCGATCCAGCGTCTGCGAGTCAGATTCTTGCGCGAGGGGAGAGGTTGGCATCTACTGTTAAGAATGGGGATTATCGGTAACAGTTACGTCGTAAATCGAGTAAAAGAAGGAAAGGACAGGACAGCAAAAGTTAAATGCACGCCATTCTCTTGTTGTTAAGAGAATAATCAATATGCAAAAGGCTTACGTATGAAGTTTCTTTTCTTTTGGAGAAATTATAATTAAAAAAGATTAAAATGGAAATAGCTTAGAATTACGTGAAGATTCGAAAAATACATTAACGTTCGTTGAAGTCTCCAATGCACGCATTGAATTAAATGAAACAAAAATATGAGTGAATGGGTTGTAATGAAAACATTCACTTTTTATCTACGTTGGTTGAGAATCAATAATTTGGAAGTGTTTCTCACAACTTCTGTACAACTTCCCTCTAATGACACTAATAACGGCGACATAATTCCCAACGACTTTTAAGTATGAAATGACCATATCACAAATGTTGCTCTTTTGCAAAATAAACTAATATCTTTATTTTATTTAGACTATTATATAAAATATTCTGCTATGATTATTTTAACTGTGTTTATCGTTATATTTTCACAAATTTTAAATTAATTTATGAATTATTTCTGTTTGGTAAACTACTGATATGTAGAGCATGAGAAAACAGGAGAAAAAATGCTCATCATAACAGCTTATGCCTGCTTGCATAGTGATCTTCAGATCATTCTTTCTATCAATCTACTGATATGTAAGCAAAATAAGAAAAATCTGATGTGGCCAACACATGACTTTCTCCATATTTGGGGTATAGTTATTTAAATTATTATGAATAGCATTATGGGGCAAAATTATTATTTCCTATCGTAAAAGTCGTCCTTTTTGCCGTAAATTAGGTATATTTTGAATATGTTTACAGAATTCACCGCTAAATGGTGGTGGCGCTGTATACTGGTATTAAGAAAAAGCAAAATATCTCCGAAATGGATGGTTCTACGAAAATTTGTTTCAAACAAAACTTGGAAGAAATATTATTCTCTACAACTTTGGTCCTTACGAAGATGACCAATTACGACGTTTTTAAGGAGATATTGACGAAAACCGAAAAAACCGATTATTTTTATAAATAATTCCTAAACAATAACTGCTATGGAAAATTACTTCAAATGAAAGTTGTATGAAATTACGTTCTATAACCTTTATATAGAATTGTATATACAATAATGATGTTTTCACGGAGAAATATCGCAAAAACAGAATCGGGCTTCGAATAAACCTCGACTTTCGGTTAACCGTTATTGTCCAAAACTAATCAGTTCTTTTTTCTCATGCTAAAGTGTTATATATGAAATTTGGTAACGATATGGCAAGTACTTTTTGAGTTAGAGCGCCCACAATCACATACACACGCACACACACACACCCACAGAGACATCATTCCGAAAATAGTCTAAACGTGTTCTAAGGACCTCAAAACGTGTATTTCCGTTTAAATTTGGAAGTCGATTTTTTTTATGAACACAATACTTGCCCTTTACTTCGTATGGAGAAAGTAAAAAGGCGTTCTTTTAGCTATTAACCGTATCAAAGACTTTGTAATTTGCAATTAATTCGTTTGCATTATTCAGAGCAGAAATCAAAGTTTACGATAAAAAGATACAATTGCGTGAGCAATAATATTATTTATAACTGTTCTTTCTTCTTTAAAACGTTTATGTCCTGCATGTTTACGATAGAAATTCAACATTAATGGGGAATTTACACAAAAGATACCGATGACAATTGGCTCACGAGAAAAAATGGCCTCCTAGGTCAGGGATCTGTAACGTTTTTCAGTTGGGTGCCACTCTATATCAATATTTGTAATCCGTGATTCTCCGCGCCTGCCCCACTTAAATTCATTCTGTCCGTGACGCTTACGAAATGCGGTTCTTTTATTATAAGGAATCCTGATTATAATGCAGTATCATTATAATACACGATAAAATTGAAATAAAAGTTAATATTCTTTTATGAATGCATAATTTTCGTAGTTATTCTCTAAAATATCGTGCAACTTAAAATCTCTTCGGGTTCCACCTTTTGGTTGCCGGCCCCTGCGCTAGTTACTAATTTCAACACAAATTGATAAATTTGTGTTAGATGGATTAGAGGGATAAAAGCTTTTCACAGTTTCTAAAAGCTTTTTCGATAACTGATAAAGTTGCGATGAAATTTGTGTAATTACAGCTTTGAATATGATTTATAAGAAAAACTAATTATTTACGAAACATTATACATCTGGTGAAGTTAACGACATTCAATTAATAATTTTAGTGAAAATATTTTTTAAGCATAACTCTTTATATTTCCATTCAGCTATGATAACGAAATCTAAACGACAAAACAGTAATAGGACAATAATAACAGTAGAAATGATTTTATTAACGCAGTAGAAGACAAAATACGATGTATTTTAAGCTAAAAATATGACAGATTTTTCGTTAGTAAAAATCGAAGTGCAATCCATTAAATTATGAAACAGCAATGTTTCCTAATTATAGAAAACTTCACTAATTAATATTCAATCTAACCTAGTTACTAAAAATGATGAACTTGTTCCACATCGGTGGAAGATCATCCCTTAGGGTCTAATTTGGAGGGTCATGGGCCAAGTAGGATGGGATCGTATCCCCCCTTCAACGAGTCCGTTTTGTTTCTCGTGGCAACCGCGCTCGTAATGAGAGATGTTTCAGTAAGGCCGAAAATTACTTGGCTGGCGGGGATGAGTCGCGTGAGGACGCCTCTCTCCCACCTATCCATCCCCTTTCCTCTCTCCGACCCTTTCCATACGCCTCTCTCTCTTCCTCCTTGCATTCTCTTCCCACGCGGCGTAATTGAAGGCTGCGGGCCTGCTCCGGGCGCATTCCTTCCCTTTTCTTATTCCCTCTCTACCGCCTATCTTTCTCCTGCACCTTCTCTCCGCCCTGAATTAGTCCACACGGACCATGGGAAACGCTTTGGAGAGAGAGAGAGACTGAGAGAGAGAGAGACTGAGAGAGAGAGAAAGTTGATGGCGCCACCGCCGCGCGGTAAACCACAGAAGATTCATTAGATCGGAAAGAGGATGTAGTTGCTCCGAGGACCGTCGATATAGTCGGTGGCGCTGCCGGCGCTTCTCTTTGGTTGCTCCCGAGTTCGAGTATGTGCAGCGTTATCTGTCGTGGATGATCGTTTTCATGTCATTTCCGCAGACTGCCCTTTATGCATCTGATCGAGTCATTTATGACGTGAGGTTTAGATTTCAAGGCGTTAATTTTAAGATTAAGCTTATATTTGCATTCTCTACGGTTCCGCCTGATGAGTTTGCTTTGGACTTGGTATACTTTAATGAATGGCTGATTGTGAGTAGAATCGAACAAAGACTTTGGTTCTATGGTTTCTCCCATTTAATTGCAGCAATGCGTTCACTCGTACGACTGTTGTTATGCGGCTCCCTTTGAATTGAAAATATTTAAAATAATAAACTTTAAAGCGAATTCCTTTATTTTATATATATCCGTTAATAATATTAATCACATCCTTTTCTCTAAAATTTTCTGATGTACATTATTATTCGTGAGTATTTTATACTATTTTGGAATTTCGCCTAACGTCTAACATAATTTTGCGGCCCACAGTTTGAGAAACACTGCACTAAAGTAACAAGTTAGGAAAGTATGTACTGCGAAAGCATATATTGTAAGGCAAAGTTTTTTATAAAAAATAAATTTCTTCCATTGGTCGTACCGTTTAATATTAATGGCATTATAATAAATATCTCCCTTTGATTCCTATTAAAAGATTACGCACATAAAAAAACACTAGCGGAAGATCCAGTTGAATTTCAAGGGATTTAGTGAATCTAAAACCTGTAACCTTTTAACATGTAAACATCGCAAGAATAAGTTAGTACACAGTTTTAACCGCCGAATAAAGCAAAAATGAAGAAATCCGGTTGGCATTCACCTATTTCAATGAATGAAAGAAGATAATCTTGCACTGTAAAAAATCGAAAATTACGTGTAAACTTACACATGTAGCTCTCATATGTAGTAACTTATCCTGAAAATTTGGTTTCTCTAGGTTGAACCGTATCATAGATATCGTCTGCACGGTCGGACGTACGGACGGACGGTCGAATGGACAGACTGACAGGCAAAGTGAATACATAAGCAATTAGTAAAAAAATCGTTAAAAATTAAAAGCCCCGGAATTTGATTATCTAATGAATCTCTTCCGATTTTCCATCCCGTTTTATCCTATTTTATTATTTTAACGCTACAATCTTCTCCAAGATAAACTTTTCTTTCAAATTGCAGTTTAACAAGTGCTGCAGTTTGTTCGTAATTTTCTACCCTTGGTCTGTTTAATTTTTTTATATTTTCCACAATCCGCTGTAAACATTGACTGGTAAGAAAATATGTATAAGTATGTAGACAATAATCTTTAGAGGGTCAAATGTAATTTCCTCTTTTCCATTTTAATTCCTAGTGTCGTTCATTACTGTTGCCATCCTTACCTGGAAACTGCCAAAGCACGATCCTCCTGGAAGCGTGACGTAGCACACGTAGGGCGGACTGGAAGCAGGAACGGATTCGTATATGACGAGTGCTCCATTACGGAGTTCGGCTCCCCTTGCAGCTTTCATTTGCCAAAACTCCTGCAGCGCCTCCACAACGTTCACTGTAGAAAAATCAATAAAAATATTTTAGATTAAGACTGCTTTTAAATGCTGGAAGATAAATAAAAATTTCCGGAATTGGAATATGCTATCGAATGATTTTAGAATTGTTAGCATCGAATGTCAAACGTATATTCTGCGCGAAAGCGTGTTGGGAGATGACGTGACCGAGAGTGCGGCGCGTGTAGAGCGACACTTTCTAACGAGCGGCGAAATGATTCTCAAATATTGCGTATACTAGAAGCAGATTGAAGTTAACCGTTAAACTAAGAATATCGGATATAGCAGAGCAAGCATTCACAGTACTTGTCATCATTCATTAATAATTCTCTTAATATAATACTAGCTGGGGTACACGGCGTTGCCCGAAGTACACACCTTCAGGTTTCCCTAAGTACACATGCCAAGTTTCAGCTTTCTAGTTTTATTGGTTTTGGAGTTACAGCGTTAACACTCAAACAAACTAACACATATTTTCTTTCATTTATATGATAAATCAAAATGTACAACTTTATCTTCGTAAATGTACCTACGACGAGAAAATAACTATGTAACTTTCAATATTAAATTTAGAAAAACGTACGTCCCTATTCTCATCTAACTAAATTTATGCGTGAGCCTATTTGCGTTAGCAGGCATTACAGATGTATAATATAATAGTTTTACTTACAAAAACGTAATATTCCAGCATAAAATTAATGATGAAATGCCTTGTTAAACGCTTCCCAGACGCAGTCAACAGTTTAATTATCTTTAAATATTTATGTTGCTATGCGTCATTAATTTCGATGCTTAAACAAAAGTTCGAAGCGAACAACGCTTTTCTTTCGTCAATTTGAATGTTTAATTGGCACTAATTGAATCGAAGACAACAATGATGGTCGCCTTGGCAACGCCCGGAATGAGTACGAAAAATACGCAAAATTTCGAAAACAAATGCGTATTTCTAAAAACTTCGACCGTGTAACATGTAAACATTGCTAGAATAAGATAGTGTAGTTTTTTCTCCGTCGAATAAAGTATAAAATAAAGAAAATCGGTTCATATTTACGTATTTTGATGAGCGAAGGAAAAAAACCCAGCACTCTGAAAAATCGAAAATCCCGTGTAAACTTATGGAAAAATATAATTGCCTCCTGGATTCGAACCCGGGACACTTTAGCAAACGAAAATAGTTTTTCAGGGACCTCATAGCCAGTAGAGACAAAACGCCATTTAAAATTATGCATTTCTCTTGCTTCTACGATCTGTAGTTTCGAGTTTTAAAATCATGATACACACATACATACACAGATACACACACACACACATTCACTTTTATATAATAGACTGGCTGAAAGTACCCGGCGATGCCCGGGTTATGCCAAACACGTAACCAAGTGACCAAGAGAAAGTCGCCTTTACACTGTAATCCATAAATCTTAAGAATTTTAACTTGTAAGAACATTCAAAATGGGATCGAATCTTTAATAAAGCATACTTACCTTCTAATTACAGCAAATGCCCCATATATTGCTGTGCGGTATGTGTGTCATTTACGAACCAAAGAAGCATTTGTCACTTTCTGGGGAAATGTTGGCGTCCTAGAAAATCTTGTATAGATTAGACGTTTTATTCACAACCACAAGCTTATGTCGAGTGACTTCTATGGAGAGTATTATAAATGTGCGTTAGTAAGCATTACAGATGTATAATATAAAGGTTTTACTTGCTAAAAGGTAAGATTCCAGCATACACACGATGAATTGTCGTTATAACCGCTTCCCGTACGCAGTCAACAGAATAATTATCCTTAACTATGTACGTTGCTATACATCATTAATTTCGATGCTTAAACAGCGAATAAATAAGTTTACAAATAGACGAAAGTTTAGCGTTATTCGATTCGCACTTTTGTTTAAGCAACGATACGATGTTTATTGATCTTTCATTTCTTGTAAGTAAAATCATTATATTCTACATTATAATGTTTATTAACGTAAATAAGCTCACGTATCTGGTGTACGTTTACCAGTCGGTGTTCAATCATGGACAACTGTACGTTGCTTTTTCAAGACATAAAAGTAAATATTTCTGCGAGGTTTAATTACACAAGAAATGAAACTGGATTTGGCGAAAGTAATATGATAGGAAATAAAATTATCGTTATATTTGAATGCAATAGGCCAGGAAACAGACTGTTACAAGCAAATATGATTAATTGTTAAGAAAATCTAATTGTAATTTAAAAAGTATCTACTATATATTTTAAAGAGTTTGTATGATGTGCTGTAGTAGCTTCACTAAATACGTTGAAATTCAACGGGAAATTCTGCTAGTATATATATATATATCCCAGCGACTCTCCTTCCGGTAAGTGCTCACTGGGTTTCCTTCAACACCTAGTTGCCCTAAATATCGTCATTTACCTTTCCTCTTCCGTAAGTTTATATATATATATATATATATATATATATATATATATATATATATATATATAAGATTGCAACTAGTAGTTGAGAGGGATAGGAGGGACCCAGTGGACACAACTGATGTTGTGGACGTCCATGGCGATATATATATTTAGGACAACTAGGTGTTGAATTAAACCCAGTGAACACTTACCGGAAGGAGAGCCGCTGGGGTGTTGGAGAGACACATCTGTAGAGGTTATTGGAGCTTTCGGGATGATCCCTTCGTCAGCACAACAGAGATGTGCCGTAACAATGGTATGGCGAAGGTGGCATTTGCCATAGGCGGCGCTTGCAATAGGTGCCAAACGTTCCCGAAAACAGTGCAAAAAGTGCATTTTCCAATACATATTATTTTAATACTCAAACTTTAATTTATATATTATAATAATGCTATTATTCTTTATTAAAACTCAGAAAAAATGATATCCTACATAACCAAGGTGTTTCCTAAAATTTGGCCATAGGCGCATATCGCCTAGATACGTCTCTGCAAGACACACACACACACACAGACATATATATATATATATATATATATATATATATATATTACATATTATCTGGACTTAAATTTTTGATCGTAAGTTCGAAAAAACGCAAATTCGCGGAAACGTAAATTCCGTGAAAATTTAACATTATTCTTATGGTTCAATCGCCGCGGCCAAAAGAAATAAAAATGCGTAAAATCAGAAATCGCAAAATCGAAGTTTTACTGAGTGTATACACAGGCACGCGCACAGACGAAAATTTTAGAAAAGTCATTGTGTGATGAACTAATTTATGTTACTTAGTTAATATGTTTTTGGTTCGGTTTTTGATAATCCAAGCCATTTTTAAAAATGCTTGGGTTCCGCCAGGTGAGTGTTCACATGCTGTTTCTTTAAAGTATATTACGTTAACACAACAACATAGCTTAAAATAATAAACTTAGCCAGACTTAGTAATTGTTGATTTTTATAAACTTCAAATTATGAGAAAAATGATCTTCTTCTTATTAAGTCTATTTCTTGAGTAAATGCTAAAGGAATGTATCAAGGAAATCTTGTACTCACACACTATACATAATATCTTGCTTTTATTGTCGATTCGGCGACAGTTGGCTTAGTCGATAAATAAAGAAGTCCTGTAAACTTTAATAACAACATTAGATTACAATGAAACAATATTAAATTATAACTCCCGTCCTTTGGTGGTAAATTGAAATTCGTGTAATTCAGATAATTCTGAGGCTTGATATCTGAAAGTTTTATCAACAGAGAATATATTGAAAATTCGTGATCTGGAGAATGCTTTCTGCCACTTGCCAATCAAATGAATTAAGGCGGAACATAATTTGTTTTGCTCATTCTCGAATTAACTGGAACAGATCATTTCAATGATGACCGATAGAGATGCCAATGACAGTGACGCAGCGTTTCGAGTATGGTAAACGGCGTGGTGCTATTAGCAGGTGGGAAAGGGTGGGGGGGGGGGGGAAGAGGGGTGTGAGGGGAAGGAGAGAGAGAGTGGCGAAAGAAAGGGTTTCAAAATACGAGAGAGGACATCCGAACCTCGGAAATTTCTCTTACTTAGATTATTAAGTAGATTTCCCGACTTACAATGGAAATTGATATTCGATTTACGAGAATTCGACTTACGATACGATATTCAGGAACAAATCAGAGGCGTAAGTCGGGAACGGCCTGTTTTCTTACACGTTCTTCAGAAAACGTAAGATGAGAGAGCCATCTCCTGCGGCATTTATTTCGGTGATGATGGGTACCGGCACACTTCCATTCCTGACTACAAAATTACAATAGTCCTGAAACCCTATACATACGTTAATTCGGAACAGCCATAAACAAGTTAGGAAAGTGTACAACGTATCACAAATGGGAGCGTTTCGTGCAATGGAGTATTAGAAAGAAATTATATACCTGTACGTAAGGGAAATAGCGTTTTAAAGTGTTTTCTTCGTCATAAATAATCCATTTTCTTCCTATTTAATAATACTGCATGCACACTTAAGGAAATTAAACGTTTGTTTGTGAGATTGTTTATGTTAGCAACAATGAAGTAACCTTGCAAGAAATTTTCAACTCGATTTAAGACTTTCTTGTTCGATTTATGGATAACGGCTACTCCTACGATAAAAATGTATAGGAAAAGAAATACTCTAATTTATGAGTTCTACAAGTTTTATTTCAAAAATATTTTGATATGAGCAATACTTTACGAGATATGACGGAAAGTTGATTTTTCATCACCAGTAAAGTGGTACCCCTGATTGGCTTACGTGATTCATTTTTGCGTTTTTCTTATTATATTTGATTGTAAGTCCTTAATATCAAATTTCATGAAAATCCGTTCGGTAGAAGCCGAGAACGAACATGCGGACGGACGGACGGACAGACAGACGGATTGCCCGGTAACATTCCCGCATACCATCACCTTAACTTATTATCGTCTTTCTATCAAAAACGTCACCGCTTCAGAGAGAGAGAGAGAGAGCAGGCAGCCCTGCCATACTCCTCTTTTTAATGTGTGCAACCATTCCCGATTCGCCGTATGTAAACAACGAATGAAATAATTGATACTTTCCCAGTGGCCGCCATTCTAAGATTCTCGCACCCACTCATACTTCGAATTCACTATTTCAGCCTTTCGCAAAATACGACAAATGACATCGGGGCTGTATAATAAACTTCGATGCACACAATACTGTTTCCTCATTTCTCATCATAACAGCTTATGCCTGTCGCATAAGGATCTTCGGATCATCCTTTCTATCAACACAATACTATACTTGAACCGGACATAACTGGACCCTTGCTCCGCCCCTGAGCCGTTCGAAGGATCCCAAACAATAAGAAGAAGGCCATGTGTGTAATCTTCCCACTGTCTGCAACAATTCATCGAGCGTACGTTTCGTTTCTGTTGTGTTTTTATAAATTTAATTTCTTCGCTAGATAGTATTTTATTTGCTTTAGTAATTGTTATTCTTGTTTAGTATCGAATCTTAGAAGTTTAGATTATCAGTTATTTTACAGTTTTCATTGTTTTTTGTCCTGATATGGTTGAGAGAGCGTTCTTCTTTTAAGATATGTGCATTTGTACCCATAGGTTTTTATTTTAAGAAAATGGGAAGAGAATCGGACAACAGGACCTTTGGCCATTTCCTTTGCGAGCACCTATTTTAGGCATATACTTTTTCGACCCTTCTGAGAAGGATTTCTTAAGAAGAGAAATGGTGATCAAATTGGTCGAAAACGTCTGCCAAAAACCATCGACTAAAAATAGGGTTGGCATTGAGCATTCCATATTTAGTATTATTTGTTGTACTCTACCCTCTTTGTACCATCCTCCATCTCCAGTCTTTTTGATAAGGCGACCCACGAATCCAAATTTTATTGGTACAGCGACCCATCGATTTACTGTCTCATGGTTTTTGTATCTTCGGTCTTCGGCAATCATCTGTTTCGTACATTTGCGTATTTTACAATAATTACCAGAGGCATTCAGGCAAAAATTTTATTTAAAACTCTTATTAATATGGAATTTGTTGAAAAATATTTATTATATGTACAGGGTGTTCAAAAAGTCACAGTATGAACAGTTGAAAAAATAATTTCTAACCTTTACTCTTTTTTATGTTAAAATTTAATGACATCAATTTCAAAATCTATTATAAATTATGTACATATTTTAATTTCAAAAAATTATAACAAAAAAATTAAAAATTATCTTTTTAACTGTCCAGTGACCTTTTGAGCACCCGGTACTTTTAAAAAATATTCAACTTTTGTCTATGTGAAAGTAAGAACACCAAGTATCCAGTGGCGCGCACACGGGATGTGGGGAAGGGTGAAGGGGGTCAACTGGGTCACCTTGGAAAATTGTGACTTTTTCTCAACTGTGGAAACATACGTACATAGGCAGGTATTTATTTTAAATTTGGGTCATGGGCGCCGTCAGAGAGGAGTAGGAGACGGTTTGTTTTTTAACATAAATATATAATTAATAATGCAATACGCGACATGTAGGTGTTGATGTAACTTTCATGCAACTTTTATGCTTGCCAAATATTTCGGACCCCACATTGAGAGAAACCCGTGTGCGCCACTCCAAGTATCTGATTGTGGAATAGTGCTTCATCAGGTATAAAAATTTAGTTTAAAAACGTAGTTACACAATCAGTGCCAAATATGATGAACTAAGAATTTTTTAATCGGTTTACCCATAGTAAAGTCTATCTTGGCAAGTACGTATCAATGCGATGGCTTACACTACGTACCGCTTCCTAGCACTTAAAAAGCTCGTGATTCACTTGCATGGGCTTCGCGAGCCACAGGTTGGGAAACACTGAATAAAGGGAATGTCTTATGCGCGAGACGTCCTCCCTTCCTCCTCGATCCTTTTCTATGGCCTTTAAAATTGATTGGATCTTCCTCAGTATTTTCATATTTATACTCTCATAAAACTTCTTCTATACAGGACGATCTGAGAAAAATATCTGCGATGATGAAAATCACTCCGGCCACCGTTAAATGATTCCACCATAATTCAAGATGGCTCGAGTCTTTTCCTTACCTCCACTTATTCAATAAAAGTATCTAATCACCGGAATCCCGTCTTTATGATGGTCGAGGCTGACAGTCGTGGGTGCAATTCTCGAGCATCGACGTTGACATTCACGCATTAGCGTTTTTACAAAAATTCACAACTGCCAACTCGAGAGATGATATCTTCACCAAAAATATTTTCAATATTTAACCTACATTTCATGTATGGGATTGATTTCAATAGTACGAGATTTTGTCGCGGTCTACATTTTTCAATACAGTATTCCTAAAACAATTGTATAGGTCGTTTCATATATTTTTATCTTTCAACTGGTAATTATATTAATATAATTGCAAAAACTAAAATACTGTAAAGGGGATTATATGAAGTACTGTATCTCAAAGTGGGAGTCGCGGCCCCCGATGTGACCGTGAAGCTTTTCACCGGGGGACCGCTGAAAAATGGGCCGATAATAAAGATGCTGAATTAATTTCATTCTTAAATAAACAATAAGCTGATAAAACGTAAATTGATTAAATGATGCAGTGTGTCGAAAGGGGATCTTTTGTTTTTACTGTGACACTGCTTTCCAATCACTATGCTAAAGAAGTTTGGGAGGAACACACGTCAGTCGGTCGAGAGTATTTTCTGCATTGATAACAAAAAGCCATATTTAATAGTAAACACACAATTTAATAGACAAAGTACTTCATAGGTATAATTAAGATTCATTAGTAATTATCCTTTGAAATTGATAAATCACATTTTAAGTAAATTTTATAAGTTAGGGGGCCTCGAAATTTTTTATCCACATCAACGGTGCCTCAGACTAAAACAGTTTGGGAACCACCGATATAAAGAATACGGCGTAAAATATTTTATGCAATTCAATTAAAAACCGGCGTCGATAATTGTTTTTTGGAAAAAGCGTAGAAATCGTTATGTTGCAAATACTTTCGATTAAACTTTTCAAAAGTAATTTTGAAATGGATTCTGCGTAAAATTATCTACGAAGGAGCATATTTTTCAATTACGTAACACAAAATTATAATTTGGCAACACTGCCTCCTCCCCTCGGGAGAAGGGCAGGAGCGTACATATGAAACGCGCACTATAGTGCAACCTTCGCGAATGCAACGCACGTAAATCAAAACGAAGATACGAAATAAGATGACCGGCGGCGAATATTTTTAGGGTGTCATTAAAGGTCACGGTCCAAGTTCACCGTCCTTCTCACCGATTGAATACGCACGCTCACTCCCGTGGGGCAGAAGCCCCCCTTCCTCTTCTCCCACCCCACGCCAGACGCATCACGGGGGCCTCCTACGAGGCGAAGCGACTCCAAAATTGTCTAAAGGCGGAATTTTCACGAAGGGAAAAAGAGCAGAAAAACAGGAGGCGAATATAAAGTAGATTTATTGAAGGTGGTTTGAATATTGTTATTCTCGAGCCATAATCTAACTCCTTCATCCCATGTCCGTTTAAGCGTTTATGTCGGGGATAAAATGAGCAAAAGGGAGCGCTCTCCCTCCCTCTCCTCCTGCCCACGCTGCTCTTCCTCCCCCTCCTCCCGAACCGATCTGCCTAAACGGGACAGGAGTAAAGGGGGAAGGGGGAATGGAAGACAGGAGCCCCCGAGGGAACGCAGGGAAGGGGACGGAACGAATTAGAGAGTGAGCTGATCCCCTTAAATAGAAGTGGGTGGAATACAAAAGCCACGGGATGTAGTGAGAGAGAGAGAAGGAGATAGTAAAAAGGAGTGCGTGCCGTGAGGAAAACGCAAGAAGTGGTAAACGGGAAAAAAGAAGGAAAGAAATATAAATAGTTACGATTAGAAAATTACCTTTAATACCTAAGTTGAAATCTATTTCTTACAAATTCAATATTGAATCGCAACAAAAATAATCATCACCAAAATTTTCCTTGTCGATCTTTATTTTTCGAATTACAATTACGCGTAATATAATGACTAAAATTAATCGAGAAAGCGACCGGTTTAGTTAATAATCGAAAGGAGCAAATAAGAGCTAATAAAGCACGCGAGTAAAACAAAAGAAGTAGAGAGCAGTGGAGGGCGTAGCTTGGAAATAGAGAGAAAAGTGTGCAGAGATGGGTGTTTGCAAAATCGGAGTAACTTGAGGAGACTTGAGTAGGTGAAATGGAAGCCCGAGGAGGCAGAGAGAGGAAGAGAGGGAGGAAGAGAGGGAGGAAGAGAGGGAGGAAGGAGAAGAGAGGGGGAAAGAAAGGGGAGGGGAGTTTCGTCTGGAGAGTCGAGTACCCGAGGATACCTGTTTAATAATATAATATTCCGCTTTCATATTCAACAATTTTTATATTTATTGTAAGTGAAAATAAAAATTTTAAACTGAAAAAATTAACGCATGAATAGATCTAGAGCACTGTATATCGCGTTAAACCAATTACCGTATTGTGAGTGCTTAGCAGTCCAATGGATGTTCCACCCGCTACAGACTCATTCTAAGGCCCCCCTTCAGCAAATCACTTCGCCATCACCAAAATTCCATTTCCTTCCTCGAGCGATTACTAACCCAACCCTTCCCTACCGAGATTTTACCTTATCGTACGTTTATACATATAATGAAGTATTATGATAAAAATGTTTTAGAAGTAATTGAATAATCGTTATGTCGCCGCAGTTGGTATAAATTTCAGCGTAACATTTATGGTTATAATCTCATTTTTCTTCGCAGTATTTCAGTTTATGCTGGATTTTGGTCACAAGACCTCAAAACCTCTCCCATCGAATGTCAACATAAATTGACCATATAGGTTAAATGTTTAAATATAGCGTTTTATTCAGATTTTATATTCATCATTCCCGAAAAACAAAAATGCCACACATGCCTACATTTTTCATTTAAGGAATGCTCCCAACTCATATTTAACTTACTCTTTTCAAAAAGAAGCGATTTTGAAACACCTGAGCAATCTACACCCAAAAAATTGATAAACTAAGCTGCATCGAATGCGAAACATGGAGGAATTTTGTAATAATAATCAAGCGGTATACTGTAAAATATCTAATATTCAACATTAATAAAGATAAAAATCTATTAAATCATGACACATCTTCAACTTAAAAAAGCTCCTTCAAATTATGACGATAATCTTATTCTAGTTCTACAGAATAATTCTCATTCCTAAACAGGAGAGCCCTTCCCCCAAATATGCCCTATAAGAAGAAATCATCGCGGATGCTGCCGAAATTTCCTGGACGAAACACGGATGCTTCACAATTGAAAACCCAGTCACTTGATTTTTGTGACAAAAATCATTAATTTAATACAATCCGTAATCCGAGCTCCAAAATTAATGTTAAGGATTCCTGATGGGCTGGTGAAGGGTGAGGAACAGAAGAGATCCGGCAGCGAAGGTGAGAGTGAGAGAGAAAGGTTGGGTTGGAGGAAGAGAGGGGAAAGAGAGGGTACCGTGTTTATGGGAAAGTCGGATGGAAATCTTTTTGGAGGGTAGGGCGGAGATAAACGTGGTTCGAATCATGGATTCATATTTAATAAGTATGGCCTTGACGGATGAGAGGAGAAGATGCGCGGAAGAGAGAGAGAGAGAGAGGGAGAGGAGGAGGGAATGAGGGGGTGGGAAAAGAGAGAGAGAGATGCGAGAAAAAGGAGAGACGAAGAAGGGACGATAAAGCAAGGAAGGAGAGAGTAGCTAGGTGGAGAGAGAGAGGGAGAGAGAGAGGGAGAGAGAGAGGGAGAGAGAGAGGGGGGGGAGAGAGAGGGGGGGGGAGAGAGAGAGAGGGGGGAGAGAGAGGGAGAGAGTGAGAGAGGGAGAGGGAGAGAGAGAGGGAGAGGGAGGGAGAGAGGGAGAGAGAAAGGGGGGGGAGAGGGGAGAGGGAGAGAGAGAGGGGGAGAGAGAGGGGGGGAGAGGGGGGGAGAGAGGGAGAGGGAGAGAGAGGGGGGAGAGAGGGGGAGAGAGAGATCGGAAGAGGAGGAGGAGGGATGGTGGGAGGATATGGAGATGGGTCCTTAATCTGCATATAAGCCCCGCGAAATGGCACACGTGGGCCGTTCACCTGTCCCTGGCCATCTTCCACTCGTCGTGCTCGCCTCGAGGACGCCGATCATCCGAGTGAGGAGAGAGGGAGAGAGAGAGGGAGAGAGGGAGAGAGGGAGAGGGGGAGAGAGAGAGGAAGAGGGGGAGAGAGAGAGGGAGAGAGAGCACGGGAGCGGCATCCGAACGACGCCGCTGCCGCCGACCCTTCCTCCCTCGCTCTAAATCAATGGATGAGTGACGGGTGGGGCGGATAGGGAGAGGAGAGGAGGAGAGGGATGGACGTCCAATGCGAATGCAAATTTGGTGGGCAGTGGAAGTAGGGGAAGTTAGGTGGGTGATGGAATGGGCGTGGTGGGGTGGTGCGTGAGAGGGGGGGAAGGAGGAGGAGGAGGAGAGAGAGGTGGGGTGGGGTGGGGAAGGGAGGTGGAAGCGATTTTGAGCGCGAGAGTGATGGGGCCGGGTTCGCGATAATGGAGGGCCATTAATTCGGAAGTTATGAAGTGATGTATTCGTCGTTGCCAGCGGGAAAGGAATGACGAACCGCGGAGGAGAGTTTCGTTAAAAATTATGCGCGAGTCCTTCAAAATAAATCTAAAAAAAATGTCCGCCGTGATATTTATTGATCTTGCCTCCGAGGGGAATTCGATTAAAAATACGACAGGGATTACGCAGGCGGTTTAATTTTTGATAGGAATAAAATGTACTTGGGTTTATTAAGGTCTATCGTAATAAATACTCGAGCTTAATCGGCAAACGGGGCGGCTGGTTACGAAATTTTCACTAGACCGGAGGTGGGGAACCTTTTTTTATTAGAAGCCAAAAGTCCGACGAGTCCCAATAAGGCCGCAGTTTATCGTGGACGGCGGAAATTATACGCGCAATGTAAAATAAGTTATTGTATTTTCCCCATAATGCATATGTACATAATCGAACAAGTAATGTTTCATTCTTTCACGTTCACCAAAATTTTAAAAAAATTACGAAGAATTAAACAATTTACTGACATTTAAAGAACAATATTCCATTCTTTAACATTTACCAAAATGAAATAAAAATTACGAAGAAACTAACGCAATTTAATGACTTTTTGCATGTTTTTTTTGTTAACAAAGAACTTGATGTTTGGTTCCAGCACTCTTGTCTTCAGGTTCAATAGGTCTTTCAAGTGACTGTCATCTAACTAACTAACTATTCCTAAGGTGTCATCTGACGTTGCAGACTTGGCACGAAGGCTCTGTTGATGCAGAATGCAGTGAAACGAAATTAAGCCATCCGGTTTTGGTAGTCCCCTCTGAAGCAAAACAAAAAACCATCACGTTTTCCCCTCATGGCAGGTGCATCGTGCATCTAACGAGATTACACAAATTCAGTTTTGCATCCAGACGCTTCTCCCGAAAGGCAGTAAAAATGTCAATTCCACGTGTTTTCCCCTTAAGCGTAGCCAAAGTCATTAACTCTTCATGGCACTTAAAATCTGCAGTCACAACACAAATAAAAATTGACAATGTGCAGAGTCAATAATACCAGTGGACTCGTCTAGAGCAAGGGAATAATAAAAACCTTCGCTTTGGGAGATTTTACGAAGTTGTTCGGTGATGATGGCAGCCAATTTATTCCGACGATCGGTTACTAACCATATTTATTTATCATTGAAGCATCTGAAACAAAAAAATGAAATTGATGAACTAATAAAACAATTTTTTGGAAATAAGCGTCTCGGAACAAAACTTCGCATCGCATTTCAGTTTGTTTGTTTAGAAGAGTATGCAAAAAGGCCGCACTGAGGGTCACAAAAGGCCGCAGGTTCCCCACCCCTGGACTAGACTATGAAAAGGTCTCAATAAATTATTTTACTATTGCTTTAGCTTTTTGTTCACAGAGAATACAAAAAACCAAACAAGTAGAAAAAGTTCCTGATTCTGATGCGAAGTTACTTGCGATTTAAGCATTTAACGCAGAGGTTCTCATGAAAAACTTGTCGTGGCCGCACGTGCTGCCACAGTGAATGTCCGGTGGCCGCACTTGTATTTTTTTTAATTTTTAGTATATGTCTTCAAACTCATGTAAGATCAAAACTTTTTATAAACATGAAATAACTCATTAATGTACATACCTCTTATAACCAAAGAAGTTTATTAAACGAAAATTCATCCACAAGTCTGTCTTCTACAGATAACCGAAGAACAGCTTCAAGATGCTCGTCCTTCAGTTTGTTTCGGTATTTACTTATAAGGAAATGAAGCGCACTAAGTGTTCTTTCACACATCATCTTCTTTCACATGTCTAATATCGAGTTTTGAAATTTCTCAGTTATATAAACAGTTTCAACTATGGCTAAGCCTGGTTGATGTACTCAGCGATTTATTGAACTAAATTTTGGCACTTTATCAAACATATTATCACATCATTATCACAAGACAGACGCACTTGCTAGTTAATCTAATATTTACGATAAAATGAGTGAAAACTATGAAAACGAAACTCTCAGAGAACAACACAGAGTTATCCAAATGTGAGGCGAACGTACTCCATACTTTCAGATGCGCTCGCTTACGAATGATTTTCCTACAGTCATTCCCTCTAGCTTAGTGAGTAAAACATTCGTTTTCTAAAAGGACCATACTTCTTATTGCCGCCCCAAGAGAGAGAGGAATAATGAATGGATGCATAGCATTTTTCTAATAAGTTATGAGATGTTCTCGGCCAGCTGTTACAGTCAGTTAACCTTTCCTTTGTATATACATCTGGATCATATCTCGATATTCTGAATAAGGGACTATTCATTCCCTCTGTTAATTCAAAAAAATGCTCTAGAAGGTTTGAGTCGAATTACTGGGTTGAGGACCCCTTGTATGACGGAGAAGTTAGTGGTGGCCGCACCGAAATTTCCTGGTGGCCGCATTTGAGAATAACTGATTTAGCTGTCCTGTTTTAAATCCTCACGTGCAAATTAGAGCAAAGGAATTGATTAAAATTATATAATTGCAAAACGAGTGAAAATTTCCAACTCTTTTAGAGTATTATATTTATGATCGTACGTTTCAACCAAAGATAAGGTTTTTGGCACATGCCACACAGTTTATAATGATTATTGGGTGTTTATTATCATTGCTTGAAATCTGCCCAGAAATATAAGTTGTGACAATAAATTTCCCGGAATGCCTTTACAGTTCGGTGTCGGGTTGCCCGAGCATTATGGCGTGATATAGATGTGTTCCAACATGTCTGTGCTTGGTTATGCTGCAGTTTTAAAACAATCGTGCCAGTCTTTGCGAAGCAGTTGCATTGAGAGTAAGAGAGTGTTTCTCGGTCCCGTCGCAAAAATGAGTGATCGCTGGTTAGAGAAACGAATCAATATCAAGTTTTGTGCAAAGTTAGGCAAAAATGAAAGTGAAACTGTGGAGATGTTATCAGCGGTTTATGGGGATGTAGCAATGAAAAAGTCAAGTGTTTTTGAGTGGCATAAACGATTTAAATTCGGTCGAGAGGATGTGAAAGATGATGAAGGAAGTGGTCGTCCATAAACTCAAGGAACTGGTGGAAACGTGGAAAGAGTGCAGACTTTGGTACGGTCAGACAGACGTTTAAACGTACGAATGATGGCAGAGGAATTAAAGTTAGATAGAGAAACTGTGAGGAAGATTTTGACCGAGGATTTGGACATAAAGAAAGTTTCAATAAAGATGGTGCTGCGAATTTTAACTGATGTTTGATGTTTGTTCCGATTTTTCTTGTTAGTTGCCCAGTGGAAACAACTTTTTAGATAAAGTTATTATTGGGAATGAAACATGGTGCTTTCATTATGATCTCGAGACCAAAAATCGCTCCAGGAAGATTTAAACGCCCTTTCAGCATGGTGTCAAGATTGGAAAATCGAAGTTAATCACAGCAAATGTTCCCTATTGACTTTCTGGAAGAGTAAGAACAATGAATTAGACTCGGAGTACAGAACTGATAGATTGAATATCCAATCTGCAGAGTACGTTAAATATTTAGGAGTCACCATTTGTCGTGATCTATCGTGGAATATGCATATTCGAAGGATCGTAGGCGCAGCTATTAAGAAATTGAGCTTCGTAGGCAGAATAGTAAGAAGTAGCACAGAACAGGTACGAGAAACGTGTTATTTATCATTGGTCAGATCTCAGGTCGAATACGCTTCCAGTATATGGGATCCGTACGAAAAGGGACAAATACTTGAGTTAGAAAGAATCCAGCGCAGAGCAGCCAGATTCGTAAAGCAAAAATATGAGCAAAAATTAAGCGTCACATCACTCTTGAAGGAGTTGAATTGGATATCGCTAGAGGATCGCAGAATTAGTGCTAGGTTAAGGCTTCTGGAGAAATTTAGGTAAGAAGTTCTCTTAGAGGAGGTCTCAGGAATATTAGAGGCACCTACGTACATGGGTAGGCACGATCACGAGAATAAAATACGTGAGATCGACTGTAGGACCGAGCGATATCAGAGCTCGTTTTTCCCAAGGACCATACGGGATCATAACAGGAGAGTGATTCCCACGAGGGACGTTATTAGGTAGGTTTTGGTGTTCTGCACCCCCTGCCACACACCAGTCTGATGATTTGCAGGGTATCATGTAGATGTAGATGAAGCATGCAATGGAAAATGTCATCTCCGAGACCGAAAGAGGCACGCATGTTAAGAGCCTAAATGAAGACAATGCTGATTTGTTTCTTTGATTCCAAGGGTGTTGTTCACTTTGAGTTCATCCCACAAGGTCAAATGGTGAACCAGCATTATTATGAGGATATATTAAAAAGGCTACGCGACTCTGTCGGAAAAGGCCCGACCGTTGGCCGGACGAATGGATCTTCCACCACAATAACGCCCCTGCTCATGACGCACTCACTGTCAGACAATTTCTGGCCAAAAAATCAATTACGAAGCTGGACCATCCACCTTATTCTTCAGATTTGGCCCAATGTGAATTTTGGCTTTTCCAAAAACTGAATACTGTTTGAAGAGCTGTAGATTTGCAGACATTGACGACATTAAAAAAATGTGACGGCGACCCTAAATGGTACTTCTAAGGAGTTCCAGCAACGTCTTCAGCAGTGGCAACATCGTTGGGCTAAGTGTATCGCCGCCCAGGGAGGCGACGTCGAGGGTGGGTATACAGATATGGTTTCTAAAGGGACATTCCGGGAACTTTATTGTGACACTCGTATAGTAATTTTGCACTTTTTGATTGATGCAAATCCTTAACTCCAATACTTTAATAATATTCATGGTATATTGGGAAAATGGATCGGCGAACGTGGGGACGAAAACAAGAAAGGCTACAGAGTTGGTCCGAAAGAAATAGACATATTTTTAACCTATGAAGCACGCACAAATAAGAATGTTTCATAAGATAAAAGACGCTCCATTAAAAATAAAATATCATACGAGAGGAAAATTCCCGCCTAAATACAAAAAATTAATTTCCTTCTTTAGAAATAATTAAGCAAAGTTTTAATAACACCTACGGGGTAGCGCATAAAAATATGATTCCTATCAATGCATGTTTTCGTAGCTCGTTTTTGTAATTTGGAAAATATAAATAAACGTGTAATTAGTTAACGATGAGAATTCAGATGCCATTGCATCGCTACTTATATTTTCGACTGAATTAGGCAGGCTGTAACTCAAAGCTGTATTTCCGTCTGTTATTGTGAAAATTGCATTTGAAAATCAATCCTGTCTAGTAAATTACTTCACCACTTTCAGCGAAATCTAATATCTGTGGGTTAAGCAGTTGACGATGTTGCTAAGGTCAGTTTACCTCTCATTTGTCTTTCACGAACGGAGAATAAAAATATAAATCATGTCTGCAGCTGTACTGAATCAGTAGTATTTGAACGGTGGATCTATCGCGTTCTTGTAATTGGTTGGTAAAGAATTGCAGAGGAAATTTACACTGATAAAACGTACATTTAAATTATAACCTATCTTAGTAGGTATATACTTATCCGTACAATTTTTTTGCCATCAACCGTTACATAGGTGGTATTTTTTATTTTAAAAATGCAAAGCTTTTTTAATAGAATGAAGACCGTCATTTCGCCTGATAATATAACGCTTAACAGAACAAATGCTTTTAAATTGGAGTGCATATTTGTGATGCACAAGTTAATTTACTAATAAAACGATAATGTTGAGCAATAATACACAGCACAATTATTAATTTCGCTACAAGGCAGCCATTTCGAATGGAAGTTTCAAAATAACCAACAGATTCAATGAGGATTTGCGGATACTTTTTTAATTAGAAAAAAAGTTTATCGAATAAGGCAATTCAGCATAGCAACAACATCTATGACTAACACATTATGGTCGAATTTACAAGAAAGAATCCGCAACAAACAGTTCTGCATGAAGAGAAGTGGACAACTATATCTAAAAAGCAAGATCGTTATAAATATATCTAAAAATCGGATGTATTGAGAATGTGGGCTGCGGTCCTTTCCCAATGCAATTTTCTCTCTCAACTCAGACGTCTACATTACGCGTTTTCCCTTTCCTAATGAAGGTAAATGGAAAGATAAATGAAAACAACGAATACATCCCTTTTTATTCCTGCATTTCACATATTTTTTTTAGTAACACGAAGCTAAGAAAGCCTTCCCATTACAGACGCATCCGCAGAATGACTTTAATAGACGCAATATCTTCGTCTGTCTGAATACGACTAAAATAAATGCGATAGTACACGTAAAATTACGGGCGATTTTTAGCAATTAATTATTTAAGAGCTCTAAGGAAGACCATGACAGAAGCAGAGTGCGTTAAATATCTACAAACCAATAAATTAGGTGCTTTTAATCGCAAATATTTGTCAGTAAGTAAATGGGGAAAATTTACCATCAGATCGATGAAATCGGTCTTTACTTTGTGGAATTCACAGAAATAAATATGTATTTTCCACGAAAAGCTGAAAGCTACACAGTGTTTTTTATGTGATTCTTAATCTCCTTGATTGATTTCATCGATCTGAAGATAGGAGAGGATAAAAACTTTTTTAGAAGATGGGAAAATGGAATTGTCGATAAGATACTTAATATCGGCGTCGTGGAATTCGACATATCATTCGTCATAGTAGCAAAAATTGTAATACAACACAATAACAGTTGGAATATGCAAATGATTAAGTCGAGCCGTTCTGACGAAAACCAGGGAGGTTAATTAAGAGGTAAGCTTCGAACGCATAAAATGATTATCGACAGTCAACTCCAAAATTGGAACAGAGGGAAAAATATGAGACCAGCTCTCTTATTTTAACATGACATGAGAACTTTAATGAAGAGAGTTGCGGCGGAGCGCAAAAACTTATAGACATTCTGGAAAATGTGACAGCATACGTCTTCATTTAGAATCAAGAATAGTATAGTCTTGATTAAGAGAGTAGGGAAAGCAAATCATGTGAAATATAACAAAAAGAGCACAGTGATGTCTGAAAAGGATCACAGCAAGTCGTCGAAATCTCGAGCATTAAAAACGTAAAAAGATTAAACGGAAGTACAAAGCTTACTATCTTTACAGAAACCTCGTCCATCACAGCAAGGATAAATGGAATTGCAATAAATGAACGGGTCTCAACCGTCCGACGGTTACATTACAAATGGAATTCCCGAAACACACCGATTTAAAAAAAAATCGATAATGACGTTGTACCAAGTAGCTGAATTATACCGAATAGCAAATCATCAATATAATTATGCCGATTTGAGAAAATATATATTAGTTTTATCTCTTTGTTACCATAGCATTTAGAACTAATTCCTTACGCAATCCACTAGATTAATTTGATTGACCTGTGGCGTGCATCTTCATTGTTATCCGTGTTGCGATAGTAAAATATAAGCAAACAAAGTCAGACCAATAACTGAAAATTTACAGAAAATGCAAGAGTGATTTCTTCTTTTTAAATAAATCAAAGCTTTTAAATTTATTTGAGATGTAATTAATATTCACGCGACCTCAGAAATAAAACATTTATCGCTTAACTTCTGCAACCGAATGACGCCGAATTGTCGAAAAATTAATTTGTCCATTTTTAATCCATCTGTATAGTCATGAATTTTTGTCTTCAAATACGAGATTTTTCTTCAGTTATGAACGAAAACAGAGCTAATTATTTAAAATGATAACGATCTTGTAGTAAATAAAGAATTGAAGAGAAAGAGAGAAGTAATTTTGAAAATAATTGCATATATATGTGAACTATTTGGAAGAATAGAAACTCATAGCATTTAAGCATTTGATGTAACGTTCATATTTGCCTCAGAGCATGAGTGAAACTTTCCCTTTCATCTCTTGAATCTGCCATTCCCTATTCTGAAAAGTCCTTCCCCTAACAGAATCTTTCATTCCCTAGCCTCATGGACCTAATCAAAATATTTGACATGGAAGTGGTTTAAGAAAGCAACGAATAGAGGGGCATCCAAGGGGAAGGGGGGAGGGAGGAGGGGGGAGGGGGTGATCGCCTTTCCCCCACCCCTTCCCTCGGCTCTCTCTGTTAGTCATAACTCGTATATTGCTCCAAACTGATTTGAAATCTATCAAATGAATGGAACCGAATTACTACAATAATACAAACTTTGCATTTGAATTATTCTTGTTAATGCTATAAATACAGAGATGATATACAACGGTTTGCTTTGTCTTCGGAAAAGGGATACATATAGGTATTAAAATGGACTGTGAAGTTACGCTTAATTCACGGTACGACTCGAACGATTACAGCCCAGTGAGAGCATTTGTTTACCGTGAGAAGATAAGAAATGCCACATTTTATTCTTTAATTAAAGCTCACATCTTATTATTTAGTAAACACTTTTACATTTTAATATGAGCAATTTATGTATTTATTGATGTATTGTATTAACGGAATATGATAAATAGAAAGCTATAATTCTGTCAGCAAAACTACTAAAAACAATTTCACATGGATCAGTATTAGATACTTTTCCGATTACATATTTGAAATCACAGGCAAGTAAACGATTATTCGATTTATATCGGACTACTTCTTGACCGGGAACATTCCTGTATACCAGGGGTCCCCAACCTTTTCGATCTGGCGAGCATCAAGTTGTATCCTAGAATATCATAAGAGCACCACTATACTATTTATGAAAAAATAGGAATTATCATGAATTAAATCGAACCTACGAGTTATTCTTAATGATCTTAATACGTTTAGAAAGAAATCAACCGAACAAATTAAATTATTGTTCCTAAGAAATGGGATACTAAGCACCGAAGAAGCCTGTCAAAGAGCACAGCTTCCAAAGAGCGCAGCGGTGCTCGCGAGCACCAGGCTGGGAACCCCTGTTGTATACCATCACCTTATTTCCTTATCGTAAATGTAAGAAGGCCAGAGAGAAGAGGCAGCCGAGCCTCGTTCTACGTAACACAGCCATTCCGATTCGCCTATTTTAACCAGTGAATGGATATTCAGCGTTTGACCCCAAATGCAAGGGTCGCAAGTACAAATCCTACGTACTTATCATTATGTCTATTGTTATAACTCATGAGATTTGAGGATATGTTTGTCTTAAATAAATTATTGTCATTAAAAGAATATTAATACGTTTGTTCCTAGTGACCGCCTTTCTAACCTTCTCCGTATATAGAAAATATTTTCCATTTGTTTTGATCGCTCGGTGGTTCAAGGAATTCTTTCGCTCGACCATTCCGACTCACTCATACGTCGAGTTCACAATGTCAACTTTTCACGACATAATAAGCACTCCTTTGACGAGGACGTATTACATCAGCGCCGTATATATTATAAACCACGATGCACACGCTGGCGCAGCCATCACGAGTCAACTGATCGCAAATCAAGACGGAGACAGACAAGACCGACGGCGTGTGAATACTTTCAGAGTGACATTAGAGATCACGGCCCAAGTTCACCGTCCTTCGATATTTTATTACTATTCTGCAAGTATTTCAGTCTACTTTTAAAACAATGGGATGAAAACAGCCCCTAAAAATTAGAATTTTAACTATCTCTGATTTTCCCCATCGTTTGTGAATAAAAACCTATAATCGTGCCAAATTTGAAGTCTCTAGGTCATTTAGAAGTGCGTCATCATTTTTATCCTCGCATGGGGCAATACTAGGGCAAAACAGCCACTAAAAATTTATGAATTTTGTATTTTCTCCAGTTTATTACAAACGACACAGATTTCTGCCAAATTTAAATGGTGTAACACCTCTAGAAGTGTATCTACATATATTTAATTGTTTAAATTACATTAATTTTTAACAGCCACAGAAATATACTTCATTATAATTTTCAATATTAATTTCCATTGAAGCACTAAAGTCTAACTTTATGAAAAATTTCAGCACTGTAGCTCGACCGAAAGTACATAAAAGTTTGTCCATTTGTTTAACAAGTAATTTTTCAGTTAGAGCGCCCACATTCACATACACACACACCAAACACAAACACACAAACAGACATCATTCCGAAAATAGTCTAACGTGTTCTAGGGACCTCAAAACGTTTATTTCCGTTGAAATCTCGAAGTCGATTTTTCGTGACCGCAATACTTTCCCATTACTACGTACAGAGAAAGTAAAAATCTATTGTGGCCAACACGACTTTCTCCATATTTGGGGTATAGATATTTAAATTATTATGAATAGCATTATAAGGCAAATTATTATTTTGTATCGTAAAAGAATACAGTCGTCCTTATTGCCGTAAATTAGGTATATTTTGAATATGTTTACAGAATTCACCGCTACATGGTGGTGGCGCTGTATACTGGTGTTAAGATAAAGAGAAATATCTCCGAAATGGATAGTTCTACGAAAATTTGTTTAAAAAAACTGGAAGAAATATTATTCTCTACAACTTTGGTCCTCACGAAGATTACCAATAACGACGTTTTTAAGATATTTGAACTGAAAAAGTCGACTGTTTATAAATAATTCCTAAACAATAACTGCTATGGAAAATTGTTTCAAATGAAAGTTGTAGGAAATTACATTCTCTATAACCTTTGTATAGAATTGAATATACAATAATGATGTTTTAACGGAGATATTTCGCCAAAACCGAAGCGGGTTTCGAATAAACTTCGACTTCCGGTTAACCAGTATTGTCGAAACACTAATCAGTTCTTTGTGCTCATGGTAAAGTGTTATATATGAAATTTGGTATTAATATGACAAGTACTTTTTGAGTTAGAGCGCCCAAAATCACATACAGCCATCCATCCATCCACACACACATCATTCCGAAAATAGTCTAAACGTGTTCTAGCGTCCTCAAAACGTGTATATCCGTTGAAATCTCGAAGTCGATTTTTTTCGTGATCACAACACTTTCCCTTTACTATGTATGGAGAAAGTAAAAATACAGAATAAAATGTTTGAGAAAATTTCCTATGAAAAGTATCGCGTGCAGGAGTCTCTCAATAGAGGGGGAGGGGACGAAATATTTGACAAGCACAAAAGTTGTTTGCAAGTTATATCAGTGCCGCGTATTGCATTATTAATTATATATTTATGTTAAAAACAAAGGGGGCAAACCGTTTCCTATTTCTTTCTGAAGGCGCCCACGAACCCACATTTACAATAGCTACGTATATTTCCACAGTTTAGAAAAATCACAATTTTCCAAGGTGGGTTCCGGACCCCACGTGCCAACGCCTATGAATGAGATTATTCCCTCTTAAAATTAAATATAGATTCGAGAGAGAGAGAGAAAAGAAAGAGGAAATGCTTTGTCAAGGGCACGAGAAAATATTACGATAAGATATGATAACATTCGAAGTCTAGTTGTACTCCATACTCGCATGCATGAAAATATCCTTTTCACTTAAGAAACTCGCAAATTTTCCATTTATTCTAGAATGAGTTAACCCAATTATAAATCTTTCGAAAGAATAAATCTAATGTAATCAACTCAAGTAAATATAAAATGTTACGATTAACTTTAATGATGACATTTTAATTTATATAAACGTTAAATAGTAAAAAATAACTATTAGAAACAGGTGTTTCTAGAATACAAGAATCACAAATGAATATCGTACTTTTCATAGCAAGCCAAAAGAAAGTTATGGCATTAAAAGCGAGCTCTCTGAAGAATTATCCCTTGTCTGTTGCAAGCTATTATAATAATAACATGCATTAACTCATCAATATACAGGCACAGTATCAGATAAATTGGGAAAATCTACTTACCAGCCTGAGAATTGTAAGTGCCATGGAAATTGAGACGGCTATCTGGTGTGGAAATGTCAATGCGCGGCCATCTCGGAGCCGCTTGGGGAGCGGACAACGCCATGGTACATACGTAAAATCAGTCTTAATGCGTTTCCCAGATTAGATGTCACATCTAGTTATTAAAGTTTTATTCTTATTCACGCAATAAATTGCGCGAACACAAAAAAAACAAACTCGGACCGAGGTCCTAAGTGCACCGCGATCGTTTTGCGTGCGATCGCCTCCGAGAACCAAGGCTTCAGAGAGGAATCATCTCATAGGAGGTCACGCAATGTTTATGGACCGTGGCTAACCACGGTGACAGGATCGACTATTCCGAAGCGTGCAGA
This sequence comes from Uropetala carovei, assembly GCA_036926305.1. Taxonomy (NCBI): domain Eukaryota; kingdom Metazoa; phylum Arthropoda; class Insecta; order Odonata; family Petaluridae; genus Uropetala; species Uropetala carovei. The sequence continues at coordinate 2,106,694 of JAXCHB010000140.1, forward strand.
GCCTCTCTTTCCTCCACCTGCCACTCATGCCCCCTCTTTACCTCGCTCTGCCCCTCGGGGATCACCTCCCTTCCACCCGCCGCGGTGGTGCCGAGGGTGCAAGACGACCGCTATCTTCCCCTCGTCTCGCCGCCCGCACCTCTTCCTCGCTTCTCCGGATGCTATTTGTTCCTCGCTGCTCACCGGGAGACTCTTTCGTCGCCGATAGAAACGGAATTCTCCTCCGAAAGACTGCGTACACTCGATCCTCTCGCTTAGCCACGCCCCCTCCCCCGAACTTCCGTTCCACCCCTTTTCACTCCTGCAGCTCGACGCCGAAGGGCGACGTACGACTCCGCGCCGCCAGACGGTGCCGCAGCCGATCGGGAGGCAAGAATTCGCAAATTCGACGCGATGAGATCGGCTTACAGTGACGGCTCTTTATTCCGACGATGACGTCACGACTGCGCGTCTCGGATCGATCTCGGTTAACATTTCTACGACCGGAGAAAATCACAAACGCTCACGTTCGACGTGCACCTCTTCGCATCTTCGAATTCATTCGCGACGCTCTCGTAGACACCTCGCGAAGGCACCACTCCGAGCACACTGCGTTGCCCGGAGATTAACGTAGGCCGGCACTCGTCCGTTTCTTAAGAGAGGGCAAGTGGGGGAGCAGGCGGGCATTCTCCTCCCTCGCTACGTGTCCCTCGGGAGCATCGAACATCCTCCGCCTCGCAGCCGAGCGACGGCCATCTTCGCAAGCGACGCGCCGCCCGCTAATAACGCTTTTCACGGCCGTCTGCCGTCAAACTTCGGATCCAGTCGGTGAGCGAGCGGCGTCGGGCGGATCGGCCTCCAAATGGCCTGCCTCGTCCGCTCTCCTATCCGCTTCTCTATCTCTCTCTGCGCACGGTTAACCTCTCCGCCACCCTTCCCGCCAACCGGCCTCTTCGCATCGCCGGCAGAGTCTGCGCCGGTCTCTCTTCCCTCTAGCCTGCACCGTCGCCTCCCCCCGCCGCGCCGCCCTCCTCTCCGCCCTCCCATCGGAGGCAGCTGTGGCAAAGATAGAGGCGTTAGCGGAGGAGGACGAGCTGGTCGAAGACGACGGCGACGACATGAGAGGAGCAACGGGTTTCGGAACGGCTGCTCTCTCTCTCTCTCTCTCTCTCCTCCGCCTCATCCTCTCCTCCCACGCCGCTCGCCTCTATGTCTCCTTTTCTCTCCTTTCGCCCCCTCCTTCTCGAAGGATCGTTCCGCCTCTTTCTTATCTCCTCTCCTCCACGCCCCTTCTTCCTCTTCTCCCGTCCTTGCACGCATGATAACGCGTGTTTTGGCTGGTGTCTCAGATGGTAGACGCAGATCAGACTTCTCTTTTAAAGGAGGAGACGACCGCGCGTCATTGTTATGCTTGTTTAACACGTCCTATGTTTCTTTTTTATATCTGTCGTTGAAGTCTCCGGGCCCTTTAGGAATACGTTCCACGCGGATTTGGCGTCAACAATTGTTCTTTTATTAAGTAAATACTATCTGGACCCGTACAGGACATCGTTTGGCCAACGCGAAGTACAGTCTTTGTAGTTTTATGATGTGCATGGTTTCTTATATTAGGTAAATACTATCTGGAAAATCACATTTTCTACAGTGGCGGATTTAGATATTTTGAGATCCTTGGCGTTAAACTATTGGGTCTCCTGAAATCTAAATGTATACTGATACGTTAAGTAACGACTATTCCTTTATTTGACCGCCCGTTTTAATAAATACACCATCGCAGTGCAGAGAAATAAATTTTCCTTCATGCTTTTAAAACGAGATATTAGTATTTATGAGATTATACTATAAAACATTTTTTCTGGGGCCCCTTTACTTAACATGCTGCAGGTGATTTTTAAAGTTTTCGGAGCATTGTTAGCAGAATCGCAGATAGTAAGTAGACGCGATCATACATTTCGATCTTACTCTGAGTTAACGCCATTCTAGTATTACACTTTAAACACGCCCATTATATTTTAACGGATGCTTTTTTCGCCAAATTACGTATATTGAAATAAACCAAACATCACGCATCAATTACTTCTTTTATTTTACAACTAACAAAGGCAAGGAAACAGGGACATACATATCTCTCTTTTCCATTCTTTCTCTTTACTCAACTCTCTTCATCTATTGCATTTTTATCCACTCTCCCATTGGCTTTACCACAAGGGCACGCGTTCAGTCCTTCCTCTGTTTCCATTGCATTTTAACTTCATTCCTGTAACACTATAACACTTAGCAATAGTTTTCTGACTTCCTTAAGGACAAAGTGTAATATATCCCTTCCCCCTTATTTTTCTTTTTTTGCAACAGTTACTAGGCTATTGTACATTTAGTTTGTGTTATTACTTTATCCATATATAAAGTATTGTATTCATGAACAATCCGATGTGGCCAACACATGACGTTCTCCATATTTGGGGTATAGATATTTAAATTATTATGAATAGCATTATAAGGCAAATTATTATTTTGTATCGTAAAAGAATACAGTCGTCCTTATTGCCGTAAATTAGGTATATTTTGAATATGTTTACAGAATTCACCGCTACATGGTGGTGGCGCTGTATACTGGAAATTACGAAAAAGTTAAATATCTCCGAAATGGATAGTTTTACGAAAATTTGTTTAAAAAAAAACTGGAAGAAATATTATTCTCTACAACTTTGATCCTCACGAAGATTACCAATAACGACGTTTTTAAGGAGATATTTGAACTGAAAAAGTCGACTATTTATAAATAACTGAAATGAAATAGATGAGTATAAATAAACGTATATTAGTGTATTTTATGTTATATATTTGGTCATTGTTATGTGCTCCCGTAATGCAACCTATAAATTTACATTGTTTCGTATGGGATAGTCTTTTTCGAATAACGCGATTTCACTCAATGCGGTACTTTACAGGAACGCAACTACCGCGTAAACCGAGGACATACTGTATAGAAAACTATATGTTTGGATGTTAACCTATTTTGTTTGATATATATATATACTATATGTATATACATACATATATATATATGTATACGTATACATATACGTATACGTGTGCGTGTGTGTGTGTGTGTATATCAGGGGCGGCTCCTGTATGGGTTTGCATGTTTGCGGTACCCCCATTCATTTGTACAGTTTAAGAGTTTTGCAAATCTCCGAAATTAATGCCAATCATAAATCAAAATGATAATACGTTAACAATTGGGATCATTTCCCTTTTCTTCACAAGAAAATGCTTGCAATAGTTTTCTTTAATAGAGAAAAGATCGTAAGAGTTTGTTCTCTGTTATTATAAATCGTATTTCCCGGCGCGTATTACTCTTTGTATTGGCCCTGGTTTGCAGCTCCTCAGTCAACCTGGATCCCGGTGTTTCTAGACGCCCAAGGGGAGGGAGGAGTGCTTCAGGAGAAAGGCGCAAACACAATTAAATTGCTTAATACAGTTTGCTCACCTTGCATTGTTGCCAGTTTTCAAGAAACTGAATTCCTCTTTAAAATGTAACAATAGTTCTTAAGCACTATTGTTAAGTTTACGTTTACTGGTAGTATTAAAGAATTACTAGTAGGGCAGCCCCGGATCTCCGATCCTCAATGCGATTTAAATAAACTGAAGGTTTAGTGAAATAATTTTTATTGAATAATTAATGAAATATAAATGAAATGCAAAGTATTAAAATAAAAAAAGCATTTTATCTCACGTTAATTTAAAGAGTATGCGTAAAACCTATAATCCTACCAAATTTCAGGTTTCTAGCACATCTACAGATGTTAACAATAAATTGTACACAAATGCCGACAGACATCAACGTAAAATTAATATATTAACTATATATATATATTAACTATATATATATATATTAACTATATATATAAATATATACATATATATATATATATATAGTTAGACTTCTTATACACATATTATCGACACAGATGTTAACAATAAATTGTAAACTAATGCTGACAGTCGTCAACGTAACCATTTTAAAAAGTTATAGTATCAATTGAAACAAAATAAAAACAAATTAATTGCACAATTAAAATGAAACACAATTCCTTATAGAATCAATTGAAACAAAATAAAAACAAATTAATTGCACAATTTAAAATAAAACACAATTCGATGGGAACTTCTTTGTTATACACATGCTATTGACACAGCTAGAAACGCTTCCCATACGCAGTCAACAGACTAATTATCCGTAAATATTTATGTTGCCATGCGTCATTAATTTCGATGCTCAAACAACAGTTCGATGCGAATAACTCTTTTCTTTCGTCTGTTTGAAGGTTTAATTGTCATTAAATGAATCGGAGGCAACGCCCGTAATGAGTAAGAAAAATCCGCAAAATTTCGAAAAAGAGTGCGTATTTCTGAAAACTTCGACCGTGTAACGTATAAACATGGCAAGAATAAGATAGTATAGAGCTTTATCCGACAAATAAAGCAAAAAGGAAGAAAATCGGTCCATATTTACTTATTTTAACGAATGAAGGAAGAAAACCTTGCACTCTGAAAAATCGAAAATCCCGTGTACACTTATGGGAAAATATAATTGTCTCCTGGATTCAAAGCCGGGACACTTTAGCAAACGAAAATATTTTTCCGGGGACCTCATAGCCAGTAGAAACAAAACGCCGTTTATCGCATATCTTTACGACGAACGGTTCTCGAGAAATACGCCGATATAAACAGTAAACAAATGTCTAAAGACGTCAACGTAAAATTAATATATAGTTAGATATTATAAAATACTTCGGTATTTGTTATATTTGCACATGAAACGAATATTCACCCGCAGTCTGTACTACAGCGAATTGGCAAATTTGATTGCTCCTTCATTCTGCTGAATCATGCTAACCTACAGCCATCTATTCATTCGTATAATGTACTACAACGAAGTGGGAAGTTTGTTTACTGCCTATTGCAGTAACTATCTGCGTTGTGTGCTTATCATGGAAATGAATTCCGTAGCGTCTTTATTATCACAACCGTTTTCTTCTCGAAGTGTAGAAAAGAGATTAGAAATTAAAAGACTTGGGAGGCCTACACCTCTCTTAAGCATATCTCAAGTCGTGAAAACTAAAAGCAGACAGTGCAAGAGAAACTTGAACATCGAAATATACAAAAAGCATGAGTGGTTGTGATTTGAGGAATGCGTTGTACTGTTTTCCCTTCCTGTTATTTGAAGGAGAGGATTCGTGGACAAAGTCGGGTATGACCGACATTCAGCATCTACATGAAAAAGCACGAAGGATCATCATGTCATATGAAGAATATTTTGAGTCTTACTATTCTGGATAATGTGAACATTGCGGCGCAACTGGACACAGGTTACAGAAGGGCAATTGAATTACACAATCAAAAAGTGACCAATAACAGGTACGTTTTGAACATAATAATTAACTGTATCCGTTTTTGTGGTGCCTTTGAGTTGGCTTTGAGAGGCCATGATGAGTCTGAGACTTCTTCAAACCCTGGTGTTTTCCGCGGTTTAATCAACTTCAGCGCAGAATTTGACAGCGCTCTTAAGTCTCACTTAGAGAAAGCAACCGTCTTCGAGGGAACATCAAAAACCATACAAAATGAGATTCTCCAATGTATGTTGGACGTATGTCAAGAAGAAATCACTAATGAAATAAAAAATACAGATTTTCTAGCCATAATAACTGACGAAACTGGTGATGTGGCGTCGATATTTCAAATGATAATCGTTTACATATACATAGTCATTGGTAAGCCAGTAGATGGTTTTGGAATTTCCTAACCCCTACAAGACACGACTCTCAATCTTTGGCATCCTGCATAATTGAGGAATTACATCGTTATCTCGATGGATGCTCGAACAAATTGATCGCTCAGACGTATGACGGAGCATCTGTAATGAGCGGTTCATCTCATGGGGTGCAAGCCATTGTAAAGGAAAATTATACGAAGGCCTCATATGTTCATTGCCATGCCCATCAATTAAATTTGATTATGCTGAATGCAGCATTAATTAATAGAAATGTTAGGATTTTTTTTGAAAATCTACAAGGATTATGTGTTTTTTTTTTCAAGCTCTCCACAAAGGACTGCCATTCTTGATGAGGTGGTGAATAAACGTTTGCCTCGGTCAGTTCCAACACGGTGGAATTTTCATTCGAGAAGTGTCAACACTGTTTTTACTTTCTCCATACGAAGTAATGGGAAAGTATTGTGATCATGAAAAAAATCGACTTCGAGATTTCAACGGAAATACACGTTTTGAGGTCCCTAAAACACGTTTAGACCATTTTCGGAATGATGTCTGTGTCTGTGCGTATGTGTGTGTGATTGTGGGCGCTCTAACTCAAAAAGTACTTGTCATATCCATACCAAATTTCATATATAACACTTTACCATGAGCACAAAGAACTGATTAGTGTTTCGACAATACTGGTTAACCGGAAGTCGAGGTTTATTCGAAACCAGATTCGGTTTTTCCGACATTTCTCCGTTAAAACATCATTATTGTATATACAATTCTACACAAAGCTTATATAGAATGTAATATCCTACAACTTTCATTTGAAACAATTTTCGATAGCCGTTATAGTTTAGGAATTATTTATAAATAACCGGTTTTTCGGTTTCCGTCAAATATCTCCTTAAAAACATCGTTATTGGTAACCTTCGTAAGGAGCAAAGTTGTAGAGAATAATATTTCTTCCAAGTTTTGTTTGAAACAAATTTTCGCAGAACCATCCATTTCGGAGATATTCAACTTTTTTCGTAATTTTCAGTATACAGCGCCAATACCATGTAGCTGTGAATTTTGTAACTTACTGCAATAAGGACGAGTCTTCTTTTACGATACGAAATAATAATTTTGCCTTATAATGCTATTCATAATAATTTAAATATCTATACCACAGATATGGAAAAAGTCATGTGTTGGCCACATCAGATTTTTTAATATAGAGAAGAGCTGATCGCATGTATGCGGACCATTCAGACTGGAGATCAAATACGGAACAACAATACGATAGCGCAAGCATCAGGGATGATTGAAATTTTGAATAATAAAAATTTTGTATTTTGGCTCTCCTTTTTACTTTCTCCATACGAAGTAATGGGAAAGTATTGTGATCATGAAAAATATTTCTTCCAAGTTATGTTGGAAACAAATTTTCGAAGAACCATCCATTTCGGAGATATTTCTCTTTATCTTAACACCAGTATACAGCGCCACCACCATGTAGCGGTGAATTCTGTAAACATTTTCAAAATATACGTAATTTACGGCAATAAGGACGACTGTATTCTTTTACGATACGAAATAATAACTTTGCGTCATAATGTTATTCATAATAATTTAAATATCTATACCCCAAATATGGAGAAAGTCATGTGTTGGCCACATCAAATTTTTTCACATAGTAATGCTTCATGTTGATGTCCTGTACAGTCAGCTTCAAAAACGAGAAATTGATCCTGCAGCAGCAAAAAGTCAACTTCAGTCCTTTGAGCGTGAAATTATGAATATTAGCAACAATGTCAGTGAAATCAGCGATGACAATGCCAAAGATATACCAAAGAAAAGGAGAATTGGGAGAGAAGGAAGCTCTGAGAAAGAAAGAGAAGCAAAAGAAGTTTGTGGTAGTTGTCAGGCTAAACACAGATTTAGTTTCACAGGGCATCTCGTTGCAGCTTCACTATTTCTACCAGATGCATTTCCAAATTACAATAACAGTTTTCCAGAAGTACACCTAAAGTCCACTGCTGAGTGTTATTCATTCTTAGATATGAAGAAACTTCGCAGTCATTTACGGCAAGGAGGAATTTAGAGCCATGTCCGGTGCTTTGCGTTTGTTGGACTTTCTGAGGCAAAATAATCTTTGTGAAACATTTAGTGAATGTTCTTAAAGGTATTAGTAACAATTCCTATGGCGACATCTGAGGCTGAAAGATGTTTTTCTACTCTAAAAAGAATAAAAACATTTAAACGTAATGCGATGTCTTAGGAAAGGTTATCTGCGCTAGCAATGCTCTCCATAGAACGAGACTTCATCATGCAAATCAAGGATTTCAACGACAAAGTCATTGATAAATTTGCTGGCGGAAAGGCCAAGAGGATGGACTTTCTGTATAAATAAGTAAGCTTATTTTCTTATAATGCTATTCTATATATGCATAATGTATGAACATACTATTCCTTCTCCATTTTTTTGCTGATTCATTTGCCGTTGTTCCAAGATCGGAGTAAATTGTGCATCACTTAATTTTCTGCTTACCAGCCGCCATCGATATATAGTCACCTGTTCTGCTGCTGGTGTTTATTCAATCATTGAGATTTTAAGAACGGAAAATTATTCACACAAGTTTGTGGACATATAAACATCAATGTAGTAATGGATAAAAGGAACGGGAAATGACCTCGAGCAAACTGCTCTTCTCTAAGCAGGAGCACTCCATGAGCGAGAGAAAAAGTCTTTCGATCGACTTTCCACTCATTCCTTCAATATTTTCCCATAATTCCAACAACAGTAGTTTTAATGCCTTTTGCTCCGATTTTTCAATCTCTTAAAAATGCGATACCCAATCCATTACTGACATCTGCCGTTCTCTTATTTTGCATCTCTCCCCTCCACCTCTCTCTCCCTCTCTCTCTCTTTATCCTCTCCAGACGCTCACGACTTCCGCCCACTCGCCATCTCTCACCGACGGCCGATGACCGCATCTTCCTCCATGAAAACCCCTCACAACATCCCCCTCTAACCCCCTTCATTCTCTCCCCCTGCCAACGACTCCACACACTCTCTCATCCTTTTTCAAAGGTAGAAGGAAGAGTGGAGTGGGGAAGAGGGTAGAGATCCCCCCCCCCTCCCAACCTAATGCCATCTCCCTCGCACATCAGAGGGGAAAGAGGGTGAAGGGGGGCGAGAGAGTTGCGGTAGATGAAGCGAGAGACAGATAGGGATGGATGGCAAGGAAGTACCTACATACATACATATAGTATGCGTGGCTCAGAAGATAGATAATGGAGGAGAGAGAGAGGATAAGTGGGATGGCATAACAGAACGGAAGGAGGGAAAGAAGAGATGGGTGAAAGTTGAGGAAGGTGAGAGAGAGAGAGGGGAAAAAGAAAGCGAGCGAAAGGGATTAGACCAGCGGTGCCCAACGCGTAGCTCGCGAGCCACATGTGGCTCGCGCAACAATTTTGAGTGGCTCGCTATCACTACCTGAATTTACCGCATCACTTGTACCAGTGAGTTGACTAGTTTTTAGGTAAACTACATTTATATTAATATGTAAAATACAGTTATGATCTTTTTAGAGTAATTGAGATGGTAGCAAAATGTCTATTTCTGCAAATAAACAAACCAATGCAGTCTTATTTCTTCTCGCCGTCATAAATATATAATATCGCCATTACTTAGCATTCGAGCTCTCGAATATCGCGACCTCGTGAAGCATATCGATGATCGTTCTTCGTGTATCGAATTAGATTCGACCATAGCTACAAACTGTCGTAAAACCATTAATTTCATCTGAATTTTGAATATATTATTTATTATTGTTGTTGCAGGTTAGCTAGTAATTACTGTTGTTTATTAAATCTTATTTTTCTCTAATAAGTAAGGAATTCATTTTGATTAATTTTAATTTGTAGGTACCCTCAGCTATGTGTGCAAGTAAAACACCAAGCAAGAAAGCACGTACATACAAATACAATTTTCATGAAGAATGGGAAGAGCAGTATTTTTTCATTTGCATCAAAGACAAATGTGTTTGCTTAATTTGTGGTGCAGATGTTGCTGTTGCGAAAAAATGTAATGTAGAACGACATTTTACTACCCATCATAAAAAATATGACAATGAATATCCTTATAAGAGCAATTTAGGAAAAGCTAAAGTTAATGAATTAAAAAATTCATTGGTTGCTCAGCAATCTGTGTTTGTGAAATCTGTTAATAAATCGAAGGCTGCTACTATTGCATCGTTCAAAGTGGCACATATATTAGCGTTAAAGAAAAAACCTTTTGATGATGGTGAAATAGTTAAAGAAGCTATGATTGCTGCAGCAGAATCATTATTTGGCGATTTTAAAAATAAGTGTGAAATTTTCTCAGCAATACAAGAAGTTCAACTGTCTAGAAATACAGTGACTCGGAGAATTGAATCGATGTGCAAGAATGTTAAGGAGCAGCTAAATAGGGATTTTGAAATGTGTGAATTCTTTAGTTTACAATGTGATGAATCAACAGACATTAGTAATACAGCACAATTGAATGTATTTATAAGGATGGTAATTAAAGACTGCACTATAAAAGAAGATATACTGTCAGTTATACCATTAAAAGCAACAACACGTGGGAGGGACAACTATCAAGCAATTAAAAATCACGTAACAGAAATCAATTTGCCACTTCATAAACTTGTTTCCATAACAACTGACGGTGCACCAGGCATGATTGGGTGTGATGTTGGTTTTGTTGCATTATGTAGGAAAGATCTTGAGTTTCCAAATTTTCTAAGCTACCATTGCATCATTCATCAGCAAGTGTTATGTTCAAAAGTACTTCATTTTGATCACGTTATGTCTGTTATTCTGAAAATTGTGAATTCTATTCGTGCTAGGCCACTGCAGCATAGACTTTTTAAAGCACTTACAGATGAACTAGATTCACAGTATGATGTTGTTCTTCTTCATTCAGATATTAGATGGCTCAGCAAAGGTTAAGTGTTGCAAAGATTTCAAGATCTTCTTCCAGAAATAAAGATGTATCTGGAATCAAGGAATACGCATTGTGAAGAACTCACTAACCCTAGGTGGTTATCTGACATGGCATTTCTTACAGATTTAACATCCAAGCTAAATGATCTCAATCTTGAACTTCAAGGAAAAGACAAAACCACAGCTCAATTGATTGGAAATGTGAATGCGTTTAAATCAAAATTAATTTTATGGATATCACAAATAAGAAACAGAATCTTCATTCACTTTTCCAGCTTAGAGAAAATAGCTCAAGAATTTATGGAAATTGACATAAATACATACTCTAAAAACCTTGAAGAAATTAAAAATGAATTTGAAGCTCGATTTCTTGATTTTCATGTGATTCAGCCAACTGCTACATTTATATTAAATCCATTTGATATAGAAATGGAAATTATTAACCTTCAATCAGATTTGCAGTTGAAGGCCAGAGCTTCACAAAAGGATTTTTGGACAGTGGTAGCAGAAGAAAAATATCCTTTATTGAAGGAAACATTCCAACGAATGAACGCATGTTTTGGGTCAACATATTTGTGTGAAAAACGTTTCTCAACAATGAAATTTTTTAAATCTAAGTACAGATCTCAGTTAACCGATGATCACCTAAATGAATGTATGACACTAGCTATAACTCAGTATATCCCGGAATTTAACAAATTGGCGGGCAACATGCAATGTCAAATTTCACATTGAATGAGTAATGAAAACTATTTTTTTGTAATTTTGTTAAATGATACTGATGTATTATAATAAACAATTATACCTTCAAATTATTCTATATAAAGCTTTTTAGTATTATTTTGTATCTAATTAGTGATTTCATACTTTATTTTTTATGTAAACCATATGTGGCTCACGATACATGATAAATCGTTAAAGTGGCTCACGGTAGTCTAAAGGTTGGGCACCGCTGGATTAGACCTAGGCGGGTGAGACAGGGAGAAACACTGAAGACGAAGAAATATACGCGACACGTTTAACTTAAACGGCGCGTTGCGTCACATTTGCTAATTGCAATATCTAGCAGAATAGTTTGCTTATATTTTCCTCTAATAATAACATCATTAGCGACACCCAACAAAGTCCACTTATTTTAACTTTGTATTAATTATATGTCTTTCGTATGAAAAAAATAGGAAAAGAAACTATTTTGCACGCATCTACATGAACTCGCTAAACGCTTTTTCTGTCACTACCTGTGAATTAACATTTAAGTTTGGAATATTTAAAAATCAATAATGCTGACAATGGCTACCATAAACCAAGTTATCGCAAGTAAATCCAACCCATCTATCTATCTATCTATCTATACATATCTATAAAGTAAGGTGTTTGTATGTATGTATGTATGTATGTATGTATGTATGTATGTATGTATGTATGTATGTATGTATGTTCTGCTAAGGCTCAGAAACTACAACACGCAGAAAAAAGAGGAAGGTGTCATATTAACCGTTATCATGTGTACGGTGGTGTAGTAAGGTTTTTAAACCGATTCGGTGTACTATTTAATTATAATAAAATATTTTCCTTTATATGGGATTTCCATTTAAAATTTTTTCGTAAATTTCTCGAATTTTTAACTCCTTACATATATATCGCAGACATATGCTCTCACAAACTTTTTTGTGGTAAATTATCTCCTCTTTTGGAATAATTTTTTTAAAGAGGGGCTTACAGATCAAATAAGACGAATTGAAGGGAAAATCTTATTTTTCATTATTGCTCAGCATTTGGATATACTTAGCAACCGATGTAAACAAATTACGTTTGAACTATTAACATATCGTAAACGTAGAAATAGTTTATGTAATACTCATTTAATATCTTCTGATTTGATTGTATGTTTTTCTTTCATTATCTATGGTCTTCTATACACAGGTTAATTCTGCGAATAAACATTAGTGAACTGTTTCTTTTTCTGTAATCGTGTCATTCGCATTATAGGTATGTTTGACTATAAGTTAAATTGTTTTTATATGCCTTTTGTCTTATTTTATTTCATATTTTGTTTAAGTGAAAATTACTGAAGATATATGATTAAATTACTACGTTAAAGTTTTTGTGTTTTGTTTTATCAGTTTATCAATAAAAACTGAATTGAGCATTTCATGCTAACATGTAGGTTTCTTCCTATGCTCATCCATTCTGCGTTTCAATAATAATTAGATACTTTTTTGTAATATATAATATCGTTTTGAATTAAAAGGAAGTTTTATCAATTGGAAATAAGGTTCACTCTTGAGTAATTGTTATTTTAATACGAGAACTAAATTAGATTAACATTTTGAACACGTAACGCAGTGAATTTCGAAAGATTTTATTTGAATAATACTTTTGTTGAACTTTATTATGTCTTCTGAACTAAAATTAAGAATTCGTGTCTGCGGTTCCATGGGTAAAATGTAAACACTACCGATACACTCACGTAATTAATTACGTTAGAAAAGTAAAACATTTTACTACATTATTTAAAATCGATTCGTTCGAATATCTCAATCTATTATTCAATTAATTACGATGGAAAACACAATTAAGATCAATAATTTTATATCTATTTAGAGTAATAATAGGTATTCTTATTTAGGTTCTCCTGTTATTATGTTGACATACAAACTCATATTCCGCGTAATCAATATTTACTCATCACTACGACACGCTATTTTGTGATTGTTGGTTGTTTATTTAGCAACTGAATAGAAAGCGTCAGTCGCCATCATCAGATACATTGAGCTTTAGGAGATTATTCGTTGGTTGTTTTTGGTTAGTTTGTTGTTTTCATTTGCTTTCGTTTCGTGTCCATTTTTTGTGTTCTTTGTTTGTTTTCTTTGTTTTCGTTCTTAGTTGTTCATTTTGTAGTCTATGTTTATATTCTTTGGTTGTGCTCTTGATTTTTGTTCCTTGATTACCTATTTGTCGGTTTACACCTTTTATGCCGGCTATTGGTTAGAGTTTAATTCATTCCTTTTTTCTAGGTGGTTTTTACATTGAACTTATATTCTTTGGTTGTAGTCTTAATTTATGTTCCACGATTATTTATTTGTCGGTTTACATCCTTTTCTACCGGGTATTGGTTAGCGTTTAATTCATTTCTTTTTTCATGGTGGTTTTTGTAGTTTTCGTATTGGTTCGTTTCGTGTTCTTTCCACTTTATTTCAAGACTCCTAATGTAGTTTACAGAAAGGAGAGGAGAAGTTTTAGTATGTATCATTTTTTCAAGCTGTCTTCTAAGCGGGAAAAAGTATAACTATTTGCAGTCCGAAATGCACCCGGGCGAAGCCGGGTACGAAAAGCTAGTACATATCTATAAAGTAAGGTGTTTGTATGTATGTATGTATGTATGTATGTTCTGCTAAGGCTCAGAAACTACAACACGCAGAAAAAAGAGGAAGGTGTCATATTAACCCTTATCATGTGTACGGTGGTGTAGTAAGGTTTTTAAACCGATTCGGTGTACTATTTAATTATAATAAAATATTTTCGTTTATATGGGATTTCCATTTAAAATTTTTTCGTAAATTCTCGAATTTATAACTCCTTACATATATATCGCAGACATATGCTCCAGCAGACTTTTTTGTGGTAAATTATCTCCTCTTTTGGAATAATTTTTTAAAAGAGGGGCTTACAGATCAAATAAGACGAATTGAAGGGAAAATCTTATTTTTCATTATTGCTCAGGATTTGGATATACTTAGCAACCTATGTAAACAAATTACGTTTGAACTATAAACATATCGTAAACGTAGAAATAGTTGATGAAATACTCATTTAATATCTTCTGATTTGATTGTATGTTTTTCTCTCATTATCTATGGTCTTCTATACACAGGTTAATTCTGCGAATAAACATTAGTAAACTGTTTCTTTTTCTGTAATCGTGTCATTCGCATTATAGGTATGTTTGGATATAAGTTAAATTGTTTTTATATGCCTTTTGTCTTATTTTATTTCATATTTTGTTTAAGTGAAAATTACTGAAGATATATGATTAAATTACTACGTTAAAGTTTTTGTGTTTTGTTTTATCAGTTTATCAATAAAAACTGAATTGAGCATTTCATGCTAACATGCAAGTTTTTTCCCATGCTCATCCATTTTGCGTTTCAATGATAATTAGATACTTTTTTGTAATATATAATATCGTTTTGAATTAAAAGAGAGTTTTATCAATTGGAAATAAGGTTCACTCTTGAGTAATTGTTATTTTAATACGAGAACTAAATTAGATTAACATTTTGAACACGTAACGCAGTGAATTTCGAAAGATTTTATTTGAATAATACTTTTGTTGAACTTTATTATGTCTTCTGAACTAAAATTAAGAATTCGTGTCTGCGGTTCCATGGGTAAAATGTAAACACTACCGATACACTCACGTAATTAATTACGTTAGAAAAGTAAAACATTTTACTACATTATTTAAAATCGATTCGTTCGAATATCTCAATCTATTATTCAATTAATTACGATGGAAAACACAATTAAGATAATAATTTTACATCTACTTAGAGTAATAATAGGTATTCTTATTTAGTTTCTCCTGTTATTATGTTGACATACAAACTCATTCCGCGTAATCAATATTTACTCATCACTACGACACGCTATTTTGTGATTGTTGGTTGTTTATTTAGCAACTGAATAGAAAGCGTCAGTCGCCATCATCAGATACATTGAGCTTTAGGAGATTATTCGTTGGTTGGTTTTGGTTAGTTTGTTGTTTTCATTTGCTTTCGTTTCGTGTCCATTTTTTGTGTTCTTTGTTTGTTTTCTTTGTTTTCGTTCTTAGTTGTTCATTTTGTAGTCTATGTTTATATTCTTTGGTTGTGCTCTTGACTTTTGTTCCTTGATTACCTATTTGTCGGTTTACACCTTTTATGCCGGCTATTGGTTAGAGTTTAATTAATTTTTTTTCTTGGTGGTTTTTACATTGAACTTATATTCTTTGGTTGTAGTCTTAATTTATGTTCCACGATTATTTATTTGTCGGTTTACATCCTTTTCTACCGGCTATTGGTTAGCGTTTAATTCATTTCTTTTTTCTTGGTGGTTTTTGTAGTTTTCGTATTGGTTCGTTTCGTGTTCTTTCCACTTTATTTGAATGCAATACGTTCGGAAACGGATTGTTACAAGCAAATATGATTAATTGTTAAGAAAAGGTAATTGTAAGTTAAAAAGTATCTACTATATAGTTTTTTTTAAAGAGTTTGTATTTTGTGTTGCAGTAGTCTCACTAAATCCGTTGAAATTCAACGGGAAATTCTGCTAGTAACCTACAAATTAAAACTGAAGGATTGATAGAATGAGGAAAAATCAGTTGGCATAGCGAAGATTGCTCGCGACCCTCCCAAATTGTCTCGCGACCCGAAGTTTGGGAACCACTGGCATAGAAGAAGAAGATATCGTTTCATCGCCACGCCGAGTATGTGACAACGCTGTAACGTATTATTGTAGTTCCAAAGCTTCTATGTTTAAGCTGGTTCTTAAGGTAAGCATATGCCACATGTTTCCGACCTTTCGTGATCTTCAAACAAAAAGAAAAAACAAGCCAAGTTTTATCCATTGAAATGGATAAATTAAAGCATTTTTTGCTTTTCATGTGGTTATACCGCCACATATTCGGTCGTTAGAGCCTTGCTTAATATAGTTTTAAGCCCAATCAATTTTGTATTATAATTTTGAACGTTTCCTATTCGCCTCCGTAAAGTTTTCAAAAAAAATTTCCAAAAATAAACGGCATCACTGTGGAAATGTACACTCAAACATTTAGCTCTCCATCTTTTATACCTTCGGAGATATGAGTAAAACAATAAAAAATTATTTAAAACATACCTCACTTGAGTAATTGTAGCGTAATCTTTACGTTAAAGTGCATTTCCTTGTCGTAAATTATCATTTCTTTTTCACTTACAAAGGGCTTTGTGCGCACGAAAGGAAAATTAACATATTAAGTTCATTTATTCGCCGGAGATAATCCATTTCCTTTCATTTATTACGTGCTGTGTGTACAAGAAAGGAAATCAAACATATTCACGTACTTGTGGTAGACCTTGTTTACTTCATTGCTATGAAGATTGTTTTCGCGGACATATACTGATAAATCCATGTAAGAAAATTTCTAATTTCAAAATAAATGAAGAGTTTCACGTCTGATTTTTCTCAAACTTTTACAGAATAAGCGGCATTAATGTGAAAGTTTACGCTCAAAATTTAAGCTTTCGGTCCTTTATACTTTTGGAGATATTAAAAAAAACAAAATTCTTAATTGGGCCTCAATCCGAATTTGTATATTTTTCAAAACTAGATTCTAAAGAAAAACAAATGGCAGCAGTACAGAAATCTATTCTCCGAGTTACACCTCTCTATGTTTTAAACGCTTTCGTCAAAATTTCAATTTAAGCAAGTGAGTGGACAGACAGGCGCCAAAGTGAAACTACAAGAGCATTTATTTTAACGCTAAAAAGACATTTCACAGTTTTATAGCGCGCGTTGAAATCGGGATTTGTGAAATCCTGACATTTTTAACATACTTCTCTTCCTCAGATGTTTTTCGTTGTAACTGTAACGAGGAGAAACGGAGCCCGAGGATAAATCAGGATTATCATAATCTACTTTTCACATCTAAAAATGTGCGAGTGCGAGAATCATGTCGAAAATAGGATTTTCACAGTAAATAAGGAATAGTGAAGGTAGAGTGTGAGAAATTACGGGAAGAGAGACCATATGATAGAAGAAGAGGGAAGACCAAAAGGATAAGAAATTGCGTTAATGGATTATGAAGTCGAGTCTAAAGGGTTGAAAGAGGAAAGAAATGGAAATGCTCCATTTTGGCGCAAAGCGGCGAATGTAGAAAGAATCAAATGATTACTGCTTGATATTTTTAAAATGTGGTCCAATTTAGAAGGAAGGTTGTTAATACAAAATGGTGCATCCAAGTAGGTCGTTAAAACCAACAAGTCGTTACGTTTCCATTTTAAATTCGATCCCTTTATTCAATAAGACGATTAACATGATCGAATTCGGGCTCTGTCCAACAATGCAGCCACACAGGTAGGAACAGTGGTATTAATGGGCTGTAATTTTCGAAATTGATTCCTCTTGGGCGAGCGAATCGGTCCCGGGCGTCGGAGGGACCGCCCGAGCGTTGGTTTTCTCTCGGTGGAACGGGAGTGGAGGGAGAGAGGTCAGGAAGGGTAGGAGAGGCGTGGAGGTCACATCGGATTGCAGGGTACTCCGCGCCCAGAGGTCAGATCGTGACGCCTCTGTTTCGGCTCAAAACCCTTCATCCCCGCCACGACGCCCTCCTCCCCCGACCACTCACCAACCCAACCCACTAACAGCCCAGCCTCCTTCCTTTTCAAAAATAATACCTTCACCTAATCGAAACCACTGTTATGTTTACATCTCCTCGCCATTTAAAGCAGTATACCGTTTTCGCATAAGCAATTGTAACCAAATTCGTAAACGACAGCAGGTAAATTGGTAGAGCACATCCATAATCGAATTTAATGGAGATTCTTAAGATGAACACCAACCGCGGAGCGTCCCGTCGACAGCGTCATCGCATCGAGATTTTTCTCTTATCCAGCGAACGAAAGCCGGAAGCGTTTGTGCGATTAAAGGAGAGGAAGGCGGCGAAACGATAAATCTCGGCAGTTGTTTGCGCGTGCGCGAGAAAGAAATGGGAGAATGGGGTAGACGCGTGGCAGGGATAAATGTGGTGGCGTGGAAGGTAATGGGCCGGAAGGAGCGGCTGCATTAAGCGACGGATCCTCCTTCGAACGCGGTCGGCAGACGGAGAGCGGCCCTTGATGAACGACGACGGTGGGTGGGCGTAAGTGGCCGGGTGCCGTGCAGAGGGCGCAGGAGGCTTTTAACCGCGGGCACGCATCCCTTCAAATTACAGTCGTGGACAGAGCAACGAGAGGGCCCCTCGAAGGAGATGGGTGCATACGTGAGGGAGGACCCCTCGCACCACCCTCCTCTCGCCCTTTCACTCGATTTATACCCCTCCCCGCCTCTCTTCCTTCGCCACTCTATTCCGATAAAGATGTTGGCTCGTGAGCGCCAAATTGCGACGTCAATATGCCCTCAGCGTGAAAAGTTGTTCTTTTAGCGCCTCTGTCGGTGAGCGGATGAATCTATTATCCTTCGATAAGCTGAATTGATCTTCGTCCGTGAAATAAGTGTTCAATTCAAATATTTGTCGCGTGCGTTAGATGGATCATGTAAGCCATTTACAAGACTATGTGAAATTACCCTTTTGAGTATTAACTTAATAAAACGTACCTATGTACATTTGTCATCTTATTATTATCTTACTGGGGAGTAATCCATGGGTGTTGCATTCAAAATTTTGTATACTAGCTAAAAATCAAATATGTCGACAATTTACACTACTAATGAAATTTGTATAAATATTTTTAAATGAAAAATTATCTGAAAAAGGGAGCTTCCGTGAGCGCGATAAAAAAATAGTATTTACGACTGCAACAGAATATTTCAAGATCAATTTTCTCTCTCTTTTATAACATTTACACATTGAAAAGGAAGTCATTCGATTTTATCCAAGAGGTCTGCTCACATTAAAATCGGAAAAATACAACCCGCGTTTCAAGTAGATAAATATCCTAAATTCGTTTCGCATCAAAAGAAAACGGCGACAATT
This sequence comes from Uropetala carovei, assembly GCA_036926305.1. Classification (NCBI taxonomy): domain Eukaryota; kingdom Metazoa; phylum Arthropoda; class Insecta; order Odonata; family Petaluridae; genus Uropetala; species Uropetala carovei. Next base: position 2,126,124 of record JAXCHB010000140.1, read on the forward strand.
ACATGGAAACGCTAACAGCTTTAATTAATATATATCAATATAGTTTTACTTTTTCATCAGAAATAAGTATATAATTAAGGAACATTTATACTCCCCTCCGTAATCGTACCAAATTTCCGCGAGTAAAGAATTTCCCAATTGAATCCCTATAATTTTCTCTGAATACGAGCCTTGGCAACTTTGTGCTCCCGCAATAGGATCCTCAATTTCATTTCCAAAACGCCTCAAATTATCCCCACCTGGGCCTCACCACGAGATGGACAGATACTTCTCACTAAGCCCCTCTCCATCGCACTCCTCCCTCCGATGCATCCCTCTTCTTCTCCCCAACCCTTCCCCCTTTTCCTCCCACTTACCTCTCCCACTCCCTGTCCATTACCCCTTCACAGCCGTGGTGTACGCCCACCCTCACGAATCGCGGCGACGTGACCAACTACCGAACTCTCTCCTCCGCTCTTCGTGGAGAGGATGCCTAATCCAGCGCTCCCTCCCTCCCTCCTTCATACCTCTCTCTCTCTTCTCTGGCGAGGTCGGGCGGGCTGCTTTAACTTCGGTCAGTCATTAAGGGGGAAGATAGGGGAAGGGGGCAAAGGAGTGGCGTAAGAGGAGGAGAGAGTAATGAGGCGAGGAAGAGCACAAGGAGAATGAATGTTCACCCGCTTCCTAGCAAATCGCAGGAGAGAACCTCTCTTCTCCTTCTTTCCCTCCTCCCCCGCTCCTCGCCACTCCGTGTAACGCGGAATCCATTGAGCGGGAACCACTCAATCCCTTCTCTCCAAATTGATCTATCTCTTTTCCCTTTCCATCTCCGCTTCTCCATGTTGCGTCTCTCTCTCCCTCTCTCTCTCTCTCCCTCTCTCTCTCTCCCTCTCTCTCTCCCTCTCCCCCTCCCCCCTCCCTCCCTCCCCCTCTCTCTCTCTCCTCATCATCTATTTCCCTTTCCAGCCATTTCGTTGGCTTCGTATCTTCGTTCGTATGACTCATTCGCACTTTTATCTCGTCTCACAAAACTGAATCTCCCTCGAGAATCTTTTTAATCAAATTAAAAAATATATATATGTAAACTTTAGTAAACAAATAAAATAAATGTCTGCAAAGTTTCTTGGAGCATATACGAGAGTATTTTTTGTATCCACACTTTGATGCTTGCATTTTTCGCTCGAATATTATTTATTTATGCGACGAATAAAAACTCCCGATAGGGACGCGCTTGGATTTTGGCGGAATGTTTATATTACCAAATGTCCCAATTTACAATTTTATTCTTTTTGAAGATGTGTAGATTTTCTAACTTTGATAAACAAGATCGAGGTGTATTTCTTTTAAAACAATGGATCATCATGCCATGACACGCCGATCGCAGAGCGCTAGGAGTAAGTTATACCAGCTATTTCCAATGTTTTGCCACTTTGCGGACTAAAGCCGTACATTTTTATGTTGGAAAATTATTTGTCTTTGAAGCTGTTTTTAAAGTTATAGCGTCCGTAGCTCCAATGATTTCCTTTCGTTATCATAGCGTGACGTTGTGGTCTAGTTAAGCAACGCAAATCCGCTATTTTGTGATTTTTGGCGATCTTATGAAAGCATCGCCAATCCCATCATACGATCATTCCCGACCCTAACATAAGTGCGAAAAACGCATTCTAGTTCCTCGTTGAATGAGAAGTATACGAATCGGAAAATCACAAAACCTCGGACAGTGAGTCATAATACATTTGGCATCGATTTTCTGTACTCGCAAGACTGTACCGCAACTTTCATAAAAATAGCTCATATTGCTCGTAGAGATTTTTCTTTATAAATGTAAAATTAAGATTAGCACTAATTTAAAATAAAATTAAAATTACGATATGTTGCTAGATTATGACGAAGACCAACACAACCCCTCTAGCGGCGCGAAAAACACAGGGAAAAGGAAATAACTTTTGGATCGTGATGGACAAATAAAACATGAAGACTAATGTCACCTAATGTGTGTCACGTTAGCTTCCTTGGTGCTATCATTAGTCAGTTATCAACATTCGTATGCTGTCTGCATCGTTTTCCATTTTTAAAGTTCCCCAATTAGGTCTTGGAGCATATATTCATCGCACTGTTTAGCGGTTCGTAATTTAGACAGTGAACAGACATTATGTGAGTGATGATTTTGCGTAATTCGTATTTTCAACAAATTTGAACCTTGAATGAATGATAATTTACGCAGAAACGGTGAAATCGGTAATAAAATGGGTTTACGAACGGGGATAGTTTTCATAATGTGGCCGATCGCTTCTCTTACAGCACGCGAATTAATCATACTAGTGAGTAAAAATTATAGTTGGACTTAAATTAAACTCAAAGTCGGCAACAAATGAAACCCGTTATCAATTTAACAGTCATGGACGACCGACTGCGTGCAAATTTAACATGGATAATTTAAAAACACGTAAATGGCGTGAAAACTGAATTCACGTCAAAACTATTGACGATCTAAGAATTAAAATGAGAGCCGCGATTTCATACTTTTAATCGAGGTACCAAAACGACGAGCGGAAATTTTTCTGTAATATAAAAAAAAACGCTTCCATACCTATTTAACATTCAAAGGAATTCGTACAAGAGATTTAATTTTAACGAACGGATCTTCGTATGCGCTCATGCACATGTATGACACGTGGATAAAGGAGATGGCGGAGGTGTCGCTCGGTGAGAGGGGTCAAAGGCTTCGTCGGAGAGATCGAGATGGAGGGGAGGTAGGGGGAGAAAGGAGGAGGGGGGGAGGTAGGGAGAGGGAGAAAGAGGGTTAGGAGGGGGTGGAAATACGCCGCACGTCTCCTCCTTAGTGGATAAGCTGCGGAGACAAAGATGCTGGAGGGGGATGAGGAGGGTTGAATAGGATGGGGGAGAGGAGGAGGAGAATGGCGTAGGAGGGGGAATGAGGAGGAGGGGAGATGGATACACAAAGGAAAGAAAGCAGGAAGAGGGAGGAAGGAAGAGTAGCGGAGAAGAGGAGGACGTAAGAGGGGAAGAAGAAGAAGGTTCGGTGGTCGACAAAAGACCAGCGCTGCTCTTTCTCGGCAAAGCGGCTGTTGGAAGTATCCGTTTTGGATGTGTACCTGGAGACAAGGGAGCTTTTTCATGCCGTCCGTTTTGTCACGGGCAATTATGTGGAGTGGGTTCTAATTCACGAGTTGGAGCTGCGGCGGCAGCAGTTTATGGCAATGGCTCCTCTGCCGCCCACTTCCTCGCTTTAATCTCCCCGACACCTATTCACATTTGGAGCGAGCAAAATGACAGTGGAGGAGAGAGGCACGGGAGGGGCAGGAGAGAGGGATGCTGAGGAGGGGAGTGGACTGCGAGGAATGACCGAGTCAAGGATCGGAGGTGGAAGAGTTAGAGAGAGGGTGGAGGGAGGTGAGAGGGAGAAAGATCTGAGAGAAATATTGTCTTCTTTAGATTTTTAGCCTACTCTAGAGCAAGGTTTCCCAAACTGGGTTCCGCGGAAGCTAAATTGGGGTTCCTTCTCTTATATACAGCAGGAAATATGAGCCTAACTTGTAAACTGTATACTGTAAGATACATAAGCTAAGCTCTAGACTGTCTCCTCGTGACTCATTTTCTCAAAACTCCGGTAGAAAACGAAGTACACATATTCTCGAATAATTTTTAAAAAACGTTTTGAAGTCATTAACAAACAGTAGGATTTATTTGCAAATATTTTATTGATATAGTTTCGTATAAAACTGTTTTTACCTAGGATTACTATTATAAAAATTACACTTGCCATGTTAGTTGACTCAATTTATGATTCGCAGCATATTCTCAATAATTTCAAATTTATGCTTAAGTGTCAGAAGCCTTTACAGTTATAGCCATCAATATAAAATTCACGCAACTTTTGTCCATGAATTTAAGCTAGAATAATTTAACGATTGAAATGAGTCATACCTCATTGAAGAACAAAGTCAAGAAAAACATTGTAGCACTGAATGTTTGCTCCAAGGGGTCACGGGATTTTAAACTAATTTTTACAATATGCTTAGAATCCGAAAAATACCCATTTATAAGGCCTCTTAAGAAGAGGACGTAATAGCTGGTAGGACAGCACTCTACGTTGTTCTTCCCATAACTTTCATTGGATTTCAGAAGCTACATGTTTACTCAAACAACATAGGTGGGGCTATCTTATTTATGGATTAGTTAACATTTAAAAAATCAATATAAAATAAATATAAACAGGTGGAATCAATTTTACTGGTAGCATTAATATATCTCCTTATTTCAATGCGAATAAGTTTATTTATTACCTTCTTTTTTATGTTAACAGTTTTTGAACATTTTTTTGCCTTAGTTATTTCTAATCTCCTATATGCCAATACAAAATCGTACAAATTTATTAACTAAGAAGGGAGTATTTATAGTCAATTAAAAATAAAGCCATATATTTTTTACAAGAATAACAATCTTGAAGAAACAGAACCTACAACATTACTTACACTGATATTTCTGTAATCATAACGTCAATTTTATGACTTTCCTCAAATTTCAGTGTATTCTACCAAAATTACGAGTTTGGTGAATGATGAATTAAATTTAAAGAAAGAGTTGGGTTAAGTTAAAATAAAAATTTGGTCAAATAAATTAATTATATCTATCTATTTTAAACGCTGCTTGTGTGAATTAGATTGTGCGTGAGCATAGCTAATCTTAATGTATAATTTAGTGTTTGTATGTATGTCCGTTTATAACTTAAGAACCAAAGGTTCCACAACTTTAAAACTTTGCATATGATTTTATATCATCCCTGAAAAGATTTTAGGCAACTTTGTTTCCCCCCACTCTCTTGGAAATGTTTTTAAATTTTTATATTTTTCAATTTTTTTACTTAAGTCGTACATTATACCTTCTACATCGTGTATACAAAATTTGTTGGAGGGCCTATGTCTCCCTGTTCTCCCATAATTTTGATTTAAAGTTACCCAATCCTTTGACAAATTGACCCGGGCAACGCCGGGTACTGCAGCTAGTACTTTCTATATACAAGGACTTACAGTAGAATTATGAGAATGGCAGGTTTAGGTGAAAGTTAATCGCATTAATGGCATTCAGTATTGTTTACTTAACTGATAAACTTTTGGTGATATTTTGGAGTTTATAAATTATTAAGATAAGCAAATTTTCAACAACACTCGACGTGAACAACTCAATTTTCCATAAAATTTAAGTTTTATGATAAAATATTTGTCAATCTTTTTAAATTAAAATGCTTCTAAAGCTAAAAGAGTTTTACACCTAGGAGTTTTTCTCGCCAAACTAAATTAATTTAAATTAAAGACTAAAGAATCGTACAATATAAATTTGCCATTCTTCTTCGGTTAGCAGGGCGTTATTATTATTTTTATATCGCACACGCGGAAAAATGACGATGACGTTATTTTTTTACTCAATCAGACTAAATTTGCGATCATTTCACGATTTGCATGATCGCAGAGCGCACGTGGCAAGCCGTTATTTTATGCCCTGAAGATGAAACCGAAGGTGTGTCCGTAATCCGCAGCTCGTTTCTCGTTCGTTCGCTTTCTCGGAAAGGTTACACTGCGGTTACAATACTCGTTCCAAGCGAGGACGAATCTCAGGCGCACTCTTCACCTCGTAAATTCTACTCAACTAAACTAACCATTCCTTAGAAATCAGCGTGCTAAACACGAAACTCAATAGGCAGATTTCTCTACGCTCTCAACTTATGGATAGCATGTAAATCGCCGCGTCCTGACGCAAGCGAAACGAGTTTCTACTAAGGTATTTCCTTTTCTGCCCAAATCCGCTTCTCCAGGAATTCCAGTTTCGCTCGAAACATCCGAATATTGGATTTGAAGAAGTCGAGGAAGGACAACGAAGTGTTAGTCTGAGTACCGAAGCACCAATTTAGTGATATTCCTGTTGCTTGGAGCGGAGCACTGTCTCCTGAGAAAAGCCACAAAGGTCTTCTCCAATTGTTGTGCGAGGGTCGTAAACGAGGAGAGAGAGGCTAAAGGGGCATCCCAAAGAGGGACGAGAAGGGGAAAAGCCCTTCCCCTCTCTCTCTCCTACCCTACTCGCACGAGACTCCGTCCCGTTAATCTCTCTCTCTTCCTCTTCCATCGCTAGGTATTACTACGCTCCAAGCCCTCTCCCTCCCTCCGAGCGCCATTCTCTCTCTTTCCACGCGCGCGCGCGCACACACACACATGCACGCTCGTGGCTTTAAAAGAACGACCGCCCCTACCATCGCAACAACATGTTTTCAATTAAATCAATCTCTCGGTTTGATGGCAGGGGTGATAGGACTCGTCCGAATAAAAAAAAACCCAGTTCGGCCACCCGATACACTACGAAAAGGATTTGGATACGCTGGAAGTAGGCCCTTATTTAACGGATTACTTTTTAACGTCCAATTATTGAGAAAGGAAAAGGATTCTAGAGTGCGTGGCCGAAATCATGGACGAAGTTGTCAAAAGATAATTTCCTTACAAGAAATTGGTCCTGTTACGACTTTATCATTTGAGGATTCCGCCAAATGTAAGGTGATTTACAGGCAGTAGCTACGATGCAGACATATTCGCAGGAACATACACGAGAGAGAGAGAGAGAGAGAAAAATTTTGTATGGCAGTCAACATGACTGAACGGACGGACATCTCGAGAGTATTTTTAAAAATGTTTCATTAATGTTTATCTTTATAGCTCTAGAAAGCAACAACAAATAAATTAGCATATGCCTTACAAATTTCTTCGTGAAATTTTCTCGCTGACCGTCTTCGTGTTTGAAAGCTGGAGAGAAATGATTCCTAAAATTTCAGCTCGGCTCATATTCCGAAAGAATAGATGCATAAAGAGCAGTTATCCCAACTATCTTAGCGCATAAATGAATGAGGTTGAGTACCGACAAAAAATAATTATAGCCACAAAAACTGATAATCGATTTCTCACGAATAGAATAACACAAATGAAAGTGTTGGTGAAGACTGTATGCAGAGAGGCGCATGCGCTGGACATTCAATTCGATTCCCTATTAGGTAGAATTTTTCTCCTTCCATTGCTGCGTTATCTTTGTACATTTCGGGTATTATACTTAAAAACGAGAATTTAACAGATTATGTTAAATATTTTAGCTCCTAGAGCAATGGTTCTTAATCGTTTTCTCTCAAGAGCCACTGCATCTTTTGTTCGACTTATTGGAGTATATTGTACTTTATTTGTCTTAATACTATCAAATTATAACATTGTTTATACCGAAGCGTTTACTATCTATAATTGTAATTAAATAAGTTTTGTTAAATTCCTATTTATAATGTAATTCCATAATGAGTTAACTGTTTAAATTACTTGCAAAAATACCTATCAGAAGTGATTCTCCCGTAGAGCCTAGCAAAAACGAAAGAGAACGATCGAATTGCAAAAAAAAAACGATTTCGCATTCCGAAACACGTGTATAGTCATCAAAATATCGATTTATATTTTGTCACCATCTTATTACTTTCTCCATACACTTCTCATATATACGTATATATCCTTGTGATGGCTGCGACGTACGTAGAGAGAGACAGAGAGAGCGAGCAAGTACATATTGTAATAGCGGAAAAAATCGACTTTGAGATTTTTACAGATATCTACGTTTTGTGTCTCTGACAAAGAGTAAAAAATCAAAATCTTTAGAACTATTTTTGAATAAATTGAGTTTGTGAAAATCAACAAGAATAAATCACCCTTTATTTTTGCCCTATATAGTTGATCCTTTTAAAGTTTCTATTCTGGTTAATAGTATGGCTAAATATGAAATATCATTAGATTTCCTCCAACCGTTTAGGCTCTACAGCCGCCCAGAGACAGAAAGAAATTATGACGAAAACTACCTTTTGACTCATTGTCAGAGACACAAAACAAATATATCCGTAAAAATCTCAAAGTCGATTTTTCCACTATTACAATATGTACTTTATCTCTGTCTCTCTTCTCTACGTGCGTGTGAAATTAAATGTTTTATAGTTTTCGATAAATTTAATGAAAAATTTCAAATAAAAAATACCGTAAAGCAATCGAGTTATGGGCCAAGGAAAACTAGAGTCCCTCATCTCGCGGGAAATCTTCGCATGATGCGGCCGTCATCCATTTGCGGTAGTCGGGCGATGCCAGGCCACATGCTGCCATTTTCACTCAGCCGACCACCAACGTCACAAATATGGTGAATATAGCACACGTAAGAAAAATCGCAATCAAGATGAAACCTTAAAACTATTTAAAATAAAATCGCTTCGTTTTTTTCTTCGTTCATCATCCCAAGGCGTACGCAGTCTCAGCTTCTAATCCGTCCGACCCGTGTCTTTCCTCGCCACCATGCTGTCTCCAAAGAACGTCGTAAAACTAAAGATGGCAGCGGAGGGCGGGGGAGCGGACTGTAAGGAAAACAACCTCTGGAAAAGCGGACGCCTTCTTCCTGTTTCTTTCCCGGTGAAATCCTCGGACCGATCTTCTCCCGCTACAACTCGTCGATTGCGGTGGTTGTCGGGAGCCTTCGGACATCGACCACCCCCGTTAGGGCACCCGTGTATCTGCCTGTCGCTTTATCCCACGCACCCACCCACGGCCTCCGAGACACGCCCCTAGGTGTTACGCCCGCCGAAAGATCCACTCTCTACCGATGGCCCTTTACGTTTTTCCCTTTCTCCCCCTATTTCGATCCCACTGACATCTAAATCGAGCGGCTTATTGAATCGCCTTTTGGTGACCGCCTTCGCATCTCCCTTTGCCCCTTATTTCTCCGCCCCTTCGACGAGAGGCGCTTCCGCCTTCTCCTCCCAACAACCATTCGCTCGCCGCCAATCTTCCTTAAAATCTTTCCTCGTTCCATTCTTCTTTCTCCTATTTCTTACGTGATCTTCGGTTTTCGAGACATTTTCCTCGCGACCTTTGCATATATTTATTTTTTATTTGGTCTTATAAAGCATTTCAGCGATTTTTTCGAAGACTTTATGAAGAGAAACAAGACAAGCATCTACCACGATGCACACGGCGGAGCCATTCCTCCACCAAGGCCTCCTTGTGATGGCTACGACGCTAAAAGATTGACCCGGCAGTTTATTTAAATTAAGGTTTTGATTTTTTATTTATAAAATGGAGAACTATTCCATTGATCTACGATGAAAAATCTAATCACTCTGTTTAAGCAAAAAGAAGAAAATGAAAACGCTTGAATTTTTGTGAATGCCGAGGGATCGGCTTGAACCGGAGACTCTGAAAGTTTTGTGGGAGCATGGGAGAATGATAGATTTCGTGGACCTTGGGCCGGTTCCCCGAATCGTGCAAGGTACCCCTTAACCGCTCTGGAGTTCACTACACAGCCGAGGCAGCACAGAGGGTAGGTGGTAGGATATACGAGCATAGTAGAGCTTTTTTAGATTAAAAAGTAGGCAAGTGCGCAGGTCATATATGGGGAAATCAAAGACTTGCGCTAATTATCAGAATGAATTTATTAACTCGGACCGTAGATTAATACGCAGGTCGGCTTTAGGGCTCAATAAACCATGCTATAATACTAGCAATAATAACGCCGCTATTAGAAATGAGGGATGCACCTTCCAAAACACTGAAAAAATTCCGAAGCGGTCCAAAAGTGGCTCCTTAACAAGTTTAACTGTAAACTGCCGGAGTATCAGGAATACAGCTGCAGAACTTCAGAATTTACTAGAACAAACAGAGGCAGATATAGTAGTAGGCACAGAGAGTTGGCTAACCTCGGATATACACGATCGTGAAATTTTCCCTTACGATATAATATTCATAGACGAGACAGGACAAATAGGAGCGGTGGAGGGGTTTTCATAGCGGTGAAGAATGCACTTATCAGTTCTCCAGTTAATTTTGCGGAAAACAATATAGAAAGCACTTGGCTTACTATAAACAGTAGAGGTTCGGGAAACATTCACGTATGTGCATACGTATTATAGGCCGCCAGCTTCAAACGCAGAAGAAATATACGATCTAGAGGCTCAAATAAATTCACTAATGAAGAAGAATAGTAAAAGCATTATCATAGTAGGAGGAGACTTCAATCTACCCTCGATAAATTGGCACAGTTGTAGCTTCATACCATCCGGTAGAATTCGTGCGTCATGCGAAGCACTACTAGACATCTTCAATAAACATTCCCTTATCCAGGTAGTCAAAAAACCTACGAGAGAGGACAATATATTAGAATTACCAGCAGTTAACATCCCCAAGCGTGTTTCCGAAGTAGCTGTTGAAGAAGGAATCAGCGATCATCGAGCAGCTCGAGTACTTTTGGACATAGCTATCGCAAAGTATCGCAAGTCTAAGCGAAAAGTGTATGCACATGTATAAAAATGCTAACTTTGAGGATTTCAAAGAGAAACACATCAAGGATTACGGCGATTTCAGCAAATCTGCAAGCACGAAAAACGTTGAGGAAACTTGGAAAGCATTCCTATTAGGAATTAGAACGGGTATTAATACGTATATACCAAGTAAATATATTAGCGATAATGGGGAACCAAGGTGGTATAATCGGCAGGTTAGGTGTGCCCTCAGGCACCAAACAAAGCTTCACTCCAAAATTAAACGCATCAAAAACTGTAAGTCACAGGAGGAGGTAATTTCAATTTCAAATAAGTACAAAGTTTGTCGGACTAGGACCAAAAAGGTTATGCGCAAAGCATTAATGGACTTAAAGAAAAAGATTCTTTTTGAACATGTAAATGAAAATCCCAAAATCTTTTGGTCATATGTTAGGGAATTCCAAGATCCACGCCCAACCGTAGCACCGTTAAGGAACGACAAAGGAGAGGTAGTTAACAATTGCACAGATAAAGGAAATTTGTTAAACTTATTTTTTCAGAGCGTATTTACTACCGAAGATGTGAGCGCGAAGGACGTGTCGCCCGAACCAGGCAAGGAAAAAATGAACGATATAGTCATATCAGCGAAATGGATAGCTCAACAGTTTAAAAATATCAAAGCAAATAAATCTCCGGGTCCAGAAGAGATACCAGCTAGAGTACACAAAGAGTTAGCATTGGATATAGCACCTTATCTCGAAATAGTTTTCAGTAAGTCAATTAGTCATGGCGTTGTACCTAAGGAATGGAAATTAGCATTTATAACGCCGTTACATAAAGGTGGGAAAAAAGACGACAGAGAAAATTACAGGCCAATTTCACTTACCTCTATATCTTGCAAGGTTCTCCAGCACATTATCGTTAGTTCCGTGATGGACTTCTTAGATAGCAGGAACTTGCTAAGTAAATATCAGCACGGCTTCAGGAAGACAAGATCCTGTGAAACACAGCTCGCTCTGTTCGTTCATGATATACTAAGATCAGGAGACCGTAAGACTCAGACGCGGTTTTCCTGATTCCAAGAAGGCTTTCGATAAAGTTCCTCATAGTAAGCTAGTGAAGAAATTATATGACTGTGGAATAAATCGAAAGATAATCGAGTGGATCAGGGACTTTCTTAATGACCGTGAACAAATAGTAGTTATAGATGGATTTAAATCAGATTCAGTCAGCGTAGCCTCAGGCGTTCCACAGGGAAGTGTAATCGGCCCCCTACTATTCCTTTTATATATAAACGACTTGGACAAGGTTATTAAATGTAAAATCAAGTTATTCGCGGATGATACAGTAGTTTACAGAGAGATTAACAGTCCTAATGATCAATTATTACTTTCTGACAACTTAAATGCAATTCTCGAGTGGTGTAAAGAGTGGCAGTTAGAATTGAACTTAGGAAAGTGTTCCTTTATGAGATTCTGGGGAAACAAAAACATCGACACGACGAATTACACTGTTGAAGGCGTCCAGCTAAAACTAGCCGATTCCGTCAAATACTTAGTCGTTACTTTAACAAGCAACCTCTCATGGGATATGCACATACGAAATATATGCGGGAAGGCTAAACAGAAACTAGGATTCATGAAACGCATTGTAGGTAAAAGTGAGGAAAAAGACAAAGAGAGATGTTACTTCTCGTTAGTAAGACCGCTATTAGAGTACGCGTCGAGCATATGGGATCCGTACGAGAAAGGATCAATCTCAGAGTTAGAAAGAGTGCAGTGAAAAGCCGCTAGATTCGTCAAAAATTGTTACGATAGAAACAAAAGTGTTACAGGCTTGATACAGGACTTAGGATGGGAATCACTAACTGAGCGTCGATCACGCTCTAGGTTAAAACTTCTTGCGGTGGCTTGCAGGGTGAGCTGTAGATGCAGATGTTTGTACGGAGCTGATTATAGGTTCGGCTACCCTCAAAACATTAGTTTCTTACGTGAATGAACTACTTTTACGCAAAACAAAGTTCACGTATTATTTCATGACATTTATCTCAACAAGTGGGTGAATTTAAACCAAATATATTCAGTCAATTTTAATTAGACAGATATATGGTGAAAATTGACAAGGATAAACTGCTCTCCATTGTCGCACTAGCTGAAACGCCCGGCTTCGCTCAGGAAAGACTTTTCTTTTAAGTAGCATACGATTTTTATTGCTCGGGGCCCTGCACTGTTAATGTTAATGGTAAAAGATAACAATGTTCTAATATTCCTTGAAAAATCATTTGACTCACTTTAAAAGTATTCATAGACCATATTTAGGCATGAATCCATTTGTACCCTTTATCTTTGCGTTAAGAAATTTAGCTTTGATGCCGCCTGGAATATGGTGATCTAAACCGATAAACTTTGCGCATAAAGGAAAATTTAGAGCGATTTAGCATGTAATACGGCAAAACATGAACATAATTAAAATATTCAGTATTTCGTGGGTAAAATAAGCCATTTCCCGTGATCGTAAGTTAATATTTAGGTATATTTATATCCACATCAGTGAAGGGCTGCATGGCATTTTGGGGTTTCTCCACACCATTTCCCATGAATTCTTAAGGAAATAGTATTTTGTTGATCCCATGGGGTATAAGAGACCCCACGGTCTGCAAACCTAGACCAAGTTCTTCCTTTGGTCCATAGGATGGCCCATGAAACTTTTGAATTCGATAGCTTCAACGGTGTAAAAACGTATAAAGATCATACACACACACTCAAAAATATTTATAAGTTTTCAAAAAGGATTATATAATATTTAACAAGTTAAGAAAGTGTACAGCGTATCGCAAATGGGCGTGTTTCGTGTAATGGAGTAATAGAAAGAAATGATATACGTGTACGTAAGAGTAATAGCGCTTTAAAGTTCTTTTCTTCATCATAAATAATCCATTTTCTTCCTATTTTATAATATTGCATGCACACGTAAGGAAATTAAACGTTTGTTTGTGAGATTGTTTATGTTAGCAACAATGAAGTAACCATGCAAGAAATTTTCAACTCGAATTAAGACATTTTTCTTTGATTTTCTCGATAACGGCTACTCCTACGATAAAAATGTATAGAAAAAGAAACACTTTAATTTACTAGTTCTACAAGTTTTATGTGAAAAATATTTTGATATGAGCAATACTTTACGAGATATGACGAAAAGTTAATTTTTTGTCACCAGTAAAGTGGTACCCCTGATTGGTTTACGTGATTCATTTTTGCGATTTTCTTATAATCTTTTATCGTATGCTCTTAATATAAAATTTCATGAAAATCAGTTCGGTAGAAGGCGAGAACGAACATGCGGACGGACGGACGGACAGACAGACACAGACGGACTGCCGACAATAAGCGTTCACGCTGGGGGCGAAACGTGCCTAAAAACGACCATCAGATTCTGTTGAACTGTTATCTGTTAGGGCCACGCACAGACTACAGAAGGAATTGTAAAAATCACTTTCTCGGACTCGGGAACCTAAAATATGCATATTAATCCAAATTCAGAATCCAATTTCTTCACGACTACAATAATTCCTCTATGCACTTATTTTAAGAGAAAGAAAAAATGTGTAAATATCACCAAACATCTATTGCTCAAACTTGTAAATCTTAATTTTTGTTATTTTCAACGTATTTTTATCGATAAGTCGCATTAAATGCAATCTAACAAGATCCGAGCATCGAAACCCTCGAACGTTTATTTGAATAACATTTGTCCAATTGTTTGTTTGTGGGAAGGAGTTCCTTCAGAATTAAACGCCGAAGCGAACAAGATGGTTCACGTGTTCCGCGCAAACCGTTCGAAGGGAGTGTCGTTGTACTATCGGCGGAGGGAGCCCTCTTTCCACCCCCGAGCCGCCTTCACCCTCCCCCGCAACGACCCCACTTCGCTATTAATATTAGCCAGTCTTTGTGCCGTCACGCGGGGGCCAAACGAATAACGGTACGCCATCCGAGGGTAGGCCGAGAATTCTTCTTGCCCCCTCCGAAGTTGCTGCGAATTGCCCCTCGACGCTGCTGCTGCCTTCTTCCTCTTTCCCCCCCCCTTCCCTCCTTTCTTCCCTCCTATATAACCTCTCCTCGCTTCATCCTTTTACTTCCTCCGCCTCTCTTTTTCTCTCCCTTTCCTTCATCTCCCACCTCTCTCTCTCTCCTGGAGTATCTATGTCCTTCACAACTGCTTATGAGTTTCGCCTTTGCAACGCATTACCGCGACGGTCTGCCAACCACCACCTACACGAGTGAAGGACACGAATGCACCTTTATGGTTTATGGCAGGAGAATAGGAGTGAAGCTGGGAGCAATGCGTGCCTCGGGCCATCCGGTCGGTCTGTCTGTCGGTCGGTCGGTAGGGCTGCACTCTACTGAAACGGCACTCACTCATGCCATCTGATTTCGCCTCGCCTCTTCTTACACTTGCTTAGGATCTCAAACTTAGTTTCTATGTCGTCAGTTAATTGCACGCCCGTCAAAATGCTCTCTAAAGAAGGACTTTTGTATAAATATAAGCAACTCTACGTAATGGTTTATATTAAAAAAGTAAGCTTTCCTTTGTAAACACACCTCCAACGTGTGCAAATATTCCTTTTCTCTCTCCCTCTGGCCGATCCACTTTCTCCCTCCCTCCCCACTCCCCCCTCCTCCCCTCTCCCTCTAACCCTTCCTCCTTCTTAGGCACTCCTTCTCCATATCCCTCCCTACTCCCTTCCCCCGCCCTGAGACTTCCAATTCCTCCACCTTTCCTCCATTTTTCACTTCCAGCATCAACTCCTTTTCATTATGCTCGTACTCTTCCTCAGGGACCGGTTCTTCACTGCTCTCCCCCCCCCCTCCCCCCCCTCTCCCCCCCTCTCTCCCTCCCTCTCCCCCCTCTCTCTCTTCGGTTACGTACGATATCCAGGAATCTGACAATATTTAACGAAAAGTGATTGGCTGGATATCACCTATCTACCAATTAAATCTGACAGCCGTAATCGGAGATTCTAGAATTTGCAGCGCCGTAATTTATCTCGATATTTATTTCTCTCTGCCTCCCTTCCCGTGATTCCCCCTTTCACGCCACCTCCACAGCACCCGCTCCCTCCCTCTGCATTTGCTCCGCCTCGCCATCCATTCCCACATTCTCCTTAAATTATTACCATCCTGCTTCTGCTCCTCTTTCTTTAAACAATCGCTCAATTCGTTGATTTGCACCATTTGAAGGCGCGGCGAGGAAAAATTGACTTTCACCTACCTCTGCGCGGGAAGGAAGGATAAATAGTCTGAAAAAATTGTGACCAAGTTTAATGCCTCGGTTAAGCGATAGTATTCAATATTTTTGTGTTGTGTCGAATAAACTGTTATGGCCGTTCAAACCTTGATCCGTTGAAGTTATGAGTTATCTCCAGAGTTGTGAACGCCATGCGTTACAGGAAAACGAAATTTCGTAAATGGATAGCGACTTGCCTATACATCCATATGCAAGAACGAGAGGAAAAATTCCGTCCTAAAAGTGAACGAAAATGAGAAAAACAAATTAATCTTCGCTTATCTCGTGAAATAAATATTTAACTTTTACCAATTTTATCTATATAAGGCGGCGTTTTGTGGAGCCTGGAATTGAGAATAAGTTCTCGACATCGAATTCTGAGGTCGTAAATCGCATTTATGTTTCAAGAATTTTCGTTCGGCAGGCCGTAAACCGCGAGATTTATGCAACCGTGCAATAATTACGGAAATGAAGTTCGGCACGAAGCTAATAAGTCAACGACACCAACCCAACGTGAATATTCCGAAATTCCAAACATTTTCAACTTATGGATCGGGACTTCCAATTCATCCTTTTATCTTTATTAGAAAAAATCATAAAAGCGCATGTGAAAATCGGTTAAATTTAAATATCAACTTAGAATTCGGAATTGTGTGGATATGAATGTAGTTTAAGTTAACTGTCGCGGAAATGCATATAGGTTCGTAGTAGGTCGGAAATAGAATAGATAGGCTTTGAAAGTTAATGTTTTCTTCCTGGTCGCGTTTTTTAAGATAAACCTCATAACAAGAGTGAAATGATGGAAATTTAACTTATATGCGTGTGTGCATAATACTGACCACAAATGTGAAGATTGAGAAGCAGAAAAATTCTGACCTTGTCCGGTTCCGAATTACAGAATTTTTCTTTCTCAATCCTAAACCGCATAAATTGTATAAATGATAATAATAATAATTCAGTGAAATTTTGAAAAACGTTTTCTGAAGAAACTTGGCAAGAAAATTAGCTAACGTGGCTTAGTTCAGGAGACTCCAAGAAACAAATACACAAAAGGAATCAAAGATAGAAAAATTTATTTAGAGAAATATTTAATAAGCCGTTCGCCTGATGTGGCCTCTTTAGGGAGCTGAAGGTTTAGCAAAGAGAAAATCTAAATAAAACGACTTGCATTCACATTGCTCAAAAATACAATATCGAGCTCACCTTGGACAGAAAAAAGAGGATAAGTTCCGAAAATACAAATTAACCATTTCAATATCCATGGTCAATCGAAAAATCACGCAATTCCTAAAATTAAAATGTTTGTAATTTATATTATTATAGCTTAGGAGGCAGAATTTTAACGTTAAAATTATTATCTCTAATGGTTTCATAGCATACAAATAATAACTCGAAGATAACCTTACACAAATTGCTCTTCTGAAAATTTGAAATTATAAATTACATAATATGTAAACGCTTGATGATGAGCCTTATTTTCTCATTAACATTTCTATCGCGAGATGAATAAAAAAGTTCCTACATTTTTAACTTGGGTTTTCGTGGGCAGAGCTATAAAACATGCGCGCGATTTGACAGGCTTGTCTCGGCCACCACGGATGGAGAAATGCAAACTCTCTCCGCTTAAATGCAAATGAGGCTGCAGTCTCCAAATAATGAATGGCACTTCTCGCAAACCATCCCCGTCTCTCTTTCTCCCTCTCTCTCTCTTACTCCCTCCTCTCTCTCTCTCTCTCTCTCTTCCTTTTCACCTCTCTCTCTCACCAAATAGCAAAACTAGATTTGAAACATAAGCTCGATCTCTTTGTCGCGTGACAGGAGGCACGCTTCCACCGCTCCCGGATCGTTTCTCTCGCGACCCCTCGAATCCCTTGGAGGCCAATGGACAGCCGCCATTGCCTTCGCTGACGTCCCAAATGACATCAAGAGACGGCCATCGATCGAATTTTGACATTTCGTAAGTTTTTTTTTTAGACCTCGATGTTTTTAGGCGCTCCTCCAAAATTAATGGTGGGCCGACCGGGTCCAAAAGGTGAGTCACGGGCCGCCTTCGATGATTCGAGGCTCTAATACGCACTTGGAAATGGCAGAAGACGCGATCCTCGGATGAGTCAACGCAATTTTGATGATCTCACAGCGGCCATTCGAAATTAGGAACGGTGAGCGTCGTGGGGCCCGGCCGGCCGGCCGCGGCCGTCTCGAATCGACCTCGCTCCTTAAAAAATTGTCTTCCATACGCGCGCTTGTGGCACTGCGAGAGATCGAAGGGCGACGGCAGCGGTAGCATTCACTGAAATAATTTGATACGGTTCCATCTACGCACGCGAAGTTGGAATTAATGACTTTAAATTATTATTAAGAATTTTTTACGCATACGACAGCTATGACAATAAAAAGATTTAATGTTGCCATCGCCAGCGGAATTCTGACCGAAAGTCAAAACTTCTAAAGCAGTATTTTATAATTGGTGGTCAGGTTCCAAAGCCAGTCCACAAAAGCCTATTTAACCCTAAATTAAACTGAAATATTGTACATTTGCAACGAATAATAATAGAAAAATGCTATTTAGAACTTGGGGTGTAACGGATTACCGTGTCGAACAATATCCCGCGGAGGGTTGACGTCGCGCTCCGCCGTCGAGGGAAAAGGCTGATTCGTATGTGCGAGTTGGCGCTTGTATTCCCGATTTATTAAAATAATAATGCCTTATGGAGCTTCGTTCGTAAGTACGGTTGTTGTAAGTCGGACGTGCGTACGTAAGTCGAGAACCTACTGTATCTGTGTTGACATAGTGAAAAAGTCCGTGTCCTTCCATCCCTCTTGTTCTGAGATGACCTTAAGCGAGAGAAAGAGAGAGAAAGAAAGATATAAAAGAGAGAGAGAGAAAGAGGAGAAAATAGAAGAGAATGTGAGAATCGCGGCATCTGAAGCAACGGTCACAGCAACGTGAGAGTCCTCTATTGCCTGAACAGGGCGTGTATAGCCCTAACCTCGCCAATGACGACGTAGATTGGATGCAGGCAAAGAGAGGGAGGGCCGTGGTTGACCCCTCAACCCCCCGTGCCATCCTTCCCTCCCTCCAGCCCTTCATTCCTCCCGGTCATTGAGCCCTCCTTTCCCTTAACCGGCACCCCGCGAACTCCCCTACGCTCCCCACTCTCCGTCTACTTTACTTCCCCTTCGAACATCCGCCTCTGTTTTTTGTTGCCCGTGAGTGCTCGGGAGCAAAGCTGCAATGGGGAAGAGATCCGACACGAGAGACGTCTGGCGGGCTGGCTCTGAACTCGACCGTCCTTTCTCCTCCGTCTTATCCCTCACTCACACTTGGCCCACCTTTCCTTTCCCTCCCGTTATCGCAAAACGGTCCATGCACTTCTGCCCTCCCCCATTCCGTTCCCAACCGTCCCTGAAACGAATCGTGTTCCAGCTTCCGAAGAAACAATGGTAATCGTTTGCTATACAAAGGAATGCTTTCTAGGAAAATCGATTTGCATCTCCATGCTTTAATAACCGGGTGGTAACAAATAAGGGTAGTGTACGCTACAAGTGTAGCATAAAATACGCGATTTTCTTTCGGTAAATTTAGAGAAAAAGAAATAATCTTCATCGGTAGAATTGGCAGCCCTTTTAGAGCAAACGCTATGCATATACGCCAACGTTATGATTGAATTTTGAAATAATTTATTTAAAGATATCTTGCCAAATGATTGAAATACCAAATTCTATTTCCTGCTACCCTCATTAATTCATATACCTAAACATACCATTTTGCCAAATATTTTAAAAGAAGTCTCAAATATAAAACGTTAATACGGAGGCATATATACAATAATGGTACGTAATGAAGTATATTTATTTGCCATTTTTTCAAAAGAAACAAGTATCAAAAATATTCATTTTCTTCTGCTATATATTTACTAAATGCAAATTATTTCCTCGCATGAACATTTTACAATTTTACGCTAAAAGTTTATTATTCGTTTACTTCAAAGTGATGGACCTGAGTAAGTTATTTGATTCTATAAAAAAAAGTATTTTCTTCTCTACTATAATATATTTTGAAGCGTGTGTTTGTTGGTTTGTGTATTTGTTGGTTTGTGTGTTTGTTCATGGAACTCCTCCTAAACGATAAAAGCTAAAATAACCAAATTTGGTATGATTATTCCTTACATCCTAACTTAGTGAATGGTCAAGATTTGGTCAACCGGGATTAAACAGTGCTGCCAATATAGGGGATTAACATTTGTCCATAATATAACACGTATGAATCCACTTCTTGACTTGCAAGGTATTCTTCCTTCAAGCATTAAAATACCTAAATATGGACCGATTTTTTCGTTTTTGCTTTATTCGACGAATAAAACTCTTATTCCTGCGAAGTTTACATGTTACACGGTCGAAGTTTTCAGAAATACGCCTTCTGTTTCGAAATTTTGTGGATTTTTCGTACTCTTCCGGGCGTTACCAAGGCTGCCGTCATGGTTATCTCCGATTCAGTTAGCTTCAGTGAAGCTTATAAATAGACGAAAGTTTAGCGTTGTTCGATTCGCACTTTTGTTTAAGCAACGAAACGATCGATGTTTATGGATAGCAACGTAAAGAGATACTGATTATTATTCAGGAAGCGTTTATTTATGAAAGTAATTGAACCTTCTTTCGTCTATTGAATACTGGAATCTTACATTTTTTGTAAGTAAAATCATTATATTCTACATTATAATGTTTATTAACGTAAATAAGCTCACGTATCTGGTGTGCATTTACCAGTCAGTGTTCAATCATGGACAACCGTACGTTGCTTTTTCAAGACATAAAAGTAAATATATCTGCGAGGCATAATTACACAAGAAATGAAGCTGGATTTAGCGAAAGTAATATGATAGGAAATAAAATTATCTTTATATTTGGATGCAATAGGCTCGGAAACGGATTGTTACAAGCAAATATGATTAATTGTTAAGAAAAGCTAATTGTAATTTTAAAAGTATCTACTATATATTTTAAAGAGTTTGTATGTTGTGCTGTAGTAGCTTCACTAAATCCGTTGAAATTCAACGGGAAATACTGCTAGTCGTTTTATATTTTAACGATGGATCTTAACTATCGAATGGCATTGGAACACGCCCAGCGGTAATATGTAATCGTACAGACATACAGACGGATGGGCCGAAACGCACCTAAAAATATGGGAGTTGTTGACATTTTGATTTCCAGCAAAAATATTAATTTTATTATTTATGAGGTAAAATAGGGATATCTAAACGTTTTATTATAATGTCCGTATGAGGTTTTCTGAAATACTGTATGGTCCGCACGCTATCTTTCAAATGAATGATCGGATCGTGTGTACATTTCTGAGTTATAAGAAATTTCTGATCGTGTTATTTCATACGCCTATACTAAAAACATATTGCAACCACGTCTTCGAAAAATACCATTTGAATCTCATAAATTAAATTTGATGACACCTCATTCTGTTAAATATAAGAATACGCATTAATGAGGTAATTAATGAAATCACTGTGCTGTAGCTTGGTGACACCTGACTGAATTAATATTCTATTTGCAGAATCATAGGAGGGTAGCATCGTTTTAGCGACTACATACTTGCTTGGAAGTCCCAATTTTTCCCCCCGACTTACGATGTTTCGACTTACGATAAACCCGGTCTTACGACAGTAATACATTGACACCTCGAAATCGACATCCGATATCTTACCCCGGACATACGATATTCGACATGCGATGCGCTCCGAGTCTACTTTCTTCTGCCTATGTTCGGCCGATATCCAGTTGGACGATATGACTCCATTGTAGGTAGGTATTAATTTATTGATGGTTTTAAGTCTTAAAAATGTTTATTATGCAATATATAACACGCGTTGGTTCTTAGAATATTAATTTATACCCTAAATGAGACTTGGTACATATTTTCCCAAGGTTCCGTAACGTATCTCAATTTATAACACGTAAGTCTATGGAAAATTGATATTCGACTTACGACAATTAGTTACGATGCGAATTTTAGGAATGCATTTAAGTCGTAAGTCGGGAACCGCCTGTACTTTGTTTTAAGTAATTTCATGTTACAGAAATTACAGGTCTGGTGAGATTGAACTATATCTTTACTACTACATTAACTCTTCATTTATCACATGATAAAATTCATTGGTTAGCATTGTCTGTTTCGAATAAAGCCAAAAATGTACTTTCTTTGAAGATGTATTTGCTGATATACTTTAGTCATCTGATTAAGCTTATTAATATTCTACCGTTAAAGTCTCACTATACTACCATTGAAATCTCCATACACACAGTCGTTGAAATCTCTGGACAAGCCATTGTAAATAATTTTTTCTTTGCCTCAGATCTTCTCCAGTTAAATCGTAAATTGTTTTTCACATCAATGTATAAATATATCTACCGGCTTACCTCTATTCTCTATTAATTTCAGTAGGGATTTACGCTCTCCTATGAACCATATAAAATAACAAAAATTGATGTTTTATATAAATAGTAGAAGGATTGTCCTTTAAAATGATTTGCAATTTCCCAATATTACTCATATAAAAGGCCAAGTTTGTGTATCTGTTAGGAACGCTTTGCTTACATAGTAACGCAGAAACGGGACTACTTGGGCACTTCCAGATGAGCTAGAAACTTGGAATTTGGCACAATTATAGGTTTTTGGTCACAACCGAAGGAAAAAATCCAAAACTGTCGAAATTCAAATTTTGAGGGGCTATTTTGGCTCCTTTTTGCCCCATAAGAAAACACTTAAATCGGTGTAGAGATTTTTATATTTGCTTTTTAAAATTATTTCTTTACTAGTTCTACAACTTTTATTTGAAAAATATTTTGATATAAGCAATACTTTACGAGATATGACGAAAATTTAGTTTTTTGTCACCAGTAAAGTAGTACCCCTGATTGGCGTACGTGATTAATTTTTGCGATTTTCTTATTATATTTTATTGAAAGTCCTTAATATCAAATTTCATGAAAATCCGTTCGGTAGAAGCCGAGAACGAACATGCGGACGGACGGACGGACCGACCGACGATAATAGGCGCTCACGCTGTAAGCGAAACGCGCCTAAAAACAGAATTCTCTCTGCAACGCATTCAATCGTCAGTTAAAAGATCGAGTCGAGTTTTGCATGACTTATCCTCTCTGGATCTGTTTGAATTTTTATGGCAGATAAAGCTGATAATGATACTCTTGAGTTTGTAATTTTAACGCAGCTAAAATTTGAAATCAAAAGCGACAACACTTTGTTAGAAATTTACAAGGGAAAAGTGATTTCCACCTTTACCCAGAGACGCGAATAGTTATACTTAAAAAAACAATAAAATGTCTACCTAAATACAGTATTTTTAATCATAGCACAAGATAGGTGCTTCCGCATTTAAATTCATAGAATTCAAGAAAGGCAGATTATTTTACAATGCACAAAGGGTTTTTTATCACATTTCTCAATCACGAGACAGCAAACGAGTGGAGAGCGTTCCCAGGAAACTTTCCCAGGCGATGAAGCCTCCGTCGCGATAAATCGATAAAGCCGCAATGGCGTTCGTGTGTGCATCAGGGCGGGAAAGAAAGATTTTTATCTGGCAGCCATTATCATAACTAATCGTTTTGACCTTACTTTAGCTCGATGGGCTAATTAGGCAGCGTAAGTATTTATGGCGTCGTGATGGTCAGCTTTCAAAGAATACAAAGAGAACGAAGAGGAATCATCTGAACGTGTTTTTTTTAAAAGCGAAAGAAAGAGGATAAGTATAGACCTTACGCCGATGGACATCATTCACCTTTTGCCTGTTATGTTTATGTTACGTGATCCACGTATATAGTAAAAATCAGGTAAATAAGAAATTAAACCAAGTCTGTGATATGTCATCATTTTAGTTAATGGCAAACAATCGTTCGAAGGGTAAAACTGTTATGTATTATGCCAATGGTGCTTTTTTAGTGTGCGTTTTCGCCAAGTAACCGCTTTTCTATTGGGGTTCCCGTTTAATATTATAAACTCACTTAGCTTTATTAAACATTTATACGCGTGTGCATCACTTTGTTTTCTAAAGGAGGAATTGTTCAAAAGCTCCTTTGTCTTTTCTCTCTAAGATTACCTTTGCTTTTTCATCTATTATAACGTCTGCTTTTCGGCTAGTTCACTTCACTTGTTTTTCGGCATTTTTCCTTTATTCTGGACTTTGACATGGTTTGCTAAGTGCAATCTTGGCTATGGCTCTATGGTTCTTATGAAATTGTTGTTACATAGCCGTAATTACTATTACGTTTCCTCTTTCTTAAGCAAATTGTCTTATTCATGCGATTGTACGTTTTAATAAATTTAGAATCTTAAGTCTACTTACAGAAAGCACCGAGCATCGCCCATGTCAAATCTGCTGGATTACACTCACCTGCAAAAAAACGAAAGTAAATTAATAAGATAATTCTCTCATCATCGGTATCAATGGCACCAATTAAAGATGAAATAAGATTTCATTCAACTTAATTTCAAAACTCCGTAAATTAATTTTACTTTAAGAAAAGGCTACACATGGAAAAGCAGAGAAAACGTACAACGGTAAAGTTTAGAGAGGGAAACTAGTATGAACGATCGAGAAAAGGTACGCATTAAAGTTTTAAATGCACTCAGATACGAAGATTTGAAAAATATACAAAAAATCATATATACGATTTTTAAAAAAAGCACACATAACTGCGATTGTATCACACCTGAAATAAAACTTGAAGTATTTTAAAGAAATTTGCGTTGATTGACCAACCAAAAAGCGCACAATTTATTATGGCGTTAATAGTAAATTGCAATGTCAAATTTTAACGGTCTTGAGATTGTGAATTTGATTCGGTGGTGGTGATCACCCGCACGAACAGAGCAATGGGAATGGCGGCGGATGGAGGGGATAACTGATTTATGTTGGCCATCGCTCCGTAGTAGATTAATGGAGGAGGAGGAGAGAGAGAGGTTGTACTCGTGTGGTGTGGCGTGCGGCGAGACGGGTGGGTGGTGGAGGGGAGAGGGGGAAGCGGGTTCTACTCCCTCCCCACCCCACATTCACCCCCTTTTCAGCGACATCCTCTCTCCTCTATCGCTCCCTTAAGAAACCATCGGCAGATGAACCCGAGTGTTAAAGATTTCGGAACGAGGGAGAGAGGGGAAGGAGAGATACTGAGAGGAGGAGAAGCGGTGGGAGGAAAGTTTAAGAGAGGATTTGGCGAGTGATTCACAAAAATAGATTAAATCGATCGCGACGATCATTTGTTTCCGGAGTCACCGAAAGGGGTCGAAAATAATTTCTACCGAGCTAATGGAGCCGCCATACATAGCTGCTGCCGTTGCAATGTTACATTTTGTATTTCGGAATGCTAATTCCGTTTTTTCTTGCTCCTTCTTTCTGTCATTCGTCCGGTGTTTTCTTTTATGTCATTTCTCCTGAACGCGTGAATTTTAATTAAGCAGAAAGGTGATAGGAAGTGTGGAAGCGAAGACGTTTGTGGGGGAGGAGAGTGCGGTGGGGTGGCGAGGGTGGGAGAGAGGGTGGGAAGACGGATTATTCGGAGGAGGAAGAAGGGTTGGAGTAGGCAAGACGGATGGGTTGGGTCGGGAGAAAGAGATGCTGGGTAGGGACGGTTCGGGTTAGGTTGACGGAGAAATGAGTCGAGGAAGGATGGATTGAGGAGAGGGGGAGAAAAATGGCCTCTATGGAGTCGAATTGGTTTTGAGATGAGACACGGGACCGAATGGAGAGAGAGAAGGCAGATGAACCGGCGTAAGGATGAGCCATGCGTTGTAAACATGGAATGGAGGTTTGTTGGATTGGAGTAGCGAAGCGGAGTGTGCTGAGAAGATGCTTTGCTCGCGATTTAAGCGAAGCAAGATGAAGGCGTGGATTGGGGTGGATAGAACAATGGATTGACGAAAGAAAGAAGGATAAGAAAGCCTGGAGAATGATTGTGTGGAAGTGAGGTTGCACATTCGGGAAAAGGCACGTTTTGGCGGAGGAAGCAGGTAATATTGAGCAAGTTGCTGCTCTCTGTTTGCATAGAAAGCAGTTATCTAGGATTATATCATTCAAAGTATGTTTATATATATATATGTGATATACCCGCGTCTGGGCTCCTTTTCTGTGTTTTAAGTTAAAAAATCTGATGTGACCAACACATGACTTTCTCCATATTGAGCAACGAATATGATTACTATCGACGTCAGCGTTCTCAGAAATAATTATCAGCGATTACGCTCGAGAATAATTTTAAAATATTTTCTTTATTTAAAAAAAAAACAAGTGAATTAAAATGATAGCTGTTTCTATGGATAACAAAATATCAATGCGCAATTTAAATTACCCTTGGAGGCGTGCGCACCGCTATCAACAATTAGAAAGTTTTATCAATCCGCGTAAACAGTGGTATCACAATTAGCGACGTATTTAACGTAAATTTAGAAGAAAAATCAAAATAACTCTTAAATTATCGGCTTTATAAAAAATCGTTTCAAATAAAACTTCCTGTAAATTTTATTTTCTACAACTTTTATAATTACAACAATTTACGAAAAATGAGTTATAAAGGAGATATTTGGAAAAAACTAATAAAAATCAAAATATCTATTAAATTATCGGTTTAAGGAAAATTTGGTTCTAACAAAACTTGTAGAAAATGTTATTCACTGCAATATTTATAATATCAACTATTTATGAAAATTGAGTTTTAAAGGAGATATTCGGAAAAAAACGGAAAAACGACATGAATAAACATCAACTTTTGTCTGACCTATATTGTCCAAAAACTGAACAACTCTTTCCACTATTATGAAAATATTATATTTAAAATTTGGTACTGAGATGACAAATATTTTTTGAATTAGAGCGCCCACAATATTCCTATCACATACAAACACATCGACATCAAGAAAATAATCAAAACGTGCTCTAGGGACCTCAAAACGTGCATTTCCGTTGAAATCTCGAATTCGTTTTTTCGATAAAAACAATACTTTCTCTGTATGTATGTACTACGTATATGGAGAAAGTAATATACTACGTGTATGGAGAAAGTAATACAACTTTCTACGATTTCCACTAATTGGTGGAAATTGAAGAAATATACTGTTTTGAAATGCAATTACACAAAGCTAAACCTTTTTTAAGTGAATTTACTCAATTTCTGTGAGTTTTGTCCACTAACTGAGGATGAAAATGAATTTCTGTACATTCCATAATTCGACAAAGTTAAATTGGAACATAAGTGAAATGTAATGAAGGTTAACAAATAACTCACGCAATATAAGGAGAAAGTAAAAAAGGAACCGTGCCCCTCGGCAGACCCAGAGCAGCGAACTCCCCCTTCTCTACGGACTTGGTTAGCATTATTATAAGCATAAATTGTCAAATTCCATTCCATTACAAATTTTATCAAAATTACATATAAAATATGTTGGTTATTTGGTACAATATGTATCATATTATAATTAGGCTTACAATTGGTATGATTCGATTAATGTCGATAAAAAACGAATTTGTAAAAATCAAATATTCGACGAAAGTTAATTGCCGTCGATAAGAGTTGATTTTTCATCACTAAATATTTTTCGTAATTATATGTCATGGGTTTTTAATTTGGTTCTTCAATTAACACCTATTATATTTTAGTACCAAAAAAGTAACGCGTAAAAGAAAATTGGTACTTGTCACAGAAGATGACCACATTTGAATCGGAATTTCCTACACTTGGCATTATGAGGTCCCGCGTGACATTTTTAAGAAACTGCATATGTTGCGCTGCAACAGAGTCCAAGAGTACGATTACAGGAGAGTAGATCTTAGTACGAATGAGTACCGAATGTCTCCATAGTACTTTCTTTAATAAATTCTCATAAAATTTACATTTATAGGATATAAATTTGGTTGGGTTATAATAGCATAAGATTAAGTTTGTTATTGAATGGTCGCGATTTTGTAAGGTTATAACTCAACGAATAAAATTTAGTTCCTCGTTTATTTCCGGGTAAAAGGTTATCACATTACTATAATTTACTGAATAGCAGACACAAAGTCTTATATTTATGCGTTTTTAGCAAAGTTTAATTCAATGGAAATTATCGTCGTGTCAGCCTTATACGCGATATTAAACGTACTTAAACATTCCAACTTAAACATTATAAAATATGGACAATAAAGAAAGAAAAGCTATCATATCTCTAAAATAAAATATGGAGTAAACAATATTGTGTACAACGACGGCATTTCCCGGATGGGAGAAAAATGAGAGTAGCGGCGAGAAGTTTCAGGGTACTAAGAGGTGGCAGAAAAGGAGTGGGGAAATCTGAGAAAACCCTAATCGAGTTATGAGAGAAATGAGAACGTCGCCCGTTAGTGTCAGTTTCCGGCGTACCTTGCACCAGCGTATTGCAATAGGAAAATCTTGTTGCCATTAACGACAGACACCAAGGAAGAATCAGTTAAACGTCCTTTCCGAAGAGCGCTTTTTACTTGAGAGTTTTCCTTAAGACACACAAATTGGAGGGGGCAGGCCACGAAAACTGACCTCTGGCCCACAGGGGGTAAGGCAAAGACTCACAACATTCCTTTTTCTGAATAATTCAGTCTAAAAATTATTAATTCATAATAAGAGAATTAAATTATATGAAAAGAAACGTCATTAGGTTCCATTCGATTGCCCATGCGTCATCTGAAGTATAATTCCGCTTTCAATCAGTGACCACTTCTTCGAAATTGCTTCGAGGGAATCGTCCCGTTAAGTCGAAATATTTACTAAATATCATCGGATGACTTCCTCGGAATTTGGCTAATACGTCACCACAGAGGGATAAATTTGGCTATATGCCTTTTCCCGTAATAGTCGTCTCAAAAGGGCAATTAACGGGGTACATGGGAGGAAGGTGTCATCACCTCGCGGAAAAAATACTAGGAAGGGAGAGAGAGGCGTCTTCCCTCCGGAAACACCCTTCGCACCCGCAATAAAAGCCACCCCACGCACCCTCCTTCCACTCCCTCCGCATACTCCTTCCTCGTGCCTCCTCCCCCACCCACAACAGACCCTTCTAGACGAGAGAGAGGGAGGGAGGGGGGGAGGGGAGCGTAGTGGGTAGGGCGTCCCCTTCCCATTACGCCTTTCCGAAGGTCGATGACTCTGAACCCAGCCGCGGTCCGGGAAGATGGCAGAGTGGGTCGCATTCGAGGGGAAGGCGAAGCAATGAGAGGAGGAAGAGGGGAGGGAGAGAAGAGAGGTAGGCGGAGGAGGGGAGGAGAAACTAGATGGATTGATTGATCGGTCCCTGTCTACCGTCCGGTACCGTGCGGGATGATTTGTTCACTCCTGCACCAAAGCAATTCGCAGTTAATAAGTCCATTTCCTAGCGGGGCGGAGAGAGGAGGGGCAGAGAGAGAGAGTTAGAGAGAGAGAGAGAGAGAGAAAGTTAGAGAGAGAGAGGGGCGGAGAAAGAATTGCGAGACGAGTGTTCTAAACTGCCACCACCCCTAACATTGTCGGTTTGGCGAGGCACCTGATGGTGACGAAGCGGTTTATTTTCCGCCTCTTTTTTCTATCGACGTTGGTCTCTCTTCTTTCTTGATCTATTTCGAAGAATCTGCAGGTCCTTTTATACCGTTAACTGTAAAATGATGGCCGGCATAGTGTGGTCACAATTGTCAGGCGGTAGGCAGTGCGTCGAATTTCTCGTAAGCTATCAGCAGTTATGACTCGAAGCGAAGGAGCGAATGAAAGGTAACGCCGCGGCAAAAGTAACATTTCTCTATAAATTACAAGATAAGAGAAAAATGATATACTTGATCAGAAATCGAGTCCGCGGCTTCAACTCGGGACCGCTTTATCCAATGGGCAAAGTGGGTAATAGCCCAGGATCCATGATTTTAGGGCCTCACGCCGCGTGAGGGTCGGTACCCCCGTACACCGCAAAACAAAGATTTCATACCACTCACTTTTAAGCGGCGCATTTTTTACCTAAACAAATTACGTTTTAAATCGTGCTTTTTCAATAGTAAAATTTGATTTAGTTTTACTTGATTATACTATATACTCGTCAAGTATGTAGTTGTGTCGGAACAAAAAGCTTGATCGATTTGAATTAATAGTTGTTACACTCTTATTACGATAACAATTATCATTGTATATTTACAGTTGCATGTGATATTTAACGAAATAATGGTAATATTCTGATTGTTTTTACCTTGGCTTGGCATGAAATAATCTTTATTAGTTGTTTCAATGTTGCTGTTTATCTTGAAGCAGGATGATAATACGAACTCTGAAATATCCTTTAATTTAGGTTTTTGACGAGATGTAAAATGGTTACCTAATTATTTTATAATTATTTATTAATCAGGGATTTCGATGATATTTATTCGTAAGATAAAAATTCGAGTTATTTCATACCATTTTCAATCTTATTTCATTGTCACTGATGAGAGCTTTTGTAAACAGCAACAATTACCCTCGATATAGCGGATATAGCAACAAGTTTTCTATGAACTGTTCGGAATATTCTCATATGTGCAATAGAATATTTCCTTGGTTGTTAAATAAAAGTTTAAAGAAATCGTTTTAAAACCATATCAGTCAAGACACAACAATACGCTCTTAGCCAATACAAGACAACCATAGCCGGGTGTCTGGGATTTCGTACAAATCAAGCAAAAACAAAACACATGATTAAACGCGTGGCTCGTCGTGTTTGTCTTTGTCTTTAATATTGCAGATGATCTATTTTCATTTGTCAGTCTTATTCAAACCATCGTGTTGGTTTTGTCAGAAGCTGTGGAGTTGGGTGTTTTTTAGGAGGAAGTGTAGTGTACTCCCCCCCTTCAAAATGGCGCCACTAGAAAACATATATTTCTTGGAAATATCATGACAACCATAAATAAACAAGCATATGAAACAAAATGAGGTAGGTACTACTGGGTTATCCCGGACCCCTTTTGAAAGATAACTTTTTGAGATAACCCTTTCTCGGAAAAAGCATTAAAACAAACTATGAAAATGAGAAATTGTCAAAAAAAACTTTTTATTTACACGTAACCGAGGATACTGGCGAGCCTTAGGCTCGCTTTCTTTTTAGATTATAATGCCTTTTATATCGGGTGTAGCCGTCTCTGGGCGCTATAGCGCCCTTCGCCACTCTGGAACGAAACTATCCCTCCCCATTGTCCGGTGAACGGGTGGGTAAATGTTGCCACAGGCAGATCAATCATGGGTTTTCAAGCTTCACTCCGACAACTGTTTTTGGAGCAACGATAAGTTTGTCTAGTCAGCTTAATTGATGCTATTTCACCGCATTTTTTACATTTCCAGTTGTTTGCGATGACATTTTGGTCAATTAGGAATTGTAAACGCTTTTGTTCATTACCGAACATCAACATAAATTGCTCAAGAGTAGGAAACATATTAGAAGGGTAAAATATTATTGATTGTTAAATCCCAAGTACATAAACAATAACACAAACTAAATAAACAATAGCATAGTAACTGTTGCAAAAAAGAAAAAATAAGGGGGAATATATTACACTTTGACCGCTTTTTATAGAGAAATGTCAACCTTGGACGATAAATCCGTGCCGCTCGCACAGGAAAGGAAGGCAATTTACAAATCAAAGAAGGAAAAATTAAAATATTATGGAAAATTTGTAGAAAGAAATCTCGTATCAAATGGATATGACGAGTGCGTATCATTCCTTCGTTATTTTAGAAAAAAGTATTTGGTACAGGTCTAATAAGGCTCGTTGCAAGCGGATAAGTTTCGTCATCCAAGAATGGATGTTTTAAGAATTGGCCTGGTAGATTTAAGTACTTCAGTCTGAATCTCGATTCGCGAAATCCATTGCAATATCATAATTGCGGATGCACCAATATCCACTTCCTCGTCGTCTGACTTCTTTTCTCAAAATTATTAATCAGTGTGAAGGAGATCTTTCTCGTCTAATCTTGACTTTTTTCGCCTCGTCTTTCTTGAGTTACCGACTTGAAATCAACCTATTTACATCTTTGCGTCAATATTACGTTTTTAGAAACTTCTCCGAAAAGCATAAGAAAAAGCTATAAAACTCAAATGCATATAAATGAGCACTACAACTATAGAAAAGTTAATTTTAAAGTTAAAAGGCAATCAAACTTTTTCCTAAGACTGAGTATTTTAGGTATATGAATTAATACTTCGCCAAAGAAGAACAGTTAATTTAGGTCCTCGGATGTTTAGGTAGCATCGATTAGATTTTTACGGAATGTCGCAAGTGGATCGAGTGCGCTGCGGTCACGATAGCGCGAGTTAACAGTGAGCAGCTACTGACATCTGCCGGCCAGACGAGAGGAAAATGAGGCGGAATGGGGAAGGAGGAGGCACGTCTGAACCCGCTCTCTCTCTCTCTCTCTCTCCCTCCCTCCCATTATCCACACCACTTAAGTCATTATTTTCCGCCCCATCCACTCCGCGAAGGTTTTCGGGTGGTGTCTCAGGCCCTCACTGATGACCGCTTAAAAAGAGTTTGAATCTTCCTAGTCTCGCTTATAATTATCTGTAATAAAGTCTCTTTTCTTCGCAAGATCAATTTAACGCGGTCGCTGAAAACTGGGACCTATCCATGGCAAATTTTCTCCTCTTAAATCGAGGGAGAGAGAGAACCGTTTCTTTTTGTCCAGCGTGCTTTTTTTGCTGCGATTTCTTTCCTCTCCTACGACTCCGGGTAATGAAAAGAGATTAAAAACACGACGCGAATTTTAATGTTTTGGAATGGCATTCTTCTTACTCACATGGCTATTTATGTTTCCTGACGCACTATAACAATTTATTATTTCGATATTTTTTTCCAATAGCACTCATAAAGTATATCTCCTGACCATTCCAATTTTATATGGCAATTGTTTGCACGTTTCGAGTCCACGTGACATTTGCTTTATGTTCTCGTCACCATTTCAACCATTCTTTGAATCGCGTCTATTACCTCACTCTCTTTTTTCATCGCGACGTTTCATTTGACCCTCTCTCAAAATACGTATTCTCCACCTAATTATTCTTTCTCTCTCATCCTCAACAGTTTCTATGGACCCTGGCTCACTTATTATTGATTTATTTTATATCAAATGAATTATGCTAACGTTTTCACTGCTCGCTGCTGCAACGTGCAGATTCGACAGAAACAAAGGATTTTTGACAATTAAAGAGGTAAGTCCAGGCTCCAAGATGCTCTCTGATGCTATATAGGTTATGCTTATCCTAGAATAGGCTGAAGCGATAAATAACTTGTTTTTCTGTATCTTCAAGCGGCATCGTCATTTATTTGTTTTTGCAAGAAGTAACAGTCAAAGTAATCGAAGAGTACTTTACGTATAGACTTAAAATACTGATTTTAGATTTATTTCGTGGTTAACTTATTGGAATATGTTCGCTATAAGCACTTAAAAAATACTCGCCTCAGATATCTCCAATAGTAACGACAAGGTTATAAAAAAATCAAGTGCGTATTTTGACTACAAAGCAGCCCTCTTCAGTGGTAATTCATAAAAAAAATATTTTAAAAGAATTTAGAAACTTTATTCAGTTCTAAAAGAATTTAGAATCTTTTTTGGTGAATTACCACTGAAGAGGGCTGCTTTGTAGTCCAAATGCGCATCTAGTTTTTATAACCTTGTTTTTGCTATTGGAGTACCCGAGGAAAGTATTTTTTAAGTGTTTGTTCTCAAACATTCTTTTGATTTGTTTCCCACTTTAAGAACGCATTTTTTAAATATCGTCCCAAGAGCTATCACAGACAATGACTAGAAATACATGAATAATGAAGACAGCTGCGGTGGATACGACGAAAAACGTCTTTTCCGCTTCTCCACCAAGATATAGTCCAACAGAATTTCACTTCATCTCATAATGCAGCGCTTTCTTAACTGTGTGCCAAGAAATGTTGACAGCTGCCTCGACAGAGAATTTCATTCAAACGTCTTTTTCTCAATCCTCGACGTCTCACGTGAGTTAGGATGCTAAAAAATTTCGGAAACCACCAGGTCACATTCCTGACGACATCTTCAATACTTTCTGATTACAGTCAGTTTCTCGACCTCAAAATCCGCTTCTTTATGTTCCAGCGTTCGATCTCCATCAGCTCTTTCTCCTTCTCCTCAGGAATACGTCGGCCACGTTCCTCGGAACTGCTTCTTTAAATCATTTTCTAAAACTCTAATTCATATCTTATCCTCTGTATTCTTGTTGCACACCATTTTTCAGCAACCCGTCGTCTTTCGATCTAGAAATATCACGGAATTCTATCGAGTAGAATCGACATTTTATTTCAGTAAACTTAGTTTAACTCCCGTCCTTAAGAGAGACAAGAAATAAATGAAAAAGGGTCACAAGAAGGATCGAGAGAGACGCGAAAGAAATGCGGCGAAGGAACCGAAGGAGGCGGATGGACGCCTGGGGAAGGGGAGAGAGAGAGAGAGAGGGTATGGGGGTGGGTGGATAGGGAGCGGCGTGGAAGGAGTCTGAGGGCCGTTTCTCATATGCGAGAAAGGCAATGTTAAATTCGATCGATTTGCCAAAGGACTCCGTCTACGATGTCGAATATTATCATCAGCGGGATGCGAAGATGGCCTCGCATTCGGCGGTCGTTCGATACACGCATCGATAACACGAGACGGTCGATTCGAATCCCACCGTAGCGCTGAAATAACGCGTTCTCGGGGGTGAAAAATATGTCCATCGTTTTAGTGGGTTCCTCCGAGCGGGAAGAACAGCCGAGGTAAATCGCCAACTGTCGATTTCAGAAGTAATGTTCCTTCGGGATAAAACGATTCTTCCTATTCAAAGTGAACTTTTTCGCGATCGGATAGCGGATCGAAATCAATTCTGAACAGCCGCGAAAAGGGCAGCAAATAATAATTTCAACTGCCGATCGTTCGCGAAGCAACGTTTTTCTCGGTTCCCCGAGGACGCGTCGTCCTCATGGTGCGTACCGACGGCGCACCTCTTCTCAATAAGGGATATCGCCTCCGCCCGCTCTAGTCCGGAAAACGAAGTTTATAGGCTCCAATATCGGTAGTCGCGGTGGGTTTTTATCCGACATATTTGAGCCTTCCACCCGCCCAGTTCGACGGGCTCATTTGCATAAATATAGGGTCTGCGGGGGAACCGTTAGGTACCGCCGATTTTGACGCTACTCGCGCTTCTAAGTTTGAGTGGATCGTGGAGAAGAAGAGGCGGGGAGAGCGTTAAAGGGGGAGGAGGAGAGCGGTCGTGGGCGTGCTTCGGGGTTCTGCCGATCTGCTGCACGAGCTGTCGGTCGAGGAATGCAACGACGAGCGCGTCTCCTTTTGCCTCCCGACGTCGCAAATGCGACGGATGAGAGGCTGGCGGGGCCGATTGCGAGCGACGATCGTGAAGAGCACGGCGAGGAGAGCGGATTGCGAGGGGAGGGGAGGGCGAGAAGGGAGGCGTAGGGGAGGGGGAGCCCTAGGTGGCGCACGGACCGAGGGTCCAGTATGCTAACGAATGCACTTTCGGAGGGTAATGAACCGTCAGCACCAGCCCTCTGCAAGTCCGCGTATATTTTAGCCTTAAGTTTTGCAAGAAGTCACTAGAAGCGCTTCGAAGTCGAAGTCTGTGATTTTATCACGGTAGCCCCCGTACGCTCCAAAGCACGTGTGAGCAGTTTGAAAATGGGAAAATGGCGATGAGAACGGATTGTTCCGTATGGATGTGCGTCTCATCCAGTGATGATCCGGAGATGAAATTTTTTTATTTCGCGAGGACTGAAAAAGTGTAAGTGAATTTATATTAATGAATATTTTTCTTGTGAATGCTAAAGCGTTTCTGCAAGTTATGAATGTAGTTCATAAGTAGCTATAGTAGCTACAACGTCTGTTTTCCGAGAGAATAATTTCATTTATAAGCAAAATTTAGAATTTAGAACTTTATTTATTCACACCACCTTGAGAAATTATGCTTAACTGAAGGAAGGGATTTTTAAGGCAAACATAAATGTGTCATTGACCTCCTCATTTTTTGAATATGTATCTGTGGTTTGTTCGAAATGTACATAAGTTTCGTCAATTAAATCGAGTGGAAACGTTACTGTATAAATTATTACGTTTTGTAAATTATAAATTACATGGTTTCAGCTTCGATGTGAATTACTGTATGCTCTTGGAGATTCGTTACTTAGGTACTCTTTAGGACGGAGGAATTAAATCAGACATTCTTTTCGTATTTAACTTAAAATAACCATGTCGATTCTTCTAGCCTTTTTGCACTTACTATTAACCCCTCCAACTTTGAGAAACTATCTTTAATTTAATACAAACTTTCACAGCATATGATAGAGAGAATACAAAGGGCAGCTAATATGTATATTGACTGTACTGACTTTTGCAACACATCCTTATGTGAGAAAAAAAGAAACTGAAAATTTCACGTACAAACTAATGCGATATATGTTTTAATGCATTAATTTAACTCCAAATATGACAGCAGTTCCTATAATGCATTTATTCCTGCTAATTGTCGTAATGTGTTTCATTTTCGTTTATAATTTTAACTGTAAAATATTTTTGTATTTTTATACCTTTACCTTTTGATAAACAAATTAATAACGGGAAATGTTCGTGATTACCTTATAAATAACACCGAGTGCACCTTTGCAATTATGTTAAGAGTAACTAACTTATTGTTAGTGTGGGAGTATAATGGCACTATTTTGTTCGATGGCACAATTTCCAATGCTTTTTAAATGAGACGGTTTTCCAATTCTTTCGGAAAAGTAATACACCT
Source organism: Uropetala carovei (assembly GCA_036926305.1). Taxonomy (NCBI): domain Eukaryota; kingdom Metazoa; phylum Arthropoda; class Insecta; order Odonata; family Petaluridae; genus Uropetala; species Uropetala carovei. The sequence goes on from JAXCHB010000140.1 coordinate 2,162,531, forward strand.
TTCTGAGATTTTTTATTTTACTGGTAATCTATTATTATTCATGTTGATGAATGTATTTATGTGCAGGTGCTTGGAATGGGTTTCATTCTGCAGGAGCGCTGAGAAGAGAGACTGCGTTGGAAGGCAACGAGAAACCACTACACCATCTGTGTATATTCCCAAGTCAATCAAACCAATCTAAGGATTAAATTACTCTATTTTTTATTTATCTATGTATCATGTTAAGGGTGTCATTGTTTTTCCTGTGTATACAATAGCAGTTGATGACTCACTGTGGATTTCCACATTTTCTGTGACTTTTCCATGTGTGATCTCTTGAAATGCTACTGTTTGAAATGCATTGAGATTTTTGCAACTGTGCGTTCTAATCAGGTAATAATTTGTGATGTACCTGTGCCTTTTTTACTTTCTCCATACGTAGTAATGGGAAAGTATTGTATTCATGAAAAAAATCGACTTCGAGATTTCAACGGAAATACATGTTTTGAGGTCCCTAGAACACGTTTAGACTATTTTCGGAATGATGTCTGTGTGTGTGTGTATGTTATTGTGGGCGCTCTAACTCAAAAAGTACGTGCCATATCGTTACCAAACTTCATATATAACACTTTAACATGAGCACAAAGAACTGATTAGTTTTTCGACAATAACGGGTAACCGGAAGTCGAGGTTTATTCGAAACCCGATTCGGTTTTTGCGATATTTCTTCGTTAAAACATCATTAGTGTATTTACAATTCTATGCTAAAGTTATAGAGAATGTAATTTCCTACAACTTTCATTTGAAACAATTTTCTATTGTAGTTATTGTTTAGGAGTTATTTATAAATCACCGGTTTTTCGGTTTTCTCCTTAAAAACATCGTTATTGGTAATCTTCGTGAGGACCAAAGTTGTAGAGAATAATATTTCTTCCAAGTTTTGTTTGACACAAATTTTCGTAGAACCATCCATTTCGGAGATATTTCGCTTTTTCTTAATTTGCAGTATACAGCGCCACCACCATGTAGCGGTGGATTATGTAAACATATTCAAAATTTACGTAATTTACGGCAATAAGGAGGACTGTATACTTTTACGATACGAAATAATAATTTTGCCTTATAATGCTATTCATAAAAAGAATTTAAATATCTATACCCCAAATATGGAGAAAGTCGTGTTGGCCACATCAGATTTTTCTGATTGAATAAGCTAGTAATTTGTGATGTAACTGTGCCTTCTTTCTGAGTGAATATCGGCTACTAATTTGTGATGTTTGCAAAAACCTGTTCGCAATCTGCTGAAATGCTACTTTTAGAACTGCACTGATATTTTTGCAACTTCACCTTCTTTTTACTTTCTCCATACGTAGTATAGGGAAAGTATTGCGATCAAGAAAAAAACCGACTTCGATATTTCAACGGAAATACACGTTTTGAGGTCCCTAGAACACGTTTAAACTATTTTCGGAATGATGTATGTGTGTGTGTGTGGATGTGATTGTGGGCGCTCTAACTCAAAAAGTACTTGTCATATTAATAACAAATTTCATATATAACACTACAGCATGAGCACAAAGAACTGATTAATTTTTGGACAATAACGGTTAACCGGAAGTCGAGGTTTATTCGAAACCCGATTCTGTTTTTGCGATATTTCTCCGTTAAAACATCATTATTGTATATACAAATTGATAAGTATTATAGAGCTTTTCGTAAGAGTGACCATCGTCCTCGAATGGATTCCCTAATAAGAAGAACGTGGGAATTTCGGAATAGCGTGAAGTCGACCGTTTGAGAAATCCCGTTTTCTCCTTCCGTTTTGTAATTTGGTTTTAAAAAATGCTTCTCTAATTGTAAGTTTTTGTCGATGAAAAAACTGCACAACCATAGCTTAAGCTACCGCCACGAGTCTTGTCGCAGCTCGAGGTCTGGGCCCTTCCATCGGCCCCGGGCAGCGTCACAATACACGTCTTTCTCTTTCGATAATCAATATGTCCTGTTTTACGCTTTCTTCCGCCGATTTCCTCCCCCACTTCCCAATCTTCCGCCGTTTTCCTCTCACATTTCTCCATCTTTCGCGAGAATCCTGTGTCCATTCCTTGGTCAATCGCATTCTCCGATTCACTGGACACACTCCACATCTGATAGGAAATAGCGGGAGAGGGAAATGGACCTCACCGAGAGCAGATCAGGGAAGAGGGAGAGGTAGGCGAGGACGGGGGATGTCGACGACTTCCTTGCCGATGGGAGTCGCTATCTAATCTTTCTTCTTACGTCAAATCCGTCTTCTCTTCCCAGCCCGAGTCCTCTCCCCGTCCGTGCTATTAGAACGCGGTACGTTCGCTCCTGCGTGTCGCGGAGGTTAGAATCAGCTTCCGACAGAAACTCTCTGCCCGGGAGCACACGCTGCGGAAGACGGGGAATAAAAAAGGCACGGAGTCGATGATGGCGATGCCGTGCAGCCGGAAAGGATTAAGCTAAGTGCATAGGGAAAGGGAGAGCTCGTGAAGGAGGAGGAGGAGAGAAAACGTACACCTGTTGCGACGGCAGAATAGTGTGTCGTAAAAAGCGACCGTTTCGCCTTCTTTCACCGTCTGGCCATCATCATCATCTTTTGAAAGCGAGCGGGTTCTCCGATCTTTTTCTCCGCGTTGTAAATACTAAAATATTTCCGCGACGCTACTCGCGCAAACGTGGGCGTCAAGAAGCCGCCGGCGAAATGCTGCTAAAAACTATGAAATGCTTTTCCCTGGGTTTGGACGGCGAATAGACAACAAAGGTGAGCGCAGAGAAGGAAGCGGTGCTCCCGACGAAGATCCTAAAACGTGTGCACCGACGCACGCCCGTGAAAATGCTATTTACGCGAGGTCGGGTGCCGTGAGCTCGAGAGATGCTTTTCTTTACGAGGTCCGGCGCATAAAGTTCTGGTTTATCTATCGACATTTCGATTTGGAACGGTAAAACTTAATGCATACTCAAAGCGTGGAGCGGCAACAATTTTCCCTTCGACAAATGCATTCACCCTTTTTGTACTTGGATATTCGCAATATCCTTCTTCGTTTGCCGCTTTAGCATCTCGTTGATAGGGAAGTGCTTACGTGGAATTTTATACGATTAATTATGTGTTCTTAAGAGTGCGATTCCACTTCAAAATCTACGGCTCTCGATTATTTATAAAATATTTATCCAAGTTCATGCTCCGCAACAAATATCAACTGTGTCGATTGAACGTGACTCTCAGAAAACAAAAAGCGTTTTATTGGATGAAGAATACAAAACGTATTGTAAACAACCTGCACGCTTAAATCATCTCGAATATGAGAAAATTTCCTTTAGAAGATAATGTTCGGAAAAGATAAAGTCGCAAGTAGTACCGAAAACTATAAAATATTTGTATACTAGCAGAATTTCCCGTTGAATTTCAACGGATTTAGTGAAGCTACTACAGCACAACATACAAACTCTTTAGAATATATAGTAGATACTTTTTAAATTAAGATTAGCTTTTCTTAACAATTAATCATATTTGCTTGTAACAATCCGTTTCCGAGCCTATTGCATCCAAATATAAAGATAATTTTATTTCCTATCATATTACTTTCGCTAAATCCAGCTTCATTTCTTGTGTAATTATGCCTCGCAGATATATTTACTTTTATGTCTTGAAAAAGCAACGTACAGTTGTCCATGATTGAACACTGACTGGTAAATGTACACCAGATACGTGAGCTTATTTAGGTTAATAAACATTATAATGTAGATACTTACAAAAAATGTAAGATTCCAGTATTCAATAGAAGAAAGAAGGTTCAATTACTTTCATAAATAAACGCTTCCTGAATAATAATCAGTATCTCTTTACGTTGCTATCCATAAACATCGATCGTTTCGTTGCTTAAACAAAAGTGCGAATGGAATAACGCTAAACTATTTGTAAGCTTCATTGAAGCTAACTGAATCGGAGATAACCATGACGGCAGCTTTGGTAACGCCCGGAAAGAGTACGAAAAATCCACAAAATTTCGAAACAAATATCGTATTTCTGAAAACTTCGACCGTGTAACATGTAAACTTCGCAGGAATAAGAGTTTTATTCGTCGAATAAAGCAAAAACGAAAAAAATCGGTCCATATTTAGGTATTTTAATGCTTGAAGGAAGAATACCTTGCAAGTCAAGAAATGGATTCATACGTGTTATGTTATGGACAAATGTTAATCCCCTATATTGGCAGCACTGATTAATCCCGGTTGACCAAATCTTGACCATTCACTAAGTTAGGATGTAAGGAAGAATCATACCAAATTTGTTATTTTAGCTTTTATCGTTTAGGAGGAGTTCCATGAACAAACAAACAAACACACGCTTCAAAATATATTATAGATAAGGAAAACTTATGTTGTATAGTATGCATAGACTAACGGAAAGAAAAAAGAACTGTACTGGAACTAACCTCGCCGTTTATATTTTTCCGCCATCGCTATTACACGCGTTCAATTTCAATCGATTTCGCAATTAGAGTTTCACTTATTCACGTTTCAAAGTAGACCAAAATCTCCATTGGCGGAGACAAACTTAAAATCACAAACGCAGTCAATTGATGGATATTTTATCAACCGTCAACGCTTACAGTAAAACCTGAATACTTATTTCCCTCACATCCACAATTTAAAGATATTTAAAATAATTATGTAACACAACTGCAAGGTGATCTGGATTTGGAGCAGCTGTAATTTAGATTCTGAAGTGAGTTCATCACGGCGAATCAGAGAGAAATGATGCTACGACAGCCTCTATCGTCGATGAAAATACATTTTATAGTATCCACATATCTGATGTAGTCTGATAGGGAATTGTACGAGCGCGTGAAACTTCTCAGCCGTTTATTAAAAGAACTAATAATAAGGTGCCGTAATAACACAGGTGTATATGCAAACTTCGGATCAAGGTGACAACGAAGTGTAAGTAGTGCACGAAGGTATAGAAAAAATTGTGTATATGACGGGAGATAATGTAATCATAATGGGAGATTTTAATGGTCGGAGAGGGGGGAAAACGGAACATAACTGAGAAAATACGATTTGGGGATAAGGAATGCGAGAGGGTGGTGGATTTTGTCATTGCTAATACCTTTTTCGAAGCAACAAAAAGAAGGAGATGTACGTGGAAAATGCTTGGTGATTTAAGGAGATACCAAATTGGTTATATTATTACGAAACGGAGATATAAAAATCGTATAAAGCCATGTAAAAGCTATCTAGGAGCTGATGTGGTTTCGGACCATAATCTAGTCTTGTTAGCCAAAGTTAATCATCGATTTAAGAAAGTATTAAGAAATAATAGGAAAAGGACACTCGATTACAAATGAGGAACCTCGGAGTGAAAGAGGAATATAACAAAACAGTGAAGAAATTATAAAAGGTAAAAAAGAGAGAAATAAACTTGAAAAGATCTAAGACAGATGGGAAGGGAAAAATGGTAGTAAATGCAGCAGCAAATGAGTGCTTAGGAAATATTAAAAAGATTGCGAAGAAACCTTGGATTACTCAGGAAATTTTAGACCTGATAGACAGGATAAGGGGTTTAAGAAATAAAAGAAAGACCGAAGAAGTAAAGAACAGTACAGACTGATGAGAAACACGATAACATTGGAATATAAAAAAACAAAAGAAAATTGGATAAAAGAAAAATGTGATGAAACTGAAATAGAATTGATGGAAAATAAGACACACAAAGCGTATACCATAGTGGAAAGAATGTCTGGAAGTTCAAGGACAAAAGTACAGTAATAGCAGATGAGAATGGGAAGCTCTTAATAGAAGAAGATGAAATAAATTTATGATGGAAGAGATAGAGGGAAGAACTCTATCAAGGAGAGGAGATAGAAGAAGTAGAAATAATAGAACGTAGAGAATTGATAGACCCAGATGAAGAAGGACCAGAATTACTAAGAGAGGAATTTGATAAGGCACTGAAGAGTCTAAATCAGGGATGGCAAATACGGGGCACGCGTGCCGGAGCTGGCACGCAGGCGATTTTACTTGGCACGCGTAAGTTTGTATTTTCTGTTTAAAACGTGAATTTTCATAGAGAAGGAGTAAACTAGTGGAACGTAAAAAAATTTTTTTGATGGTTCGCAGTACTATGATGGCACGCGACTCGAAAATCTCAAAAATCATTTGCAATCCTTGGTCTAAATGATTCAGGTATAGATGGAACAAAAATATAACTTTTGAAAAATTGTAACGAAGAAGTTATAATAGGATTATACAAATTAATAAAGGACGAAGTCGTACAAGATCTCCAACAGAATATAACTATTGAAATTAAAAAAAAATCAAATGCAGTATAATGTGAAAATTGTAGATTGATTAGTTTGTTGTCGCACGCTTCCAAAATTCTTTTAAAGATAATTCAAAACAGAATGTGGAATATAATAGATGGACACTTGAGCAACGATCAATTTGAATTTCGGAAAAATTTGGGAACAAGAGAGGCCATATTATGCTTAAGATTAATAATAGAAAAAACTTCAATGCGAATAAAGAAACTTTTGTTAGTTTATAGATCTAGAGAAAGATTTGAACAGCATCGATTGGAAGTTAATATTTCAAATTTTAAAAGAAAGAAATGATTGGAATGGCAGGACGATAATTTACGATTTATATAAAAATAAGAAAAACTAGAGTGGGAAAGAAAGAGAATAAGGCAGAATTAGCGAGGACAAGGAAAAGGAGTTTGGCAAAGGTGTCCGTTTTCACCTAGGTATGTTTTTCAATCTGCATATACGCAGAAGATGCAATAAATAGAAGGAAGGAGATAGAAGAAGGAGCAGGAATAAGTGATAATGGGTTAGACTGGTAGGTAGTGTGCCTGCCTTCTAATCCAAAGGTCGCGGGTTCGAATCCCGCTTCGGGCATGGATGTTGTGATTCGTCTTGGGGTTTTCTCCCTACCTGCAGACAAGCCTAAAATTGGCTTTGCGGGGAAGGAATCATTAAAAAAAATTCGTCACTTGAGATTTGCTGATGATATAGCAGTGATAGCAAATGCAGAGTAAAGGGCGAAACGTGGATTTAAACAAAGAAAGAGCTTTCTATGTTGGAAGTATCTGAAATGTGGTGTTGGAGAAGGATGGAGAAAATCAGTTGGATAGAAATAATCACAAATGAAGAAAAAGATGTGGAAAGGTCAATTTTGAAAACAATTAGAAAAATAAGAGAAAGATGGATAGGACGCTTAATAATGCATAATAATTTTATGGAAAATATAATAGAAGGAAAAATCAATGGAATAAGACCGAGAGGAAAACCAAGTGTAAAGTTCATAGATGACATTTTAAAAATACGGAAAGTCTAAGTTATCTGGGAATGAAAAGGAAAGCGCAAGATAGGAGTCAATGGCAAAGCTATGTAAGCAAGGATTAATCCTTTTAAACTTGGAAGAAAAAGAATAATAAGATTACAACTGGCAGAGGAATACATCTTTGGTAATCAATTTAACGAAAACCATTAACCGTAACTCAAGTGGTCGAGTAAAATACTTTCAATTGAAAAATAAGATTATACACAAGGAGAACGGTGATTATCTGCGTCAATTCCGTTTCGCCGATGGCGTAACGATCGTTGAAATCACTGCGGGTCAAAATATAGCCCAAGAACTGTATGCTGACAGGGAAAATATGACACTTGAGGCGATCGCGAATATTGACCGAACTAATAAAAATCAGTGGGAAGCGATTCATAACGTACATATGCAATCGAATTTACATTCATTATCCGAATTATAAACGGAAATCTCCAACTAAGAGGTATCGACGAGTGTTAACCAAAATCTAATAATAAATTATGCGCAAGTAGAAGTTTATCTATTGTGGTTTCACGTAGAAGTTATGGTGATTAGTAAAAACGTGACTTGGAAACAAGGAGAGAACAAAGTAAGAATTGAAGACGCGGTACCTCTTCAAGTTCACGTCGTCGTTCTAAATGGTCTCCATAACGAAACACACCGAATGAGGGAAACGTGGAGATAGGAGTGGGTTGGAGAAAGAGAGAGAGAGAGAGAGAGAGAGAGAGGGAGAGAGAGAACGTGTGGGAGGAGGAGAATGGCGAGTGGGTGTGGCAACGGAAGGAGGACAAGATGGATTCCATGGAAGCACGGGTTTCGTACGGGCGCCGTGGGAAGGTGGGAGAAGAGAGGGGTGAAATAGGGTGAGAGGTATGGGCGGGGGAAAAAGGGAGGGAGGAGAAGGGAGGATCCCCCCCCTCCCCTACCGCAACCCTCTCCTGACTCACGATGCGTTTTTGTGCCCGGTCCGTCCGCGCAGTTATGTGAGAACGTTTGAGAGGCGGAGGGCGATCGAGATGTGGAGACTGTCAGCGGAGAGGCTGGGGAGGCTGCGAGGAGGAGAAGTTGGCCGTGGATGGGGGATGGCGGGGGAGAAGGGAGGGAGAAGAGGGGGTGGGGTGTCGGGAGGAAGGCAAACTCACTGTTTCCGCCCGATAGAGGACGATCTCCCTCAACCGGTTCCTCTAAGTATCGGGAAAAAGGAGGCAAGGAATTATTCATTTTTTTAAAAATGCGTCCAGCCGACAAAAAAGATGATGGAACGGGCTCAGTTCAGACACACACACACACAAACACAGGTGAAGTTGGTGGGGGTGGGGGTAGAGAGAGAGAGCTTCCCTGTTCGGGTGACGGGGGTAGTGTAGGAGGGAGAGGAGGAGACAATGAGAGGGAGAACATTATTAGGAAGATGAAACCGTTGACGGCTGCGAGACACTAGTTCGCCAGTACGAGGACGTCCAATTCTTTGATACTCTATTATTCTATACAAATCGCACTAATCCGACGACAAAATACATAATAACAAATTCGGTGCACTTTATCGTCTGATCACGTTCAGTTTTGACTTTGCGAAAGATTTGGAAAATTCAGATATAACCGTTGTAAAGATTTTTTCTAATTATTTTTTAGGGATTGAGCGTCAGATAACACATTATTTGACGATGCGGACTCAGAATTATTTTTTGCAAATGTACAATCTCCCCCGGTATTTCATTCAGGATGTGCTGAATTTTGTCACGTATAAACGTAGTGCCATATGCATGAAGCGGATAATGTAATATGCGCATGTGGAAACAATCTCAAGATGTGGAGTCTATCTTCGGGAAAATGCCAAAAATTCATACATTATATTAAAAAAGAAATAGAACACAAATACGGCGTATCGCTGCACCGACGAAATAGAAGGCAGTGTACACGATAACATGAATATATTATTAATTGATCAACTTGACAAATACACTTCATTTCGAAATGCAAACGAAGAATAATAGAAGAATGGGTATAAAATTCACAGAGGTTCTAAAAATATTTTTTCAACAAAATCATTATTATAAGAACGGAAAGCGAATGTTTCCATTAACTATTCCAAAAATATTTAATGATACACCGAAGAGAAACATGAATTTGTGATAATCGCAAGCGCTAAACCAAAATTAGGAATGGGTGGCTGAAAATGGGATAATATTTTAATAGTCCTACTTTATAATTTTATAGGGTGTCCAAAAAGTGCACTTAGCTCGCACGTAATACATGCAATAATAAAAATCTGATGTGTCCAGCACATGACTTTCTCCATATACGTGGAGTAATGAATATGATTGCTCCCTCGACATCACCGTCCTGATGAATAATTATCAACAATTACACTTCTGGATAATTTTTAAAAACCTCAATAATCTCTACATTGAAACCATAATAAATAAACAAAAAAATATAGATTCGCGTATTTATAAACCACAAAAAGACAATAAATATTTTTGAAACTCAAATTAAAGTTAACAGAAGAAAATTAAGATTTATGTAAATGTTTAACAGATGGAGCACATATAGCGTTTTCTTTATTCTAAGTAATTTCGAAAGCAGATTGACAAACTCCGTGCGCACTTTTCTCTCGCATCTCTCATCTGAGGACGGATTTGTTGAGTTATCGCGGCAAAAATCGATCTCAATAGAAGAGGAACAAAAGAAAATAGAAAATCACAAGCTTAAAATATCTATCGAAATAATCAGCCATTCTTCTTGAGAAGAAAAGATGTCGTTTCCGCGTGCCCAGAATTCAGGATCTGACAAGGATTATCTGCGCTTGAAATTTGTGTAACATAACAATATAATAAGAACATTTTCGACTGATCTTGAATGGCCATTGCGGACTTTAGTTCGATGTTTTAGAACTTACGTGGTTTTATTATTTTTTGTTTGAATATTTTTATTTTTTTCCTCCAATTTTTCTATGAAATAAAAATCTCATCTCCCGCCTCTGTTTACTAGCTATACCGTAATTTATTTACCATCCGTGAATTAAACTTGTGTGGTCCAACAGTATTTCACTCCTTTTATATATCGTGAAAAGCAAGTCGTCATCATCGATGAATTGCTCCCTATTTGCCTTGTTAGTAATGGCGATAGAATCTCGCGAAACGGTGACATGGCGGATGCTAGCACGGAATTTTAGCCGGTTTATTGGAACAGGTGTTTAGCAGATGTGTTTAAACCATAATCGTTCGACCGTTGAACTGAACTCGAATCCAACACTGGAATAAAATCCTCTCAATAGAATACGGAAGTATATTCATTATTGATTAAAAATCTTTCATTACCTTCGAAATATTATTTCACCTAAACGTTGATCAAATCATACCTCTGTGACTCGAGGTGCGTGGCTTGAGAGCCTTTGATGTTTATCGAGTGACATATGATGCGAACGGATTAATGCGTTTTTTTACACATATTAAAAGGATAGCCTAATGTTTCATTTGAAATCATGGGATTAAATGCAAATTTCAAATTTATTAACCGCCATAATTATGACTTAGGGCCTTGAGAGTCTATTTGACTCTGAGTCTGCTAGCCTAAGTTGGGATAGTCGTCCAGATTACTTTACTGCTTCTTTGCTATGAAAATTGCATATGGCGCTTCTTTAATAGTATATTGTATATTGTAATTGAATTTAAAAAGACGCTCTTAGCATATTTTTATGATGAATTCATTAAAATAAATGTGGAAAACTTTTCTTGAGAATGTACTCTTTTCTAAAATACTCTGAAGCCCATTAGATAAAAGAACACCAGCCCACGTAGTGTTAATTTGAAAATATTCACCATATCGTCTGAGGGTAATTCGCTCATCAACGGTGCCGTTAAACCTAACGCTAGCGGAAATATTTTGGGGAAATTGGTTTTCCCTCGAGTCCCTCAAAATACTGAAAATGTCATCGAAATCCGCGAGCGAGGCGTGGGAGGAGTCCTAATTAGTGCAACGAAAGGCATTGTGTATGTAACAGCGAGAAGCGGAAGACTTCGACTCGGGGAAAAGCGATGCAACAGGCCGCCCTTAGTGCGCACGCAGGAACGTCCGGCCGAGGGAAGACTCGCGCCATTAGACGTAGCTCGAGAAAATCAAATCCAAACAGTCTCTTTAGGGAAGCAAGGAGAGAGAGAGAGAGTTCCTTGGCTGGAGGAAAGGGCTTTTCTGGGAATCGACGGTACGACAGAAAGGGAAAAAAGGACGCCATTGACATGGCGAGCCCTTTGCGTCGCTGCGAGAACGAGTCGGAGCTTCCGTCGAAGGACGAATGCAACGAGGCGAGGCGAAGGGAAAGGGGGAATGTGGGAAAGGGGTAATGGGGAAGGGGGGGAATGGGGGAGAGGGGTAATGGGGGAGAGGGGTAATGGGGGAGGGGGGAATGGGGAAATGGGGGAGAGGGGGAATGGGGGAGAGGGGGAATGGGGGAGAGGGGGAATGGGGAGAGGGATAATGGGGGAGAGGGGTAATGGTGGAGAGGGGTAATGGGGAGGGGGGAATGGGGAAATGGGGGAGAGGGGGAATGGGGGAGAGGGGAAATGGGGGAGAGGGGAAATGGGGGAGAGGGGAAATGGGGGAGATGGGAAATGGGGGAGAGCGATCATTATTGTGCGAGGGTGGCGAGGTCGAAGGACGGGGGTGGGTCGCAAAATGGGGAGATAAAGAGGGGTGGATTCAGTCGGAGATGGCGAAGAGAAGGGCAGAGGAGGTGGAACGGACAGATTGCGGCGATCTAGCTCTCATGGCATTTGAAGGAAAACTTGTACGAATCGTATCTGAGGAACCTTCTTTCCGAATACCTTCGGACGTTCCCTCCACATTTCGCCTAAGATCGCACGAACGCTCTCTCATCTCGCACGCTTCCACCTGCCTCACCACTATCATTCGAATTATCGTGCCAACCGGCGTTTATTTACACTATTGGAATCCTCCGGATATTTACCGAAATGGTTAAGTGAAGCGTTCGGAGGAATGGCTTAGACTCGTATTTTCTCCTCGACGAAATTATTAATGATTCAAAAATCAACTCTCTTTTCTCCGAAATTCGTTTTAGCATATTTATATTATAGAAAAAATCGGCTATCATTTCACAGCATACGAAGGCCTTACCTTTGAATGCGAATGACATACTGCGATGAAACCTTACGCGTCAAGGGCGATCATCCCACTGCTCAGTGAGGATAGATTTTTAATGCGGGAAATTGGAGAATTCCGCTGAGAATACCACGAATTAAATCAAAATAATGGCTCACTGATGTCGTCGCTCACCTAGCAGAGGGATGGTTAGAGTTCCTGGTTCCTAATGGGTCACGGGTTCGAGTCCTTCCGAGGGGATGGTTGCTTGTTATTCATTGAAAAACTGGATAAATGTGGTCCAAACCTTATAGCGCGAACCGCAAACACGCGATCGGCAAATCAATATAAATAAATTTAATATTCAGGAATGGTATGATGATAAGTTTTATTAAAATATTTACTTTTATCAGTGTTGTGTTCAAGTATCTTCGTATCTTTTGAAGTTATTTGTCTAAGCATGCAATTTGAGTTTCAGACCTTAGAAATTATAATAAATACAATCAAAACCAACCTCAAAATTACAAATAATATTCTTTAATAAGTTAAGAAAGAAAACAAACGAACTAGTTGAAGAGCTGGTGCTAGGGAAGGCAGTTTTAAGCGTCGTATAAAAGCACTATCAGTTTGCCAAAGAGCGCGGCTCGCGAGCACCAGGTAGGGAACCCCCGCCCTAGTGTGAAGATCCTCGTATTGAAGATCTCAACAGAGATGAATGATTCCAAAATTCGAAAATGTAAATCTGCTTTAGCTGTTTCATGGCCAACTGATTAATTTACATAATGGGTTTTCAACCGGAAGTACCCCTGCCTACCTACGCCAAGAGTTTTGGAGGGATAGGCGAAACTGTTAAAGCATATAATTTTCTTCTTACTTCGTATTTTATGTCTAACTTCAGGATCACAAGTTGCAATGCCACGACTAAGAATAATGATATAAAACAAAAATATACCAAAACCCTGAGTAATAGCATTACAAACATGAGTACGCTATCTTAATACAAGTTTTTTTCATTTCACTATCACTTTAAAATGTACGCGATCATTAAAATGTTCTAAGCGGTACGCCAGCAAATAAAAAGGTTGAAAACCTCTGACCTACATTACCTCTTAAGTTGAATTCCAACTTAGTGCTCAAGTTTGGAAACAGGAGAAAAATTCCACAGGTAAAAGAAATAATGTATAACTATAAAGTTAAAACTACTGAAAGCAATGACACTCTCTGAGAAAATTTTCCGCCAATGCCAAACATGATCATATGAACACAGCAATACCTTAACAATTAAACAAGAACATTTTTTTGTTTTTTCGTACAAAGAAATTTTTATTCGGAGTGGTCTATAAAGATTATTATTGCTAGGAGTTGATTAAAAGAGTGTTTTTTATACATGAAAGTATTGATTGAAGAGGACACAATGAGATTCGGAGCAAGAACGAAAATGCAAACCAAGCGCTCTTTCAAACTAGTGTAAGCCTGCAGAGAAGTGAAATTACATAACTTCCATAGCTTTCCGAGGGAGTATTACTACTTTCAGAATCGAATGAAATAAAAATTATTAATCGCGAAAAGTGAAAACTTACAAATTAATGCGTCACTTACAATTTTGTAGCCTAAAAATAACGAAATATGAACAACCTTTCTAAAGTTGTTAGAAAATCCTAAGATAATTACTTATTTTTTCAATTTGTTGTTAGCCAATAGACGAGCTCCATATTTCTCTTTCGATTTTATTATATAAACAAGTACACTTTTAAACTGTTTCACGAGCAACAAAGAACGTTTACTCAGCCTTAATTTGTTCGTTTATTTTATTTTTACATGCATAAAAGAAATAAATTCATAACTTTGACAATTATGACAGATCCTATTTGGGCAAACGTACATCCCAGAAAACAACTCGTTGCTAGCCATTATAAAAAGGTTGGGAATCCCGTGATGGAGTACAAACCCGAGTGCTCATATTGCCACGGCCATTACATATCTCAAATTCAAAGATCAAAAGCAACATCAAAAGAACATGTTTGAATTTAAAATATTTACTGAGGGATCCAAATTTAACGCTAGATATTTAACAGCTTTTCCAGATAAAAATAATATTTGGAAGTAAATCAAAATTTAAAAATCGGTACAACATACATTGTACAAACTTTCTCATACTTATATGTACTAATGCGTCGTTTAGTTATCTTTGGAAAATGAAAATCGTATGAGCCTGTTTTTAGAAAATCAATTTATCGTTAAAGTTGCCTAGAATAATCTAGCCTTATATTAATTTTTTTTTTTAGAAATATGAGTTATTTGGTATTATTTCAGACGTAAACTCAAGTAACTGTACGATATTTGATCAAAATCGTTAGAGCTGTTGTTGTGAAAATCAAATTGTTGTTAGAAATGCGTAGAATAAACTTCCCTTAATTATTAAGCAATGTCAACCATTTCTTCAGAGCTTCTGAGTAGTACGATAAAACGTCTAAGTACGAGATTTCATTCATTTTCGCTCTACCGTTTAGGCTCTAGAGCCAGTAACAAACAGATAGACGGCATTGCGAAAACCAGTTCCGGACTCGGCGACACCTAAAAGGTATATTTCCGTAAAAATCTCGAGGTTGAATTTTTTCGCGATTACAATACTTTCTCAATATACTTCGTATATGAGAAAGGAAAAAATTGAAAGTTACGAAGCATTAGATTGCTTCATGGGCATCATCCGACCCCGCGGGCCGCATGTAATTCCGGAACATTTGAAAGAGTTTTTCAAAATATTATAACTATTATAAAATTTTATATAAAAAGGATTAATTAATTTTAAATACTAAAAAATGAATAGTGGATTTGTAAAATAAAACCAATGTCGACTTTTGAAAGAATTGCAACGGCTTTACATAAAATCAAAGACCAAAAAATACAGAATAATGATTTTAAAAAGGAAAAAAAATTATATTGCTTAAAAATAGAGTCGTATAAAAGGAGCCGTTCACAAATACAGTAGTAACGCAAAATGAAAGGGAGAGAATTCATACTAAGTTTTACTGTTTTTTTTACAGGGTGGGAGGGAGCGCTTTCTCGATGTTACGTGTGCACATCTAGTTTTGTCTTCTTAATTTGCGGTAGTGAAGACGCATATGGTTTAAACAAAAAATAACATTAATTAATAAAGAGTTTTTTGGAATCCTCTTGAAAATTTCTAAAAAATTCAAAGTCAGAGCGAGAAAATTTTCGAAACGGTTCTCAATGGTGGTTGCTGCAGCGAAACTGGAAACATTTTGTTTTGTTTCAAAAGAAGTTTCGGTTCGATACATAATTCCAGCTCTCGATCCCATCGATAAGTGTCAGAAAAAGGGTGGCAGTGGCTTATGTCGACTAACTGGGACCACATTTTAAACTGACCGCGAAGCTGACCCCTCGACCGTCATTAACTCGGGTTAGACGTCCACACCTCGAGACCCATCCTCAAATCCGAGCTCAGGTCTCTTTACCCTCTCACCATGGGGGCATTAGCCGACCACGTCTTTTCAATAAAATTTAAACTACTTTATGTTGTTAACTTAGTGCGATTGTGACTCAAGCAACATGTTCGGGTGAATGCGCTGATCAAGAGCGTCTTTTTAACGGAATTCTACGATAAATAATAACATATTTACGCTCACATCTAATCTTGACGCCAAGGAATACCAACCTCTTAAGAGTTTTCGGACGGGATTGTAATGAAAGCAGACATTCGCGAGACGGAAGATTAGATGTGAGCGTAAATATGTTATTATTTATCGTAGAATTCCGTTAAAAAGACGCTCTTGATCAGCGCATTCACCCGAACATGTTGCTTGAGTCACAATCGCACTAAGTTAACAACATAAAGTAGTTTAAATTTTATTGAAAAGACGTGGTCGGCTAATGCCCCCATGGTGAGAGGGTAAAGAGACCTGAGCTCGGATTTGAGGATGGGTCTCGAGGTGTGGGCGTCTAACGCGAGTTAATGACGGTCGAGGGGTCAGCTTCGCGGTCAGTTTAAAATGTGGCCCCAGTTAGTCGACACAAGCCATCATTTTAATTAATTTACGCCTTATAATCAGAGGAATAGACTATTATACAAGGAAAGTGAAAAATGTTTCATGCCCATTTTGCATTTATAAACATTCTATTTTCTGTAATGCAATAATTCCCGGCGTAACTTTGTGGATCTGCTTCATTAGTTGATGACAATTTAATCTGCATTACATTATATCATATCAGTTCACATTATTAGTAGTACTCCCGATTCTCGAGTATTTGGACCGAATTTTCCCGTCAGCAAAGGGCAACCATACGATGCAGATAATCAAAAGTCCCAAAAAACCCAAACGCTAGCAACACGGAATGGGATTTCCTCGGAAGATAAGCTTCGTTGAATCGCCAGGCGTTTCTCGTCTGTGAGAGTAGGAAGGACGAACGGAGGTTAGCGGGGGGAGGAGAGGGGGTGGGGGTGTCCTTTTGGTAAGGGCGGCGTCCGGGGGCGGTCGCAAGGAAAGGTGGATGCACCTGCGATGCTTCATGCGAAGTGACAGGTGGTCGCCCGCGCAGGAAAAGCCGGAGAGTATGGAGGAAGGCAAGAGGGAGGAGTGTGAGGATGAATGGAGGAAGGAGTTCTTTTTTTTAACGGACACGGGTCGTGGGTGGCCGCCGATATTCGGGAAACCTGGACCAACGGGAATGAATGATACGCGGAGATATTTTTGCTTTCTCGGTCTTTCCTTTCCGGCTTGGTTCCTCGATACCAGTATCCCTATAGTACTGTTTTTTAGCATAAATCTAACAACACGAGTGATGCGAGACATTCTGGATTTACCAGCCGCCGTTCTTGAAATGAATTCCGTTGGCGGCGGATAATGTAATGCGATTTAACGCGAAAGCACGGTATCGAGAAGTATAACGACGGTTTCCGGTGAGACGAGGACGAGATAGGGAAGAGAACTTATGAGCCTAAGAAGTCTCGCGTTTTCTTAAATGCATTGATGTGAGAGAGGAGAACGTTAGTTCGAATCACAGCGAAAATTTATTTGAATCACTTTTCAACTTCGAAAAAGCAATAAGTAAATAAAATTATTAGCTATTGCTACGGTTAAAAAATATCGATGCGGAAGTAAAATTACCCCTGGCAGCGTAGGCATCGTTATCAACAATTAAAACATTTTATTATGTCTGCAGAAAAGTATGTATTACTTCGTGGAGAAAATTCAAAATACGTCTTAAACAATCTGTTTCATGAAAGTTATAGAAAATTGCATTCTCTACAACTTTGATAATAACAAATATGTATATACATAAATGGAGTTCTAAAGGATATATTTGGAAAAAACGGAAAGACGACTTCCGGTGGACCAGTTTCAACGAAAACCTTTCCAGACCTTGAGTTCCTAATAAAAATCGTAAGTTTAAAGTTTTGTGCTGTACCTACTCAGGTGACCTCAAAACGTGTATTTCCGTTGAAATCTCGAACTCGATTTTTTCACGAATACAATACTTTCTCCTTTACTGCTAATAAAGTAATTTAATAATCCAAAATTACCTCTAAACTACCGATATTGAGTCGGCAGATTATTAATTATGAAAAATTTCTTCAGGAGAGTGCTCTATTAATAATGTTAAGAAGAAATGATGCTGTGAAGTTAGTCGATACTTCACTGCTTGCTGTAAAGTAGGCTGTTTTCCATCGCAAAGGAATTTTTCCTCACTGAGCGATTTTATAAATACGATCTTCATAATAGACGCAAGATGGATGTCTTCCGGTCCAAGCCATTTCTTTTTGCCAATGCGCGGAACTGAGGAGTGAACTCCTCGAACTTGCGTACGTCGGAGTAAAATTCTTTCTTAAGTGACTTTGAAATTATCGTGGATCGGTAATAGTGGAATTCCCTTATCACTTCGCCCCTTCCAGACTTATGACTATTCATGCATTTTCATCGTTTGTTCGCGATATCATGCTCTACATATTTCCATGTTTTTTTAATTTTAATAATTTGGACATGGGAGGGATTTACCTGAAGTGCTTCAGATAATTACAATTCTCTGAAAACTAATTACCTGACTTGTGTAACTACTAACACCAAAGAACGGAATTTGTGACTACTGGAAAAATAATTTCAAAGGAGCTGTATCGATGATTCGAGCAGTGAAAGAGGAATGTGAATAAAGGAGAAATTAAAGGATATAAGGAAGGAATGTAAAAAAGAAAAGAATGAGAGCCGGATTGGTTAGGTGAACGGAATAAGCGACACTTTTGCCACTCTTTCTAAGCTCTGAAACAATTTCCTTCAGACACTTTGTTGTTGCTCCGTCTCTCTCTCTCTCTCACCTTCCTTTTCTCTCTATCTCTCCTTTCACTCTCTTAATCTCTCCTTTCTCTTCGTCTCTCCACATCTCCCCCTCTCTCTCTGGACGCCTAATGCGAACCGAATTGGGAATTCGAAGGGCGTCTCCTGTTGAAGCTCATGCAGGATGAGGGAGCGATTGACAAATGACGCACGGTTCGCTCTAGAGTCCTACCGCAGACCACTCCCACTTCTGACTCAAATGAACGAACTACGGCGGTGTAAAATAACTCTAGGGAGCAAATTAAACATTCAATCCACTTGATTAAAGTGGGTTCGACCCTTATTACCTATCGCTAGTTCATAGGTTAAATAGACATGTTTACTCGATGTGGATTTGCTGTTCCTGAGGCGTATAGGCAGCGTCATAGATATCCTATTTACTGGAAATTTGGTAGCGCACAATATTTTTTATCAGAAGGTGCACGATTTGTAGGATTCTTTGCTAACTATTCGATTTTAAAACGTATATTCACTATTCGCAGAATTTAAAAAGGTGTTATTTTGATTGTTTTTCATATATAAATTATCATAGTTAACCCAAATTCATTAAAACATGATTGACGATATCATATCAATACAATTCAACAGAAGGTTCATTTTGTGTTCAAACAAGTTCAGATTTAAATTGTGTTTTGCCAGATAATTTTGGATTCAAGCAAGAATAAACAAGCTCATCCTATTACGAGCTTTTTTATAATCTTCTACCAATGTATTACGACTGATGACGGCTGCTTTGTAGCCGAAATGCGGTATTCCGAACCTCACGGCTATCTGATAAAAAATACATTTTAATTGATGTAGGGCAATTTAAAAAGTATTTTGTGGTGTACTACCGTGTTAAGGGGTTTCTGTTTAACGTGAACTAAGATATTTGCGAAAGTAAATGTCCTTTACGTTTGTAAAATTTTTAGGGCTAATATTATAATTAAATTACTTTATCGGACTCTTGTGAAAATACGTTTTTTACAGGATTTGGCTAGTATTGTGGTGATTTCGGTGTTGTTTGATATATAGTTGGATATCTAAATCAGGTCTCAAACTCGCGGCCCGCTTGTTCATTTAAGCGGCCCTCTCACTTCTCTTATTCTAATCATATAAATCGGCCACGCTCAGTGTCGAAGAATTTTTTTAAATTTAAAGATTTAAAAATATTTTTAGTCCTTTTGAAGTGTAATTTTTTCGTTTTTGGCCAGCGTACGATTTGAGTTTGAAACCCCTTCTCTAAATCATTCTCAATTAATCAACTTTTGTTAGTTTTAGACTATGGACTCGATTAAAAAAGTATTGACAACGCAGATACATGGTAACGCAATTAAAACGAAACCCATTTTCAAATAAAATATTTTCTTAAATTACAAAGGAACGCATTTTGAAATTTCAGTTGGAACTCCTTTGAATACTTTTAGCGGCTACTTCCACAGCGTGGCTGAATTCTAAGTTATGCCTCTATATATAAACAATAGAAATTAAAAACAGCGGTTGGCTATGAAGATTATGGTGGCAGCTCCATCTGTCAACAGTGTCATAAAACAAGAAAAGCAATTTTTGTTTATCAAAACGGGTTTCGATTTTAAATAATTCGATCTTGTAAAGAATTGCAGGGAATATTTTTTAAATACCTAATAATTTTCCATGCCCTCGGTATACGTATTAGAATATTGATTTTTGCCAGCCATGCGGATATCAATTTGACGCGTCTTGCTTATATTTTGCAAATCTATTCGACGCACGATGCAACTGAAAATTGTCCTATCCCGTATTCCCAATTCCAATAAAAGTTTTAAGCGCGATTCATATTATATTCCGAATTTCTCATTGTACAAAAATTTCTACGCAAATAATAAATGGAAATTTTGTGATTCATAAATCAGAATGACATCGATAACATCGATTCACCAAATATCACATCGACTCTAAAACGATATCGTTTATTTTCTAAATATACTGCCTAAAGATTACAGACCAAGTTTCTAAAGTAAAAAAAAATTTTTTCACAAAAATTTCCAACACGCAAGTCGTTAAGGAAACAAAACACGTCCCTCGAAGTAAATGCAACGAAGGCCTCGAACATTATGAAGGAACAATCGGCTCGGTCAGATATCGATAACAGATGCGAAGACTAGTCCGAGGCAGAGGGAGGAGAAATAAGGAGTGGGAGAGGGTGCAGCGGTTGAAGAAGAGGGAGGTGCGTGGGACGGAGGAAGGTGAGTGGGAGGATCGCCAAGGGGCGGGGAAGGTTTTGCGGCATCGGGTGAAGGTGAGGGAGGAGAGAACTGGCGGGATAGGAAAGATTGGCGGGGAGTGTGCCGTGGGTGTGTGGGGAGTGGATGGATAGCTGTTTGCGGTGGGGGAGTATGGGGAAGAGCAGCTTGCGGCCGATGGATGGAGCGATAGAGGGGTGAGAGAGAGTTGGGTTGGTGGGTGGGTGGATGGATGGATGGGTGGGAAGATTTTTGAGAGCGGAGCCAGTAGGGGTTTGAGGGACCAATTTCGGTGAGCGACCTCTGCTAGAAGGAGAGAGGGAGAGAAAGAGGGGGGAGGGAGGCGAGGGAGAGAGGCGCGCACACATACACGCAGCATCAGACGCGCACTCCCTCACGCACTTTGGGCCTCCCCTCTCCACTGCTCCCGGTCCATCTCCATTGCGCCCCCCACCCCACCCCTTTAACCACTCCTTTCCCCCCCCCCTCCTCCACCCCCCGCCTCCTTCGACCTCTCCGAGAGCTCTGTGGCACGGCATTTCATTTTCAAATTTCCCTACTTATTTTCCCCTCCGCCTTCTTCTTCCCCCGCGGCTACTCCCACCCTTTGCCTCTCTCTCTCTCCCTCCCACTCGGATCCCTCTTCCATCCCCCTCCCACCCTATCTCCCTAGTTCTCTCTCTCTCTCTCTATATCACTCCTCCCCCTTTCCATCACACTCTCTTTCCTTTTTTTAGCTCAAATTATTATTTTATTTTTGTTTCTCATTATTTTTCGTAGGCGAACTAATTCGAGGGTCCTGCGTTCTCTCTTCCAACCACGAACAGGTTCCAGTGGACTCCAGCGCTCCAATCGCTTATTCCTACGCTCCCTCCCTCCTCTTCCTTACTCTGTCGATCTCCCTCCCTCCCTCCCATCATCATCGTCGTCGTCTCTTTCACCCATCCATCGCTCCCTCCCTTCCTCTCCTCTCTCCTCTTCCTTCCTCAGAATCCTCTCCCTCCCTGCACTCCTTCCTCTCCCCCTCGACCATTCCCGCCCTCACTACCCAACTGTACATTCCAAATTCCTTTTTGGACGAATATTGCCGCGTTTCACCAATAATAATAGATTTTTTGTGGACGTTCGACTATACCGGAAGAACTCTTTTCTTAGAAAACTCGCAAGCGTTTCCAATGTAACAGGATATTAAATTAAACTGGAATACGATCAAATGAATTAAATGGCATCTTACCGTTTGGAGAAATGGCGTGTTTCAGCTATTTATCGTACTTTTGTTAGTGGACAATTGAAGCAGAGGCGACATTAATTGTACTTGAGGCGATACAAAAGAAATGGAAATAGTAATGATTTAACAAGGCTTCATTTGAATCTGTTTCCAACTCAACAGCCGATATTTATCCCAAGTATTTGCAATTTAAAATGGAAGATTCTCGGAAATAATGAAACGCGTGACATTTTCCGAGTATGACTTCCGAGTATTTAAGCACAGCCTTTTCTTCTATGGATACGTAGCAACTTCTAAACAACTGCTTCTTCACCGACCATAAAATTAAGATGCACAAATACTATATTTTAGCACTCTTAGAATGTAAGGTAAGGTATAATCATAATAATTAATTTAATATCCGCGGTAAGCTGCCAATACTTGCAATTTTATGAAATGAATGGATCGTTTCTCCTTCTTCGTCAATTATCTTAACTTTCAAAAACATCTCAACTCGACCAAAATCCTCATATTTAACGTCTACCGCCACACATGCTTATCTTATTATCATTCTCACATTCTCCACATCTCTCTCGGTGCTCTTCCCCAACCCCTCTTCACCTTCTCTCCCCTCAGCCACCTCACCTTCTCTCCCCTCAGCCACCTCACCTTCAAACCCCCATTCTTTCCCTCTCTCTCTCTCCCCCACTCCGTCTCCTCATCCTTTTAGAACATGGATATAACACTATACAGCAGCCAAAGGAAATGGAGGGAGGGAAGAGTAGAAGGTTGAGGGAAACACGTGTAATGGGGTAGAGGGCGAGAAGGAGGAGGGGGCGGGGGAGAGTCGGCGTGGGGAGGAGAAGTTGCTGCCGGATGGGAAAGAACTGAAGATCGAGTTGAGATCGTTCGAAATATTATGAAGAATGGACGTGAGGTTCGGATGGAGCCATAGGGAGACTACGATGCCTGAGAAAGTTTATTTGACACGAAGTCATCCTAAAACTATTAGGATGGAGAAAACCCTCTACAAACAGCGGATCGGGTAGGGGAAGTAGCTGAGGTGAAACGGAATTTCCTCAAAATGGACAGTTGTTAATAAGAATCGGAGGTCGATGAAAAGCTGCTCAAGAGAACATGGAGATATGATCGGGTGGGGAAGAGGAGGAACGAGGAAAGACGGAGAGTTTTGGAGTGGGGAAAGTTAGAGTTTCGAGGGGAGAAGTCGAAGATGATAACGTGAATTTGGAAGGAGTAGCACGAGGAGTGAAGGGGGGGAGGGAGGGGAGGGGGGGAGGGAGGAAAAGCATTATCATAAAGCGAGCGATGTGGAGAGAGAGAAAGAGGTGAGGGAGAGAGAGATGCGGAAAAGAGGCTACGTAGGAGGGAGAAGGAGGAGATCCAAATATTGCGGAGGTTTTCGGGAAAGAGGTGGCAATAGTGCTGATGGGGAGAAAGGTAAAAAAAGTGAAAAGAAAGACACGACAGAGAGAGACAGAAAAAGACGAGTTTAGAGGGGAAAAGGGAAATGTGAAAGTTAAAGTTTTTGTTAAAACAGAAGGAAATGAAGTGAAATATAATGCGGTGAATTACAGTGGTGCAGAAAGAGGCTGTTTCTCATCATCCCTGCGATAAGGCAAAACAATCGATATTTATATTAGAATTTATTTTTAGTATAATGCTGAGTGGTGCCGTTGGCGACTTGCAGGGCAACAACGTACTCGTATATACCTATATATGAATAATATAAGTTTTAAAGAGAGAGATAGAAAAGGAGGGCAGGGAGGGAGTAAGGAATCGGTGAAAGAAAAGAAGGAAAGAGTTGGATCCTATTATAGGAGTTATATCACGCGAGGAAGGTCGGAGCAAGGGCCAAGGAGTGGAGAGTATCCGGGAGATGGGAACGAGAGGGTACCTATATAGGACGCGTTGGAGGGGATCGAGGGCGGGCGGGTGGGGAGGGGGAGGGGGAGAGAGAAAGACAGGGTTATGTAGAGTGGAGGTGAAAAGTTAGTGAATAAGCAGTAAGGGGTGGAGATGTTTTGAAGCGGAAGTGTGAAAGGAGAGAAAAATAGAAGAGAAACACCGTCGAGACCGAAAGAAGCCGATAGAGGATTAGTATGGTGCAGCGATAGTCGAAAAAAGGTCGGATGCGTGTGGATAGCTTCGAGAAGAGGGATGAGAGAGGGTTAACAGTGATGAACGGCCTTACCTCCCTCCCTCCCTCTCTATCCTCTTCTGTTTTGTGTTATCATTACTCTCTCGCGCACTCCCTTACTCAAACAACGCTCTTTCCTCGACCGTCTCTCTCTCGCCTTACTCTGGATGCCCACACATTCCCTTCTACCCGCCTCCTCCCTTTCTACTCCCGCATCCATCACCTCAAACCTTCGAACGCGGTTCCTCCTCTCAATCCACCTCGAGTCCCCAAAACTTCGAAAGCGTTCGATTTTCTTGGCTTCTGTTAAGAGCCATTTTGTCATGCGTCCACACACACTAACGTACAATTTGTAGAAACCTCAAAGTCTCGTCTCCCTTTTCCAACTTAGACCTTTACAACTCTTCTTATTGTTCGCCATTTCTGAACGCGATTTAAACTATTCGGCTCTTAAGAGCCAGATCGTGAATTTTATGGGCTCTGCGCTAACATTCTCTTGGGATCTCTCCATACAAAGTTCATCGATGTATAAGTACAGGGCCCAAAAGAAGGTAGCTCATCTTGTCTAAGTGGAGAGAGCAGTGTTTGGTACGAGATAAAATGCTGATTGAATTATACCAATGCTTTTTAGCTACTCCTCCCAAAGATTATAAATATTAAAGGTAGAAATCTTCTTCCTCTGCACCAAACCTCCCGGCGAAGATTCAATCACCACGTAAATTATCCAATGAATGCGTCTTTTGTATGTTATAGGTGATTCATATTCAACGGAAGAAATTCATTTTGTACAATAATAATAAAAACCAAGTGTGTGCGGGCAATATATTTCTTATTCCTTGCTTGAGGGAGAAGTTCGAGGCTGAAAGATACGATACAATAAAAACCGTACACGCAAAGGCGATGGTGAATTAACGAAGGAAATTAAGCTAGCACTTTCTCATTAAATTTTCATTACTTCCAAGACTGCGTCGAATGAATCAAAACTTGTTTTAGAGGTGCTATGATATCTATACGCAGGGAAATAGAACCCATTAGTCATTTGTGATTACTGATGCTCATAAAATGTATTTTAACGATTGAAATGCTGTTTTTTCTTCTTGGATAATCGATAGGAAATTTTGATCACATCTTGAAATACCTCATACGTGCTCTTCGAAAAATAAGTTAAACATTGAAAATTAACGTTTGCGCAATTTAATCGTCCATGCTTCAGTTCATGCGCGGAGTGGTTTACGCACATCTTCGTATCATGTAATTAATCTCATTGAGAGACTCAAAACTCTTAAAACCAACATCTCAAAACTTATAATCCACAAAAACTTTTCATTTCATTCAAATTTATATTTCTTGTTATTTATTGATGATGAAGCGTGGTTTGCTAAGATATCCTTCTTCCATTAGAGGGATGGAATGCAGACGACTAAAGAGCCATCTGTCTCCGAACGCAGACACTAAACATAATATTTGCATTGGCAATTCTAAGCGAGCGGGCTAATGGAAGGATTTCGCAATGACGAATGGCTCGGAATAAAATAACGCGTGGGCTGTTTTTCGTAAGCCAAACAATGGCAAGCACTCGGAAAACACAGCAAGAGGTTAGCGTTCGCTTAAGGGTTTGAAAAACAAACGAAAGGAGGATTTCGAGGAGCGAAAAGTGGGAGAGATGGCTCCCGCTTAATAAGATTGGCTTGCGGGTTTTGCATCGCATGTGAAAGAGAGGAAGAGATGGAGCCTCTCTCGCTCCTCGCCACGCAAATCCAAGTGCAAAGAGACACGCTAACACGCGTTACACCCTTATGCCGACGTCTTCCTTTTTTACGTGGATTTATAATTATTATTACTGGTAGTAAGTGCTCACTTTAGGAGAGAGAGAAAAAGGAATCTCGCCTTTCATTTCATCCAATTTCGTATCCTTTCATCTGCACGATCACTTTTCCTTCGGTAAGAGGAAAAAGAGAGAGACAGAGAGGCGTTCGAGCGTTTACTAGAGTTGCACGCGAGAGGGAGAAATATAGTATGGAGTGCACGCGAGAGGGAGAAATATAGTATGGAGGGAGGAAGGTTAGAATATGTGGGGGTGGGGTGGAAGGTTTAGAATAGGGTGGGAGGGGAAGGTGTACAAGGAGGAAGGTGTAGGAGGAGGAGGGTGTAGGAGGAGGGAAGGTGTAGGAGGCGGGAAGGTGTCCAAAGGGCTTAGGGGTAGAAGGAAATAGGAGATCGGCTTCATTCTCACGATATCGGAATTGAATCGTTTAAAGCTATAATGAAGCATATACGACAATTAGGGAAGTGTATCTCGAAACGAATCCACCGATTGAGTGGCACTTGTTACAGACATGTTAGACTGCAGCAATAATGAGAGCAATACAGATATCATCACGTTCATTATATACTATTCTTATTCTCAGGTACATTTTTCGATATATACAACACATATATGTGTTAAAGTGAATCATGCCGCGAGTCTGCCATGGAGAGTTGTTTCGGAATGGATTTAAATTTTCTCTGCAAATAAATAAACGATTCTTTTACACATGCGAATGTCGAAGTTTCGCGTTCGCATGTCGATTCCAACAAAATTTAAAATGATAAGAAAAAGTGGCTCCCGTATATTTCGAGGACGAATAGAAATTCGAAGCTAGATTGTAAAGCGGTCGTAACGTTTTAGCCTAATACCAGAGTTGGCTCTTCCTGCGCCAATGCAACGAATTTGAAGGATATACGTATAGTTTAGGATCCTCAAACTTTCGCGCTTGAAAATTTATGTCACGGTCGAGTTGGAGAACGAAGAAAGTTTTTAGTGGATAGAGGGAAAAGACGTGTAAACATTTGATGCTTTTCTATGGCTATTATAATATTATTCTAATTTTAAAATGACCATCGAACACCAATTTTAAAATGTTATTCAGTGGAATAATTTGTATCAAGAACGTAACTAATCTTTATTCCATTTTTTCAATCGGAAAAATTATTTTCGGTAAGCGCGTTTTCGCTTAGCGCAGCGATTTCCTTGAACGCGACTCTCGCTTCTAAAATAGGTATGAGAATATCCACGTAATCACAGTAGAAATTATTTATGCCCAACACTACAGGAAAGTTATATTACTATAATTTTACACACAAGTACCGATGACAAATTGTTATTATTTCTTTCTTAATTTTTATAATGAATATGAATAAAATTAGCGCGTTCTGTGTTTTACACGTGGTTGTACCGCCATATAATCAGTAAATAAAGCCTCGTTTGTTTTATAATGGCGGTAACACGTGAAGGTGAGGTTAGCGTTTAAACGAGAGAGGCTTAATAGCTAAGTTCGCGTTGTATTCTACTTCCTATATAAACATATATTTTACATAAAAATATACTTTTCTGGCTAATCGATACATCAAAAATGATTTTAAAGTATAGAATGCAATCAAATTTTCACTAGAATGTGAACGTTTCCTTATCCACCGCTGTGAAGTTTTCAAAACACGCACTTTTCAAGAATAAGTGGCATCAATTTTTAAATGCGAACTCAATGTTTCAGATAACAATAAAGAATAATTTAAAACATACCTACTTCACTTGAGTAATTGTAACGTGATATCTGAATTTAAGTTCATTCCTTCGTAGTAAATTATCCATTATTTTTTACTTTGTGCGCACAAAAGGAAAATGTATTTACGTTCATTTCTTCGTCTTAGGTAATCTAGTTCTTATCATCTACTTTATTCTGCGCGCACACGCAAGGAACTTAAACGTATTGACGTATTTGTACTAGATCTTGTTTACTTTAGTTGTCACGAATATTGTTTTCGTTGACAGCAATTAATATTGGCGTGTAAGAAATTTTCTATGCTCAAAATAAACTACGATTTTTTTGCGGGCTTTTTTCAAACTTTTCAAGAATAAGAGTCATTAGTATGGAAATGTACGCTCACATTTTCAGTTTTCCGTCTTTCACACCTTCGGAAATATTTTTTAAAAAAACAGAATTTTAAACGGGCCCTAATCTAAATTATGCATTTTTCAAAACTCAAATCTAAAGAAAAACAAATGGCAGCAGTACATAAATCTGCCCTCAGCTCTCTATCGTTTACGGTGTCGTCAAAATGTCAATTTAAGCAGGTGCACAGACCCGACCTAACAGGCAGACGCCAAAGTAAAATTTCAGGCGCATTAAAAGAACGCGCTAAAATAGGGCGGAAATGGATGGTGTAAATGAGAATCAAGTACCAGCGCCAAAATTTGTTTTACGGGAGAAGATCGCGAATTCTCAAACAACGGACCTGCCCACAAGCCCTTTCGTCCGCGCACCCTCGAGAAAACCCAACGCGACCTTCAAACGATACAAAATGCAACAAGTTGCTTAAACAATCACGTGCTGTCGATTTATTTTTTCCGAAGACGACGAGCGATAATTTCCCATCGACAACACAAGACGAATACGTGTCCACCGGAGAGAATGTCAGGGAAGCGACGTAAAAAGAAAGAAAAATGCGTTCGAGACGACGCTTCGGTGCCATCGAACTCAACAGCCTCTGAACATTCGTAAAAGTTGAGTGAACTCGTCAGTCATCCCCTTGATCAAAAAAGGAAGGAAGAAAGAGAGCGATCATCTCTTGCCGTGTTCCTCTATCTAGGAATAGACCTTGAACTGCAGAGGCCAGCCTGACTATACTGCAGAGGCAATGTGTTTTACGAGTCGTCCCTGAAGTCCCCTGCTCGGGAAATTTTTCAAACGACTCTCTTCCATAAATATCCCTCCCATCCGAACTCTCTCCGCCTCCTCCTTCGCCCCCCTCCCCCCCTCTCCCCTCGTCCGCAACATAGCGCCAAATTACAAGGCGATCCCTTGTCGCGGAATGTAAATTCGCGGCAAGAGCGAACAATCGACGATCGTATCACGTCCCGCTTCACTAAAAATCCATTAAAGCACCTCGTTTTCCATTTTGATGGCGGCCACTCCCGCGGGGGAAGGAGGCGCCATTAAGAGATTCAGAATGAGGGCAATAAATGCAAACAATGGAAGACGCGTTCGAAAGAGGATAAGGACTCTAGAGAAGGAAGAAGCGGCGGCACTCGACAAAAACTTTACGAACGCTCCCATTATTTCAATAGGGGACTGGGTGTGGGAGAGGAGGGAGGAGAGAGAAGGGAGAAGAAGGTCAAGGAAGATGGCAGGAGAGGCGAATGAGCGAGACAGAGAAAGACGCTGCCGAGGGGGTGAGGAGGAGGAGGAAACAGAGAGGAATTAAAAGTTGAAGAAGTGATATCGAAGGGAGTGAGGGAGAAGGCAAGGCGGCACAAGGGAATAGAGAATGAGACACGTCCTTATTTTGTTTTCTTTTTAGCCTCATCCCATTCTAATAATGGTTCCAACGTCCGCCTCCACGCTCCGGTGCATCCATTAGCACTTCCGACCCCTCGCTTCCACACTCCCTCTCCCCTACCGTCGCACCCTCTGCCAGCATCCGGAGGAATCCGACCGAGGTGCGAGAAAGACGCACCCTGCGTTTATGCTGTTACCCAATGGAGGACGGGGCCGCCCTCGGAACACAAATGCTGCGGATGAAGCGCTATTAAGATGTGAGGAAAACTGTAATGGTGAGGCGCCAGAACGTGTTATATGTATTTTTTTGACTCGATTCAAGTTGAAAAGTATTGGGCGATTTGTCACTTCGCATTTTTCAAAAAGTGGCTATTCGTGTTGAATTATTCAGCGGATAGGCAAGATGTTTTAGGACTCAACGCGTCCTCATTTTCAAATATTAGACGAGACAAGTAGAGACAGCATTCGTGATACGGTGTTGTAAATAGAGCTGCAAAATAAACAACATTTCGTAAATGTGGCGCACTATGTCCAAAGCAGCTAGGAGAATGATACTAATACCTCTCTGTTTATCTAGGACACGCAGTCGACACGTAGGAATGCCAAGAAGCGCAAGTCTACTTCGCTCTATTCATCCGCTCTATCCTCCATTAATCGCCTGCTAACCACATCCCCCTTTAAATTCTAGATTTATATCTAAATCGATCATGTTAGCTCTTCTCCTAACACATTTCCTCTCCATTTCTTCTCTCACGCTCATTCCTATTCATTAAGTAGTCCCAGCTGTCTTAAACCTTTTTTTATAACGCACTCCTTCGGGTATTTAAAAAAATAATCGCGTACTTTCTAGCATATTTTATAATAATAAGGAACTAAACATTTGCAATAAAATGCATTAATGATGCATATAAATGTCAGTAATAAAACTCTGTGTGAAAAATTTCTAGTAGTAACATAATTAACGACAGTTTGCGAATTATTGGTGAAGAAAGGCTCCCGAATTGGCAATAATTCGTTGGCAGTGGTGCAAGAAATAATTTTCTATCCCAATTCCTCTTTATCAGTTAAAAATTCAAAAATTGAAGAGATAACTCGGTAACATGGATCCACTTTAATCAAAGTGGAACCTTGTCACCAATTCATCTCTTCATTTTATTTACGTTGGAGTTCCACCAAGTAACACCATCGAAGTTAATACCTCTCCACTACGTTTTATAACGTTTTATAACGTGATCGTAAGACTTTGATTAAGAGGTCATTCATGAAAGCTGAAGTAAATAGAAACATTATAATGGTCAATATTTTCGCGTACCCCTTTAAAACGCAGCACGTATACCCGGAGTACGCGTAACCTCGGTTGAAAATCTCTGATGTAGCCCTTCAGCTAGCATTTATTCCTGGTTACGCGGTTATATCAACATCTATTCACTCTTATACCACTGTAACGCTTTTAAATATCAGAAATGTTCTTGATACTTTCTTTCTATTTTCCCACTTTTCCTCTTTCATCTCTTTCAGCTATGCCAAAAGCTCTTCTCTCGTTCACTTTGTTAAAAAATAACACCATAATATTAATCCCCAGAGTTAATATTAATTTAAAAAAATACAATATCGAGTGCTCAAATTCCTTCCGCTTCCACTCCATACTCTCAGCTTTATTGTTTTTGGGAGACAAACTCTATTTGTCCATCAAATATCTGTTTTATTTCACCTTTCAAATTCGTCTCCGATATTTCATCGCATACACATGCACTCCATTTCATTCGGTCTCCCTCCCTCGCTCTCTCTCTTCACCTCTATCAATGCCATCTACATTAATTATAAAATAAACTTTATTTACAACAGAATTAGGTCTGGTGGATGATGCTACGGTATTTGGATTTCTTATCTTCTTTTAGTAAAACGCAAATTCGTAAAAAAAACTGTCAACGGAGTTTACACAGCAAGTAGCACTTTAAAGAAGAATAAAATGGCATTTGTTTAATTTAACCCCTTATAACGATCCAAAATGGTTTCACAAGCGTTCATTAGGTTTATCTAAAAATAAGTCACCTCTACACGTAAAATCACGAACGGATGAATATTGCGGGACATGCCAGTTCCACTGAGGAGATCGACGGGTCAAATGTTTTCTTGCATCAAATAAGATTCAGTTGCGAAAATACTTCGAATATTTCTAAATTTCGCGATCGTGTTAAAATATCTTAAAGATAAGCGTAACAGCCAATCCCTTCTTCTATGTTATTATCTTCCTCCATCATCCACCCCTCCCTCCCTTGCTTTCCTCCTCCCCCCACCCTATCTCAAATACCCCGTTCCCTAATTCTGCCTTTTCTCTCTCTCTCTCTCTCTCTTTCCCGACTAAACGAGATCCCACTTCGCCCTCTTGCACCGCGGGCCAACCGAAAAGCATAGACGTCATCAGCAGCACCATCTGGACCTTGGTGAAATGGAATTTGGGCGCCGTAACCGCCGTCCCTATCTCTCATGCATCTCTTGTGCATCCAACTCGAACACGTCCTTACTGCTCACTCTCAGGATGCGAAAGCCATGTCCGGTTTTTGTCGTATCGCGTTAATGTCAAAGTAAGGAGCGAGCGAATAAGTGGGAAGAACGTTTCGAGCAGATAGATCTTGGCGGCGTGATGGCGAGGGGGATATGTACCTCTCTTCTCTCCACAATTCCCCTGACTATCGCAGTTTAATAACTATGTTGTCTGACGCCCTCCGCCACTGTAGTCAATTCAGTTTCGAGGCTTATGTTGAAAGATACCTACTCTTCGATCACCTATAAAACATCTGCTTGGAATATGAATTCACATCGGATTATTTTTAACGAATTTAAAAAATAAAGTCAATCCTAGATGCATTTACACAGCGCAACAACAATAATAATAATTCAATAAATGTAAAAGTGAGGTAATTTAAAATTTCTTGAATATTAAATTATATATAATTCTCATTGCGCAACATTACCATTACCAACAACTTATAACAATATTAACTCCGTTTTCTACTTCAATAAATTGAAGTCCATACGATTTTTCCATTCTGCATACAGTTACTACTACTACAGTTACAAATGTAAATTCCGTTAACCTCTACGTCACCTTCAAATTTAATTGTGATGCTGAATACACTTATTCGAATTTAATCATTAAATTTAATGATAAAGTTCTTCTTTTGAATGCATTGAACATTCGTGCGTTTACTTTCCCCACTTGTTTATTTACGTACCTTTTCAGAATTTTATAACTATAATGAATCGTTAATGAAAATTTGCACCGGAAAAAATATATGTAACACGCTTCAGCTCGCCAACCCATCTTTGAAGATCGCTTCGCTCGCAGTCACTTCATTTCTAGCATTTATTGGATTTAGGTAAGTTTAACGGGAATATGATCTGAAAATGAAATAAATAAATGTATCCATACGGAATATATGTTTCACTTTTTATAACAAATTAACAAAAATAATAAATTTAAAAGAAAATTAAGTTAACACTTCATTATAAACTATATTAGTAATTATGTTATTTTCTGGTTTATTAACACTTCCAGTTATTTGTATTTTCACACCCTGACCTGACATTGCTCTGAATATAGCTACATAAAGTTGTCCATGTCAAAAATTGGTCTATGTTGGTTTATATATGTACATATACAATGAAAACCCTGAAGGAAGACACTAAGCATGTATGTTACTTGATATTTCGAGGCGTAACACATTATGGTAGTTTTCAGTCTACTTTAAAGAACAAATCCTTTCTCGCAGAAATAAGTCAAGCATTTGACAATGAACTTATCCGAAAAACAGACTAACGTGGATAGCAACGATGTAAACAAATTTTGTCTTTACCATTAACTGAATTTTCATTATAGATTTTTCAAAATATCTCCTCTGCTCGCTACGCTCATCAACCCCCGTTTCGCTCTATATATAGAGAGAGTATCATTTTGCCATGAATATGCATCTAAAAGTACTTTGCACAAAATTTCTTTAGTAATTACGCCGTTTCGTAATTTTCTTTTTCCGCAGCTCTCTGAAACGTTGACTTTGATGTCCTGTAAGGAATAAACCCTTGAAAAGCCAACATGGTATAGTTGTCCATGATTGAACACTGGCTCTGGTAAATCTAAACCAGATGCGTCGGTCTATTTGCGTTAATAACCATTAAAAATGTATAATATAATCATTTTACTTACAAAAAATCTGATGTGGCCAACACATGACTTTCTCCATACTTGTGGTATTCTTATTTTTTTTAAAGGTACGTCTCAAAACTTTGTTACCGTAGAAGAGTTCACGTTGGCCGTATTCGGCCCTCAGGTCTATTCATTACGCACACCATCGTAATGTAGTTGGCGTTTTCGCCGTTTCGTGCTCGTGGCGCTGCAATCGAACAAGCTAGCTATGTACTCAACGAATTCAGACGAAAAATCGAAATCTCACTGAAATTATCGAGTTTATGAAAAAATGTGTCAAACAAAACTTGTAGAAAATGCCATTGTCTACAACTTTTGTAATAGCACATATTTAGGTAAATTGATTTTTAAAGGAGCTATTTGAAAAAAAGAAACGGAAAAACGACAAGAATAAACGTCCACCTCTGCTACACGAATTTCTGCGAAAACCTTTTCAAATCTTCATTTGTTAATAAAAATCTCTTATAATAATAGACAAGTGTTGGTTGGTGATCATATAAAAATGCGAATAACTCGATAAAGAAAATATGTAGACACTAAATTTGGCAGGAATGCTCGATTCACATATTTAAGGTGATGGCGAAAAAAATTCTCGAAAAAAGTTCCAAGTTCGACCCCAAGGAAGACATTTTCATTTCCCATGAGGTAACACGTAAAACTAGACTTTTCGACGTGCAGGTTTTTATGGTTTTGGAAGTTAAAATTAGAAAGAATTGACCTACAATCTTCTGCTATGAACCATTTTGAAGAAAACGTTATAAAGCTTCTTATTCCGTCCGTCTTTTCCCGCATATAGTTCGAAATCGATCATGTTAAACGTTTAATTCACAGAGTTTGGGAAAATCTTACCATTTTAATGGGATGTTGCCTTTCCTACCAATTACATTGTTATACCTCGAAACCCTATTGTCATTTCAATCCTTATTATGGGTGTGTAAGGGTGCCTTGAATGCTTTTGTAATATGAGAGAGAGAGGGAGGAAGGAGACGGAGGTAGAGGGAGGAACAGGGGAGGGAGAGGGAGTGGGAGGGAGAGGAGGGGAGGGGGAAGAAGAAGTAAGGAGAGGGAAATGATTTTAAAGACAATTGATGTCAATTTGATCTCCATAAATAGCTTAAACGATTGAATTTTATTCCCATCAATTTTGACGGGCTATACACCAGTCTTAAATATAAAGTTTTGTGTTGGTAGGTAAATGTTTGAAGTTATTTTTGGTGCACCCAGATGTGGGGTTGGGTCGCCAAGGGGACGGTGAACAATGCGAAAGTTTTATTGCGGCCCGCTCTTCCCTCAGTTACGACTCAGCAGTTGGATTATCTTGTGCTTTCGTCGTTTTGTCTGCTCATAAGTTTGCGGGCAAGTACTTACAAATGTTGACAGTTTTATTGTGTATTGCAAATTAGTTGTTTTATCAATTCATCAAAACGTTTTCAAACTGAAGTGTGTAATACGGTTCAAATGTAGAGATACGTTGTGTTTGCAGGTTTTATGTTTATAGTGTCCTCTTTTTAAAAATATTGTGTATGTACATCACGCGTTGATTATCCCCGAACGTTTTTTTATATTGATATTGTGATTTTTGTGAGAAAATGGACGTCTCAACGAGGAAAAGAAAGCAAGATGAGTTCGGAAAAACAAACAATACTGAATGTTCTTAGTAGCTGCCTCAATGAGTCTAATGACAGCCTGTCATCTGCTGTTAGTAGGACGAGCAAGCTATGTGGTGTGTCTCAAGAGGACAATTTACAAGATTAAAAAAGAAGCAAATGAATTTGTAATGTCGGGCAGGTAAAAATTTCCACAATTGCAACTTAATTTCCGTTATGTATAGTGATCAGCATAAAATAATCCAGTTCTTGTTTTTACTTGGGGATTTTGTGAGCAATCATTCTCGTACAAACATGCTTAACTATTTTCCTCTGATCACATTACATCCAATCTTAGTATATGTGAGGAAGTTAATCTAAAAATAAGATGTTAACACAGTGTACCTCCGAACTCGCATTTATCCAATTAACTATGCCACAATTTTGTTAAATACCAATTTATATCAATTTTGATCGAAGGTTTTCGCAGCGTGGTTGTTCGATGATATTGTCATCTTTCGGTTTCATCTGCCTTCGGGACATGATGGAACCGACGTTTCGCGACCGTTGCAGGTAGCTTCTTCAGGGCGAAGTGAATTTGCAAGAATTTGGCCACGTAGGTATATACAGGCAAAAAGTGTCGTCGGTTCCATCATGTTCCGAACGCAGCTGAAACCGAATGCTGACAATATCACCAATTTACATCGTTTGGGTGCTTTTTCCGCGAATTAGTTTAGAACATAAAATGAGTACCTATTTTAAAACGCCCTATAACTTTTATTCTATACATTTTTCTCTAAACGAAATATTTATCGAGTTATGCATAAAAATGCAAATGGCAACTGCAAAGCTTACTTATTATTTACAAAGTAAACTATGCATTTTTTTAAAATATGTACTATTTAAACTTTTATTTATGATTTCAATAGCCTTTCAAATGAAACAATTTTTGATTGAGAAAATATATTTTTAATTTTTAGGCAGTTTACGGCGTAATATACCTATCTTGCTGTTGTTAAGGAAACCTTATTTAACATAATAAACCTCTCAATCACGTAACACATTTAAATCAAACTAATCCCACAGGTCGAAGGACATTTAACCAGGGCCGGCTCAAGACATTTTGGCGCCCAAAGCAGATTTCAATTATGGCGCCCCATCGATACATAAATTTTACATTAAAATTCGGTAGTTTAGTAGTATAATAGGATATAATTATTTTGAAGTTTTGTGCATTTTTATGATCAAACGGTTTGATAAAAAAACAAGGTTTTATTCACAGAAAAATAAATTTGAAATGTCACAAAGAAATTATAAATTGTGCGATACTTATTTCAATGAAAATGAGATTGATTGGAACTATTGCATCGCTATACGTATGCATAGATGGGGCTCAATCAATGTTTGTCAAACTTGCTAGTACAGTAAGTTTCATAAAGAAGGCATCGAAAATGCAACATCGACACATTGCCTAATTCAAACACAAGCACGCGTTGCAAAACGCATGAATAAAGGCAGTGACGAACTTATCTAAAGCTAATGGTACAAATTGGTCTTGGAATGAAATAGAAAGGATGAAATTGATTCTTGATTGCAAAATGCACTTGGGAGTCTGTGAATACTGCAAAGGAAGGATGCAGAGGAAAAAGAAGCGACAAAACGAATCGAATCAAACCTTATCGTGGAAGTGCCCTTGGAAAGACGTTCCGAAAAAAATTATTAAAAACATATGGGTTGGGATGAAAAGCGGGCTTTATCGTGAACAAATGAGACTCCAACTTTTTGACTGATTACGAACTTAAACAGCAAGATAAACATCGTCTATTACCTGGAATCATTACAACAAAGGACAACTTTCGTTACAGAAACAGCTCACGAATTTGTTACCAATTTAAAAGTGAAAATTTAAAACGACCTTCAGGATGAATTTCTTAAAAGGAAATAAAATTTCCCAATAATAGAGTTAATTGCCTCAAATTTTAAAGAGAAAAACCTCTACATTAAACTACTTATGAAAGGTTGATTCAAGAAAGAGTATAATAGCAACAAACTTATTTGAATTAAATTAAAAAATAATTTAACCATACAACGTGAAAGATATAGGTATAGAAAAAGATCGAATAAAAATAAGTATATACTAAATTCCTGGTTTAGAAATTCTTCGTTGATCGTAAACTAGGTATAGCTCCAACTTCAGGGTGAAACACCCGCTTTTATCAATGGGTATTTTTCCCATTTACACTAAATATTGACGTCTCTTCTTGAGCAAAGACAAAAACATCAATTATGCCCAAGGAAAACTAACCTGTTATAGAAAAAACCTGCTATAACTTGATAACAGATTCTTCAAACACTAAAAGACGCACACCACTCGACTGCCTTTTCCACAGCGATGGGCGTATTGGAACTAATGCGGACAAATATTTCTTTTTCGATGTCACCAAAGCAAAATGCGAGGGAGGAGGAAATGTTGAAGGAGAAGGGGCTGAAAATAGTGGTGTGATAATATGTACCCCGTCCTCACACACCCTAACACAGCGTAGCAATTACTAAGAAGCAGTAAAAGAAACCCAAAAGATATATTTCGTCCTCAAACAAGAGCCGCAACCAATCACCGAGAATTTTGAATGTGCCTGAATGAATGCACGTGGAAACAAAGAGGAAGCGCAGGAGGGAGAGTCTTGGGATATCCCGCATCCTCCTCGGACTTTTTAAGGTTTTCCTTGGCTCTTGGGCACACTTGCAAATGTCTCCCGCTGGCCAACTTCTGATGAGACTGCAGAGGCTAGTAAGGCGGGGGCGATGCCGAGGCATGACCTTTCTCCCCCCCCCCCACTCCAACCTAAGGGACTGCTTCTCTCTTCAGGCCTTTGGCGCAAGGGGTGCATTGCACCCGGAGAGAAACCCTCGGGGGCGGCAAATCACAGAGGGAATCAGCTAAAAATATTAGGGGTGGTGAGAACTGCTTTCACCCGGTCGGCAAAGATCCCCAGAATGTAAAGGTATGTACACATATGCGCATTTCCCTGCAACAGAACAACGAACCTAGCAAAGTAGCGCAACATTTTGGCGAACGCGAACACGAACGTGCAACATTTCCGCGCAACACACTGGCGATCCATGCGTAGACGGTATTTCAGCGAACCATCAAAGCATGTTGCGCGCGTACATTGCAACCTGTCTGGACGGGCGTGCAACATTTAAGCGAGCGTAGACGTGTTTACATTCAGTTATCATTTTACCACCAAGAAAGACACGTCGTTGTTCGCATGTGTATATCGTTCAGTTGTAGAGTGTATTATTAAAATGGAGTGGCCAAATGAAACGTTGTTGAAATTTATTGAAATCTATAGCAGCAAACAGGTTCTTTGGGATGCAAAAAACAAGAACCACTTTAATAAATTAATGAAAAATGATGCTCGGGAGGAGATCGCAACTGAAGTCGGCTCCTCAGCTACCTTCGACAGACTTCTCCAACAACTCTCAATCCAACACGACAACCTTCGACAGACTTTTTCAACAACTCTCCGTCCACGACGACAACCTTCGACAGACTTCTTCAACAACTCTTCGTCCATTTCCTCAGTGAAAAACCACCTAATGACAACAACTTTATTAACTCATCTCTAACCTTTACCCCCTCCTCCGCTGGAGGACTCGACAACACGATGTCATCCATGTAAGTTGCTCTGCAAAGAGCTTGCGCTGCGGTCGGGTAAGATTCCCCTTCATCCTCGACTAACTGTTGCAACGTTCTTATTGCCAAGTATGGGGCCGATGCCACTCCATAGGTTACTGTTGTAAGACTATACTCGACGAGCGGCTGTTCCGAACTTGCACGCAAAAACACTCTCTGGAAATCATAATGCCTCTTACTAATACAGATATTCCGGTACATTTGGCGAATGTCCGCGATAAGAACTACCTTGTGCATTCTAAATAACAACAAAATATCAACGATGTTCAATTGCAGCTTTGGGCCGCTATGTAAGATCTGATTCAAAGAAGGGCCGTTTTCAGTCTTCATGGAGGCGTCAAAGACCACTCGAAACCTTTCGAATTTATCACCGTCGCGATAAATGCAATGATGCGGAATATAAAAGGGCGTGGAGACTATCGGTGGCTCCACGGCCTTAATCATATGGTCTTGCGCCTCGTAATCCGCCATAAAGGCATTATAGCATTGCCTAACTTTCTGCTGTTTATCAAGACGCCGTTCAAGTTGGTGAAACCGGCGAAATGCACTGTTTCGACTGTTTCCTAACAGCGCCTTATCACTTCGAAAAGGAAGCTCAACTACGTAACGACCAGTTTCCAATCCAGATACGGTTGACTGAAAGTGAGATTCACATTGTTTATCATCCTCACTTAGGTAATGAGTGACCGGAGGTTCCTCCACCTCCCAAAATTTCCGAATAATAATTGAGATTCCATCGTCAAGCAAAACGAATCAATGCGGTTGGCCTCTTGAGGCACCTTTCCCACTAAACAATAGCCCCAAACTGTCTATATTGCACACGGAGCGCCCTTTGGACCTATTACTGCATTACCAATCATTACTGTGCCCAACCATTCGGCACCCAGCAAAATATCAATAGCCTCAGGACGATAATACGATGGATCCGCCAGCGTAAGATTACGTATGTGCGGCCACTGCTGCCTTGCTACCTCCATCGTAGGGCAACGCGCAATATTTTCTATAACTAAGGCTTCAAGCTCTAATGCCCCCATCTTCGGAGTCGGTTCTAATACACAAATTAATTTCCCTTGAGCGACGTCCACCGATGCTTGAGCTAAACCGAAAATGGACGTGATCATCCTTTGAATAGGCAAACCCAAGCGCAGAGCGCACGCCTTCGTAATTAATGTTCCTAGACTTGCGCTGTCAATCAAAATTTTTACACTCTGATAATTTCCATGTCGGTCCCGCACCCGACCTTGTGCGGTGGATAACAAAACAACGTACTTTGTAACTTCCACCTGGGTCTTTGATGAATCAACAACTGCTTCCACAGGAGTGGCCGACGTTATAGACGCACCTTCAATTTTTCCTTGAGCAACGGAAGTGCTTTCTGTATTCGCTCCCTTTTCCACGCTCTTGACTACCCTTTCACTACCCGAGGCTTGATTCCGTGGAGTGAAATGCAGCAATGAATGATGACTAAACGAACAGTACCGACAGGGGTTTCGACTGCGACAAGTTTTAATCAAATGCCCAGACTGCAAACAACTTAGGCAAAGGCGGTATTCCTTCGCCACACGAAATCTATCATCTACAGATAAACCCTTAAATTTTCCGCACAAGTATAGTGGATGCTTAGCTCCGCATAACACGCATTTCAAAGACGCGGGAGAAGGACATGCATCCGTGCTTGCCACCTGAGTACTAGTCCGGGCCCCATACAATTTATATTTTTTCTCCATTTGTATTCCCGATGATCTAATACCGGGCGAACTTCCTTTCGAAGGCCCACCTTTGGCTGCTTCCAGCACCCGAGCCTCCTTTTCCAAGAAGGAAATAAAACATTTCACCGTCGACAACCCTTCCTCCGAAACATTTTTCTCCCACCTCTCTCTCAGATCTGCGCTGAGCTTCTTTCGTAAAATACACAAAAGAAGTACGGCCCAATCTTCGACGCGATGCCCTAACACCGTTAGAGCGCCCGTATATTCCGTCAACAAGGTAACGAAAGTTCGCAATTGTTCGGGTGCTCGCTCCACTAATTTCAAACCCAGTAGCCCTTCCAAATAGGCGTTCGTTAACAATGACGGTTCACTGTAGCGCGACATCAACAACTCTCACGCCACCGAATAATTCCCACTAGTAATGGGCAAAGATGACACCAACGACAATGCTTCTCCTTTTAGACATGACTGCAAATACATAAATATCTGTATATCAGACAATTCGGTACTATGATGAATCGTAGCCTCAAACACGTCATGAAAACCTTGCCATGCCTTAAGGTCTCCATTAAATTCAGTTAAGTTCAATCTGGGTAGCGCAATGCCCGATATCCCTGGCCTGGTCATAATGTTAGGAGAAACTGACGCATCTTTACTTGACCCCGATCCCTCCAAAAGAAGCATAATCGCCAATACCGCCTTAATGTTATAGTAACTAGA
This sequence comes from Uropetala carovei, assembly GCA_036926305.1. Classification (NCBI taxonomy): domain Eukaryota; kingdom Metazoa; phylum Arthropoda; class Insecta; order Odonata; family Petaluridae; genus Uropetala; species Uropetala carovei. Next base: position 2,204,095 of record JAXCHB010000140.1, read on the forward strand.
TTCAAACTGGACAATCTTAGACTGAAAAACTTCGGCTTGGTCATCATTTTGTTTCTTATAATTCAACACGATTTTCGCCAGAATTTCATGGTAGCGATCAAACATTTGATCCAATCCTTCCGACATCACCCGCAATATCGCCGCATCTTTCTTGTTAGCCGGATCCCTTTTGACCCGACTAGCCACCTCCTCGATACGAATAATTTTCTGCGAAATTAACTCCTCCTCTACTAATAATTCTTCGATCGTAGGCATGCTTACAAAACGAAAAATGCAACAAATGCCACTTTACTATACAAAGTAACAAATTCTCAGCGAAAAGATATGGAGGAAAGCCGACAAACCTTACCGAAGACGAAATTCATTTAACGACAAATTTTCATAAAACCCATAGGCCATCCGGCCCGAAGGACCAAATTGTTTGCGATTTGCACGAGAACGAAGTGGACTGTAATCTAATTTTAATTCTATGCGAGAAACACTGAGAAGGGAACCCAAACCCGCGACAATAATCCACCACTCACCTCTTCTCTTGGGTCCTTTGCCTTCAGTATTAGGGAACTTTCGCCTCCTCCGGTATCCACGACGACAACCTTCGACAGACTTCTCCAACAACTCTCCGTCCACGATGACAACCTTCGACCCACTTCCACCGAGACACAGTGCCTTCATAAAACCCCGACAGCGACCAACCCGTGAGCCGTGAACTCATGCCCCAGGTAGCTCACTCTCGCGCATATATTACGACAGTCCAAGGAAAAAGTATACCGCGCGTATTCAATCCTTTAAATGGCGCGAACAGATACATAATTTATTTATTTAACGAAACCAATTTTCCTTCTTTTCTTCTTAGAAGCGTATTTATGCACAAAAATATAAGCTGCAGCAGCTACTTGAAGAGAAGTC